>VXAB01010399.1:843146-901328 GCA_013399175.1 Odontophorus gujanensis | reverse complement strand
TGTGTACATGAAAATGATGTGCAAGGAATTGCTCATCACCCCCCAGTCAATGCCCAACTAGTCCCCCAAACAGTGGAAGAGAGTGAGATGCATTCCCACATTCTTCAAAACTCCTTCAGCTTGATGTCATATAGTATAGAGTATCCCTTTGGCCACTTTAGGTCATCTGTCTTGATTCTGTTCCTTGCCAGTTCCTCTGCCCTTTGCTGCAAATGGTCTTGGCTCTGTACAACACTGCTTAGCAGCAACTATAAACACTGGTGTGTTATCAACATTGCTTTTCTTCTAGAACCAAAACATAGCATCATACAAGACACTCTGAAGAAAACAATTCAATCACCTCAGAAAAGAAGACAAAGTCTTAGATGAATATTGTATTTAGAAATAAAAATATCACTTCTGAGATCTGAACAAATAGGTTTTCCATTGCTTGACTTCATATTTTCAGAGCTCTGCATGCTGAAATTGGAAAAACTGAAATGGGAACCAGCTCCTTGCCAAGCATAGAGTTTTGCCATGCTATGTCTTTAGTTTTTACCTAATATATCATAAACATTCTGACATTGCAAACACAAGCATATGGTTAGTCTTATTCTATTTCCAATGATTCACATTGCAAAGGGGAAAGGATGGAAGTCTGTTTGAATCCAGAAGCTGCAGCTTCACAGAACAAGCAATACTGAGAGCTCATACGTCTGGAATGCCATTTACGTGCAGGTATGCAAACACAAATGCTTCATGTCATTGAGTTCTGCTTTTGGAAGGTGTTGTGCCTTGCTCATGAGACTTCATGGAGTTCTTTGGTTGAAGTTTGCCTAAGATTGGTAGCAAAGGGTCAGATAATCCTTGTCACAAAATGTGTCATGCTGTTTTTGTTATCAATTGTGAGAAAAGTTGCATTTCCTTAAATATAGAGATATCTTCTTCAACTACAAGGATATACTCGATGATCTCTAGAGGTCCCTTCCAACCCCTATGATTCTATGATTCTATGATACTGGCACGGCTGCCTGCCTGATGATGTCTCTGGATGTCTGACTTCTCAGCAATTCTGTATTCATTCCATATTCCCTCATTTATTATACAATTGTCCAGCTGAGCCAACAAAACAACCCCAATAATTACTCACTATGAAATCAAAAGTAGTCAAATACTCATCTAGAGCAGACAGAAGACAAATTAGGCTGCTTTGTCAATAGTAAATTATTATATTTTTACTGACAGTTGCTAACCAAATTCTCCTCTCTCTTTCTTCCTTTCCTAATAGAAATCAGTTCCTTTAAAAACTGCAGGAAAAAGGAAGAATAGAACAAAATCATATCTGTAATTTAAATTAATTTCTAAATCAAATAAGATGGCAAAAGAGTCTGTGGAACACCTGACTCATCAGCTGAGCTGTATTTAAAAGAGGAAAGCCAGAGCGGGGATCATAAGATTATCTCTCAAGAAAGTCTGCATCTGTCTGGAAGAATATTTGCAATAAGATAAAGCCTTCTTTCCAAAAAAAAAAATCAAACCAAAACAAAAAGCCAACCATCCCTATTCACAAAAAATTATCTACATGTATTTGTTTTCTTGATGGAGAACATCCATTAAAATGTCAGTTTATCCTATATCCAGAGATTTCTCACAAAAATGTGTTATGAAAAATAAAACCCCAATGTCTTCCCCAAGAACTAGAAATCACTTATTTCAAGAGCTTGTTGAGAAGAATGTTGCATCACTTTCACTGAGATTTTTTGCCAGCCTTAGGACCTCAGGGATGAGTTGATTATCACAGTAGACACTTTTCACCAGTCTCAAGCCTTCTGCACTCAAGCTTCTTTCTTCTGTCTGCTTCTGAAATTAAACATTTAATCTCTTACTCCCTTATGTCCAGTCTGTTCAACCTATATCAAACATCACATGTTGTGACCTCCAAAGGCCGTATGCTGTTTCTCAGAATTCAAAATATGAAGTGCTACCTGGGCCACAGATGTGCACATACCTCTCCAATGACCTGCCAGCTGTTTGTCACTGTAGGTAAGAACCTTGATCCGTACAGACGGACAAACAGCCTGGTTTTACTGAGAATGATGACAATCCTCAGGTGTCTGCATTTAGCTCTGTAACAAAGTACATCATGTTCAGGGAAGGTCTCATTGCCAGCTTTGGTGACAGAGAGAAGGAACCCATACTTCTGATGCGATAGAGATTTTTAACTGACTGAAAAATTCCTGGCAGTATTCACAGATTAATATTTTCTTACTAAAATAGTCTGTTTACTTATCAACTGAGCTGCTTAATTTATCTCTTTCGTTTATGTCACCTTTCAATTCCTCCCCTCTGTTGGCCAGTTTCATTGCTTTATAGATTCAAATGAAAAATAAATGGAAATTATTGTTTATAATGCAGAATTCAACACGACCTACTGGTCTTAGGAAATGCAAACATAATAGAAATTTATCTAGATAAACGTCTATTCTCCATTGAATCCAGCCAAATTGTGATTCTGTGATTCTGTGAAATTAATTACTGAGGTTTTGTCTTGCAGCTGGCTGATCCTTCTCTGAGAATGAGCTTTGGGTCTTTTAAGGTCTTCTGCTTTCCATAGTTCTGTATTCTGTGACAGAGAACCACTTGGGTTTGATTATGCAATTGGTTTGCTTGCTGGTTTTGATTTTAAGTATGCTACCTTTTACATAGAAAATCTTCCCATCTTTGTTAGCAGCAGGAGATTAAGCAGAAGTAGCTGCTCAGCCCTCTCAATTGCTTTATCTTTTCAAGTGCCTTTTCAATACATAATAATCAACCCCTTGTTTAATCTCTAAATATGTACTTAATCTCTATATTTCCTGCCACATTTACTAGTTGCCAAGAACTTATTTTGTGTTTCATTTCACATTTTATAATACAAGTTAAGAAGGAATGATTAATGAAACTGTACAAGACACTACACATAAAGTCAGCATATGTTTAGAGGACTAGGCTAGAAATATGCTTTCCCTCTTTTAATGTCATGTGAGAAAATGGCTATTTTTTCATGTATGAATACCTACGGAGCTCTGCCAGTACCTGTTTGATCTATAATCAAACAAACAAACAAAAACAAAAAAAAAAACAAAAACCATGATACGTGCAATTTAGAAGGTATTTTCACATTGACACCATACTGTATGTTGAGGATGGTCATAGCCCTGGCAGAAAATGGGTACTGTGATAACATGGCATGAATGGGAATTGACAAGGAGCTCCAAATTGCTTTGATTTAATCTTGGTTCTTCTCCAGAGCGAATGTAGCTTTATGTATAGAATGTGTATATATGTATTTATACATACATATGTACAGATGGATGCTAGATATGTTAAAAGGTGTATTCAGTCCTGATGAATTTGAACAACACTGTAAAAATGTACAAAATATTTATAATCCATAAAAAGTGACAGTCTTAATGCTCTAGGTATTACAGGCTACACATGTGCATTACTTGCTGGACTAAAATTCCTGTAAAACAATGATTTTTTCTTCCAGGTTTTGGGATTTTAAACATGCACCTTGCGTTGTACTGCTGAGAAAATGATAGGCTTTTCTGAAGTAGAAAAAAGAGTAATCTGATGCATCTTGCTGTTTCTCATGACTCAGTATGGTATCAGCATTTGTACAATTTCAGCACATGATGGTATTGAGCCCCTTGACCACCCAGTCCAACCAGAACTGCTCAAGATAATTCCCATGCAAACAGTGGGAAGCAAAGCGTAACTCTGAGTTTACTGGAACAAAATATTTTTTTTGCTAAAATTTGCTTAGATACAAAATTAAATGAGTTTCCTATCTGTCTGCATCACTTCATTTCATTTGCCAGCAAACAGAGCAGGATGACTTTGGGAGATGTCTGCACAGGAAAAAAAAAAATTAAAAAAAAAAAAAAGCAATCCAGAACATTTTAGTCAATTATTAGTATCTATTCTCAGGAAATCATTAGGCCTTGTAAATTGGCTTGCTCACATTGGAAACCTGATTCTAAGAATCAAATCTATTCAATCTGCCAGATATCAGCAACTTCAACTACAAACTTGCTTTTTTTTATTTTTTTTCCAAACTAAGTGATACACTTCAGATATTAAATACTCAGAAATAGCTGTTTTCAAGCACTCTACGGATCAATGAATTTAACTGCCAAAGGATATACTTTTTTTTTTTTTTTTTGCATGGAATCTTTTAATGCCCCATTTATGAACATAAAAATGGTTAAGTAGTAAATAAAATATTACTGTATGAATTAGTTCTCCATCTTTCAGCCAGTAAGTATTCAAGAAGTATTCAGCTTCTTGAAATCATCATCTGTTCTTTTATTATATAACTTGAAAAAAACTCTCCATTAAAAGTAGAAGCACATAATTTAACTTCTGTTGTCTTTATGTCATTCTTTGTCAGGCTACAGACATATATAAATAGGACCTTTTAAGTTAGGTCTGTGTGGAGCTTACATAAAGTCTAAAGCTGGATTACACTAAGAACTTCATTTTTTTTCCTTCTTGTCTCATCTCTTGTAACTTTGAGTGTTCCCAGTTCCATCTGTAGCAAAACCCTGGCAGTTGCCAGTTGTGCTCTATTTGGGCAAAATGAGGAGATAGTGAAAGAGATGCCTTACCACTGAACAGTGTTACTGGATTTCAGTAGAGATTTCTCTGATTAGGTGGAAAACAGCACATTTTATGAGTATAAAATCCTTTCTGTTCCTTTTCAAAAGGTTTTAAATCTGAAAGCATGAATTTTCATCTCTGTAGTGAGCAAATCTTTCTGTACTTAAAATGACGTAAGTGAATGCAGAGAAGCGATGAGGAAATGGTGCTTTGAGAAGCATAGCTTGTCAATATAATGAAGAAGACAGAAGGCTGAAAATGAGGGTGAGATTAACCATAGGGAACAGGTATCATTGGGAAAGCAGATACTCCTTAAAAACATAAATGGCATAGGCATTGCTTTAACAGAATTCAAATGCTGAGCAAAGCACTGTGATATTTGAGAAAAATTGTTCCCTTAGTTACAGTGCTGGATAACAATATTTATCTGTAACATCCACTTGCAAATAAATTGTGCTTGGCCAGGAAAGTGAAAGCTAGAATAAATAAGTGGCATTTTCTCCAACAGCATCTGCTTCACAGTAGTAACTTAGAATCGCCATGGCTGGAGTGCAGAAATTTCACTTTACTCAAAACATTCAACATCAATACAAACAAAAGCTACCACACGAGTTTCATTTGCTTTTTAAATCCATCTCTCTCAATTTTGGCTGTTACAGGAACTTGGGCTGTTTTGCTTTATCAAACTGTGGTGTAGAGAAATGCTTCCACAGACCACTTGGTGGCAACAAAGCAGTTCAGATACCAAAAGAGTTTCAAAGAATGTTTCATGTTTATCAAAGTCGACCTGTTCAAATAACTTAAAAATCTTAAGTAACAAGGAAATATTTTTAAAAATCTGGATCAAAGGCTTTGTCTTTTAGTCAAGTCATTAGATTTCCTAGTCCATTGTTTCTATTGGGAAACAAAGTCAGGTAAAAAAGAATAATCAGAAAAGCTGCTTCAAAGCCACATACTATAACACTCTGTTCTTGATCGAGCAATAGGACTTTTATCAAAGTGGGAGAAGTGCACCCATTTCCCAGTGGAGCAGCAACAACAGCAGGAAGATGGAGATGGTTTAGCAGCTGGCAGGTCACAGCGAGGAGAAATGCAGATTAACACGTCTACCTTGGTCCCACTCTGCACATCACTCTCTGGGCACAGCTGCTGTTCCCCAGATTTGATGGGACTGCCAAGGGAAGAGGCTGTAGCACAGGTGTGTCTGATGGCAGCACTTAGTGTGGAGAAATGGAGAGAAAGCTACCAAGGAGAGAGTCTATCCATCTAATTTATGACCTCTCTGAGCATGAGAAACCAAAAAGAAAAGTGCAGTGTCCCTGAAGCAAAACTTCCATTTGTCTCTTGTTTCAAATCTATACCCAAAATGCATTAGAGCAACCTCCAAATTGGTGTACTGACACATACATCAGGAGGGAAGAAAATGCATCTCTTCTTGAGCCTTATATAGATACAATCCATATCAAATGCAAATTTAGCTATGTTTATAGATGAATTTATTACGTGACTAGTGACAACCAAGGTCAGACAAAAATAGTACGACTCAAATGGAAGGTAGATGATGAGCCCAAGTTGAAATACTCTTTTTCACACACACACACACAAAAAAACATTTCTCCTTTTAAATTGCTCTTCTGTTACACTGCCTTGCAAGGCTTCATGCTTCACACACTCAGCTAACCCCTCCGTAACTACATCTGCTATGTGGATATACTTGTACAATCTTCTCTGTGAGGCAGTGATGTTTGACACATTTCAATAATGTTTAAAAACAGTTATACTTTTTAGCCCACTGTTTATTCAGCTATATGTTTTACTTTTATAAACTATGCTTCAGGGATACAAAAGGACTCAAGATCATCCTAAAGCTAATAGGCTGGAAATCTCACAGGGGTGGAACATTCATTCGGTTGACTGGGTGGCTTTTGGTGCATATTAAACATTCTGTAGAGGCCCAGAAATTATAGTCCTGTATGCCCCTGGCCTTCCTTCAGAGTGGCTGCTGTCCTTTCTTCACACTGTGTGAATCAACCTTGAAGACAGAGTCTCTGCAATTTTTCTATTCCTATGAAAGCCTCTGCAGCCAACTCTTGTTATTTTTCAAATTAGCTTTAGCATTTCAGTAAATAATATAAAGACTTTGATTTAATCATCACCAACCAGAACACCATAAAAATCAGAGATTTTGCAGTGACTATGACTGATGTAATGAGATAATTACAAATTATTGGTGCCAATTAAAAATTATCAAGTTAAAAATGGCATTGTTCTGGAAATAAAAGAGCAAACCTTTTAGGTACAAGCATGTAAGACAAGAATAATCTCTTTTCAACATGTAAACTGTGAAGGCTGTCATTCACCACTTTTAAAACAGAGACACCTACTGGGATCAGCTGACCTCAGAGCTGGAGGGCCAGCATCGGTGCAGCTCCTGTGCTGGCTCTGGTGCTCCTAGAGGCAGCTGGGATGGCTGGGCATCTCCTCCATTCAATGTGCCATCTTCTAGAGAGCGGTAGCCTGCTTGTCAACCTACATCTGAACATCAATAGCCAGCAAGCATCAACATTTTGAGTGACAGAGCTTTTATAGTTGATATTTATCCCGTGACTTTGGTATACGCTGAACTCTCTAAAAGGAACATGAGCATTTACAAAGGCTCCGATCTGCAAACTTAGATAAGTGTACATTAAAAGAAAGAGTACTGTAGAGTGAAACATGATACAGAAAACAGTTCTTCCTTGGGGAGCAGCTGGGAAAAGAGGAACCACGTGTGCTTGCCAGCGGTTGAACCAAATGATGCCCTTCTGCTGCTCAAACATAGTGCTGATGTGGGGAACAAAAGGAGCAGAACAGCATGGAATAGCTTACCATCACAAACAGCATTTTTTCCACACAAAATTGAAAGAAGAAATAATTAAGGAGTGAAACTCTATTATCCTTCCTTCTCTAAGCCTCAAAGTAATTTCACACACACACACATTGGAGATTCAAAAAGAATTTATTAAACACACTGCTTTTGCCTCTGCAGTGGGGCAAAGAACTGAAGTTTCCTCTATCCTGATGCTAAGCTCTCCAACAGACAAAAGGCTGACACCATGCAAGAGGCTGGTATAACTGATGCCTAACAGAGCCTTGCATGCTTCCTTCAGATACCAGAATATCTGATTCTTACCTCACCTAGAGCTTTAGCACCTGGCACATTTCTCAGACTTGAATGAGTCTTGCAGGAATTTCCAGAAATTCTCTTTGGAATACAAAGTTTAAATTTTTTATTACGAAAGTGTGTGTCAGTATGTGAGGAGCTTTTCTTCTCCACTCAGCAGCAAACTTCCCACCAATACCTAAGGCCACACTTCATGCCTTGAGTTTGCTGCAAGTTAATGGTACAGATGTAGTCAGTTACCGGAGTTGAGCTGACACACAGTAATTCTCAAAACTATATCAAGCTGATCACATGTTTGAGCACTGAGGATTGTCCCACGTGAGAATGTTACTTCTCTGATGTGAGGTTTATCATTGAGCAATGTGAGAACAAGTAGATGTCAGTAGGCAGAAGACATGGAGATTTTCAATGGTTAGCTCGTGTGGTAGGTAGATATAAAGGTAAGGAAAATGTACAAGGTGATAGAGAAGGTAATATCTATGCTAAACAAGTTGGACCAGTTGAGGCATACTTGAAGCTACTTCTGCTTTCCTTCTCTCTAATATCATCCTAACTCACATATTTTCCAGTCTCTCTAACCACAGAAGAGCCTGCACATTACAGATATCTCTGTGTTTCAAGTAATTTATTAGTCAGGACTTCTTAGAGAGTCTTTTTTTTAATTTACACAACCAGCTCATATAATTTGTCTCGCATTTCATCACTAAGAAAAAAAAAAAGATAAATTAAAAAAAGAAGTCTTACATGTTGCTAGACCCCAAATTAGCAAGGAACTTCAAAACAGTTTGGTAAAGTAGACAAACCATTCTAGGTATATAAAATAGATGTCATCCTGCTATGAGTACGCACAGCACACTGGGTTTTGGATGTCTTTATTTTGGCTGTTACTATCTTTCAACTAAGATGCCACCCACTAAACTTTCTCAGAGTTGCTGTTGGTGACAAATAAAGCATTCAGACAGTGAAAAAATATATTTGTTGCTGTTGTTCCTTCATTTCATTTAGATGTATTTCTATTAGGTGGTACCAAAATGAAATACTAGGTATGTAATTGCACTCTATACTCAAAGAATTCCTGAGGTAAAGATATTCATAGCAGATCAATAGTTTCCATTTTCTTTCCAAATGTAATGACCTACCTAAATGTTTCTGTCCTTATATTTTTTTGATGTTGCAGAAATAAGAATGTATTTTACTCTTTCTGCAGCTCTACTCTATATTCAAACTGGTAAATTAAAATTTTAAACCCCTAGTTCCCAGTCTCCCTCTCATTCACACATGCTCGTAAAACAGCAGATGTTAGAACTGCAGCTAACACGAGGGTGGCAGGGTTGTACGTTTATGAGCAGCCAGAGTCTGCTTAGGTTCCAGAATGTTTATACAGACTAATTATAAAGAAAAGTGCATCAGATAGGATATTAATCTATTTCAGATGTCAGCATCTCCAGACTACAGGTAAAATATGATCACTTTAGGAAATATCCCAAAAGAAAAAAAACATCAGCAAAAGGATAATGCAATTTGCTCTCATGAGACTTATTCATATTTGTATTAAGGGCGGTTGCTAGGATCACTGACAGGCCAAAGTTCACATGGCCCTGGGCTTTTCCTGCACAGCCCTTGCTCTGTTTCACAATTTAGTCAGTTGGTTACACTGCATTACATAAAAAGGCAAAACAGAGGCAGAGAGGAAAAGTCAAGCCTGATCAGCGCATTTCAAAACACACTTTGTCACTTTGTCACTCTGGTTAGCAGCAGAGGTGAGGAGGGAAAAACAAAGGGCTGTTCCTTGCCAATTTTCAAAGGAAAGAAATCCTGTCAGTGAATGGAGATTTGCTTGAGCTGAGCTCTGAAGAAGGCAAATGAGATTTATTGTTTGGAATGGATTTACAACTGCAGAAATAATCTTTAAAAGTGAATTGGAAACAGAGGCTTGTACAGAAATTTTATGTACCAAAATGCTGCAATAGAATCTGGTACAAAGGCTGAAATGGGTCTTAGGGCAGCAACTCTGGGAGCCTTTGTTAGCGTTGTTTAGAGGATTTCTGTATGTATTTTTAAGCTATGGTATTAATTTTGTCATGTAATCTTTTCTTAATTAAAAAAAAAAAAAAAAAGAATTTTCACTGTCAAGCAATTTCAAGCAGAGATCGAAGATGAAAGTCACATAACAGTGAACATGGCTGCCTGGCTAGAACATGCCTGCCACATTGGGCAGGCAATGTACTGTAGCATATGACAAACTCACTGAAAGCCTGTCTGTACTCCAGTACAACTTTTGCAGTTTAAAACCTTCACTGTTCAGGGATCATGTGGCTAAGAGCCACACCATCTCACACTCCTTTTCTCATGGCTTTCAACTTTTGGATGAGTTAAAATAATCCTCATTTTTATAAGTTTTTAAGGAAATTATGTTTGCTCTCCTAACTCATTCATTCTACTTCCACCAAGCATCACTCAAAATCTGCAGATTCAGCAATAGTTCATGGTCACCAATTCCACACATTTTTATTAAGGGTCAGGCCACTGAGAATGTAAGGCTGTTTGCAAACACATGGTCCAAGTGCAGGGCAGGACTTGTCAGCAGATGCAGCTTCAAGGAGAGCCCAGCACACATCTGTACGGAGCTGTGAGAGGAGCAGATTGGCAGCACCTGTGGGGACAAGCAGGAGTCAAGGAGCCAGTGAGGCAGGGAATCTTCATCAGGGTACAGTCTAGCTTGAAGGTGTGACTAGCTAGACTCAAAATATTTTACAAACATAAACTACAACCGGATTCTCACAATCTTCGGAAAGAGGAATTCTGCCTATTCTTTATTTTTTTCTAGAAGGCTTTTTGTTTCTGTCAAAACTAAGATGGCAAGCATTTAATCTATTGCTTGAAAAAACAAAACCTGCGATAGAAACAGGAGCTTTTTTGAGGTTTGTAAAGAGCAGTATAACTGTCCTGGCTTGGTCCAGAGTGATCTGTTTACATCTGCTGACCAGTGGTTCAGTTTTGTTTCCTAACCTCATGCCGTTGCACCTCCCAAAGGCATCTTAGACATTTGACCTCAGGCTTTTGTTTCAGTGACTACATACTTACAGCATTTCCAGTGCTAAGTAATGCCAGAGTCCTGCCAGGGATCTATCTTGGAACATATTTTTTCTGAGGTTATACACTTTCATCCGGAAGTATCATGCATTCAGTGGTGTCTGGTGTCATCCAGAGATACCTGATGGAGATTTCAGACTTCATGGGCTCTTATTTGTATGCTTGCATATGCCAGAAACTATTCCCTAAAGGCCTTTCTGGTGTCTCTGGATTGCCTTCCTTTCTGGGGTAAAACTTGCAGTGAGTTCGGGGTTTTGTTGCTTCTCTGGGCTGATCAGTTGGTTTATGTACTACAGGTGGCATCTTCCATGTAGTTGGCTGGATGTTTCCTTTCACAGGGAGGTTTTTTGCCAAGAGAAGCAAATTTTGACAGCAGTGTTTGTTGACAATCCAGATACACTGTCCCACTTGAAAATCAACTCAGTAAACAGAAATTGCTCACTTCTGCCTCTGTAATTTTCTCGTCTTCCTACTGCGCTGGATACCCTGTGCTGTCACATGGCAATGGAAATGCCTGAGGTCATTGGGAAAGAAAATTCAGCCCTTAGCAAATTAGTTCAAGTACTTATCATTGCCCCTGAATACGAGCTGAGGCTGGAGGAAGAGCAGGGGGAGAAGCAGGCTGAGTGAGTAGCATCCAGGTAAACCCAAGCAAAGCTGCAAAAGCTGTGTGTTATTGTTCCCCTTGGCCCAGGGACAACCCAGGCCCTGCAGGGGTATTCAGGAAGGTGTCTGGTCCTTCCTAGGGCTGAGCTGTGCACTTCTGACCTCTCCTTAGTAACCCTCATCAGTTGCCAGCGCTGTGAGCAGCACTAGTACATTCTTAATGGGCTTGCTTCAAGTACACTTTTTAATGTAGCTCTTTCAGATGTCTCTCCAATCTTGCAGAAGAGGAGAAGTTTTCTGTTTTGAAAGAGTTCCATCTCTTCTGCTCCATTACTGCAGCTGGTACCATTATTCACTATGACCAATTAATTGACAGTTTAAAACTTTTCTCTGTTCACAGATTGCCCCTGATTATGCATTATACCAACACATTCATTACAACGCTTAGACCAGTCATATTCATGATTCTCTTTGATCCCTGGATTGTTCATAAATTGATCACAGTGACTATTCAAGTACTTAATCAAAGCTGAATTTAATCAAAGCACTTCTGCTTTGTGGTTAATCATTGAAAAAGTGACTCAATATTGCCCTATCAGTGAAGGTATGACTGAAAGTATTTCAGCCTCCAAAGCGACTTCCCTTTTCTGGCTGGATCTCATGCATCAGAACTGAAAGAAAAGATAATATTTTTGACATGGGTAGAGCTTTAATATCTGAAGCTGTAGATACTGTTACAAAAACCTGTTGTTAAAAAACAGCTTACTTCTGCTTCAACAAAAGATGAATGACAGAATAATTCCTTGATGATAGTAGTCAGGAGTAAAAGCCTGAAATTTGCTTTCTTAAAATATTTATATGTGCCACATTTTCAACTGTTGGAGCATATATAAGCAATGAATAATAAGAGGGCAGATATGGGCTAATCAGATTCTTGTTCAGTGGCAGTCTACCAACCTGTTTTTTTCATTATTTGATCAGTTCAGCTTAACTTGGTCTGGGTGACTCCTTGTATATTGAAATCCCTGCCAGAGTGATGACTGAATAAATGAGAGCTAAAAGGAGGTCAGTAACTGATGTCAAAACATGTGAAGAAGGACCAGCAGGCTTGAAGATCAGCCAAATCTTGCATGTTGATCAGTGAATCCATTTTCCCAGCCTCCTTCACACAGTGTCAGCCCAAAACAAACTGCCTGACTACCCCCAGTCCTGTTCTCAATACAGGGGCGTGGGAACCTGGCAGAGCCCCGCAAGTGAGGACACAGATTGAGAGGTGCTGGACCATGGCTGGAGGTATGACCCTCCGCTCCTGGCACCTGTCCTGCACTACTGCACAGGTGACCCCCAGAGGAAGGTCAACCCCACAGGCCACGGGAGCTTTCAGCACAGTCAGTCAATTGAAGGCTACAGCACCAGGTGACTGCAGGGGCCTTCAAGGTTCTGAGGAGCTTTGGGACACTCTGTGAGATGCTGATCTGTCATTTGCATTAATCTCTCAAGTGACAACAACAACAGAGATTCCATATTGCAGCCACACAGGTGAGAACCCAGGCTCAGGTTTATTCTGCCAACTTTAGACACTTCTTTGGGGTACCTACATCGTTGGCATTGAAGAGTCAGGCAGCGGAGAAAGATGAGTATTTCTGGAGAGTATTCAGATGTGAAAAGAGCAGCCAGCTAAAGATGACTGTTCCTCTCCACTGGTCAGACACCCAGCACAAAGCAACGTTGTTACTTGTCTTAATGTTTCAAGGACATATCCATACATCACATTTTACTTGTGTAGATTATGCAGAAGAGTTTGTATTCATCTACTGCACAGATGTACAATTACCTTTTCTCTGTTACTAGCATATAAGCTAGAATCACAGATGGACCTTTCTAACAGCTTTGAGCTAGACACTGATGAGACTTAAAGCAGGAGAGCACAGGTCTGTCTTCAGACTTGAGGACGAGTGTGAAGTGTAATACTGCTCTAAATCATGGTCTTACAAACACATATTTACATCTAAATAGGAGATACTGAAGGGTGAACTATTTGATAGTTATGTAATTAGTTGGATACTCACAGCCAGAGGGTTCTTATCAGTGGTCTTAAGTATAGGGGTGGTGTCCCTTAGGAATCCATCTGGAGCCTGGCTTTCTTTAACATCTTTCTCAATTATACAGAATTATAGAATCATGGAATTATTGAGTTGGAAGTGATCCTTAAAGGTCAGCTAGCCCAACTCCTATGCAATGAACAGAGACACAGCTAGATAAGGCTGCTTTGACCCCCATCTGACCTGACCATAAATGTCTCCAGGGATGAGGCATCCACCACCTCTCTGGGAAACCTGTTCCTGTGCCTTACCACCCTTACTGTAGAACGCTTCTTCCTTATATTCACCTAAATCTCCCTTCTTTTAGTTTGAAATTATTTCCCCTAGCCCTATCACAACAAACGCTGTTAAAGAATTAGTGTTAAACAGACAGTGAGATTAACTGAGCACTTACTAAGTCTGTGGATGACACCAAGCTGAGTGGTGCAGCTGATACAATAGAAGGAAAGGTTGCCGTTCAAAGGGACTTGGACAAGCTTGTGAAGCAGGCCCACAGGATCCTAAAGAAGTTCAAGTGCAAGGTGCTGCAGTTGGGTTATGGCAGTTGGGTTGTGGACATGTCTACAGCCTGGGAGAAGAACTCACTGAAAGCAGCCCTGTGGTGAAGGACTTCTGAGTTCTGGTGAAGGAAAAGCTGGACATGAGCCAGCAGTGTGCCCTGGTGGCCAAGAAGGCCAGTGGCATCCTGGAATGCATTAAAAAGAGCGTGGCCAGCAGGTCGAGGTAGGTGATCCTCCCCTCTACTCTGCCCTAGTGAAACCTTACCTGGAGTATTGTGTCCAGTTCTGGACTCCCCAGTGCAAAAAATAAAGAGACAGCGATGTCCTCGAAAGAGTCCAGCAGAGAGCCACAAAGTTGATAAAGAGCCTGGAACACCTCTCTTATGAGGAAAGGCTGAAAGACCTGGGTCAGTTCAGCCTTGAGAAAAGAAGACTCAGAGGGCATCTGATCCACATCTTCAAATATCTAAGGTGTAAGAGACAAAGGGACGAGGCTGGACTCTTCTCAGCAGTGTGTGGTGATCGGACAAGGGGAAATGGCCACAGACTGATGCATATGAAGTTCCACACAGATGTGGGTAAGAACTTCTTCACAGTGCAGTGACGGAGCACTGGCACAGGCTGCACAGAGAGGTGGTGGAGTCTCCTTCTCTGGAGACGTTCCAGACCCACCTGGACGCCTACCTGAGCAACCTGGGCTAGGGAGCTGCTTTGCAGGGGGGTTGGACTCAATGATCTCTAAAGATACCTTCAGAGGAACCTGCAAGTTAACACTGGAAGACAAAACCCCTGAATATCAAAATCCTAACAAAACTAGGGCTTTTTCATGCAGATTTCTTCACAAAGAATTGCTGTCTTCAGAAGGGTAAAATACCTCAGCATACCTTTTGTCCCTGAGATGTAGAATAAGAACCCAGGCAATGAGAGAGGAGAAATACAAGAAGAAAAGCCTTTTATTTATTAATTGAACCAAGAGGTGGGTTTTATTTCCAAAAAACTTCCTTGATGTTAAGCAGTTATGAGTCATGTGCAGATGGTTCAGTGGTGACACATTTACAGCTGCATCTATCTCTCACATCAAGGTGTCTCCACTTGTATTTCCTACCTAGCCACCACAAGCAGCCAGAACTGTGTGGGAGTGAATCCCACACAGATGCCTGAGACAGAAATAGAGAGAAAAGCAGACTAGACCAATTTATGACAGTGCAGTGCTAGAGCCTGAACACTAACTGCCACATCTCTCCTGCCATGATTTTGAATCACTAACGAATTTCTGAGGCACAGGTTTTACAATGCCTTGTGCACGCCAGCTGTAAGTCTCTTTAACTGCCACTGTTTCTGTTGCCCATCGCTTTGGACAGAAGCTTTGTGCATGTGCTCAGCTCCACGAGCATGAAGCCCTGATGCAGTTCAGGCAGCGTTGCTTTGATCGATGGCCCCCAAGTGGAAGTAAAGAAGGTAAAGATATTAGAAACATAATTCACACTCCTTTAAGTTTGACTGGAAATACGGTGCCTGCTCAAGTGGGATCTGTGGGCACCTAACTTGTTGTGTTTTTTTTACCATAACAGTCATCTGGCTTGCACAAGTGCATACTGTTGTATTCATGAGAACCATGAGTGGGAGCTACTTAGACAGAAGGTGCAGAACAGGAAAGCAGTAGAAAGGCTTTCCCAGAAGAGTATAGTTTTTGTATTATTTAAATTACTCCCAAATAATGGGCACAGGTACATGTCAGACATAGCAAGGGAAAAGCCATTGCTAATTTTAAATTTGTTACATAACTAAATATTTCTGTTAGCAGCTTCCTCTCAGTAGATTAAGCGATTATATTATTTGCAAGAAAGAAATACAAAATATATTTGTCATTTCATTTTGCCACCTTCTAGAGCTGAATGCACCTCCAGGATTCACAAAGAGGCCTCTAGTCACACTGAGGGAATTCCTACATAACCTCACAGGAGGCTCAGAATAAGGAACCAATGGCATAGGAGAAAGGGGAGCAAAATCAGAACTACAAAGTGATTGTTCTGTTTAATTTTAAGAGCTACATTTGCTCCTACAAATTTCTTGCTTTGTTCACCTGTACACTTTCACTTTTCCTAAATATAGATTGGAGACAAGTTATCCATCACTTGCATTGATTTGCTTCTCCTGAAAGGGATCCTATAGAGTATCAGCTTCCTCCCTATGCAACTTTCCCCCAAGATAAGAAGTGGGAGCTGCTGGGTGATTTATCTTCCTCTTTCTTCTTTTGCTGTTTCCTTTGCAGCAGCACTAACCTTTTCCATCCCTTCAGTTGCATCTCGCAGGGCAGGAGGCCTTGTTGCTTAGGGAGTGGTAGTTTCCTATGGTAAGCATAGGAACCTCTAGTAGTTAATTGGGAACAGAGTACTCACTGGTAGAGACAAGTGAAGTTCTCAAATACAGAAAGCACGTAAGAGCATTAAGAAAGAACTTCAAAAACATAATTCAAAGTGTCAAACTAGATACACATCTATTATTTAAGTCAGTTAAAATGTGGGAATTAAACACTAACAACAGAAAAGAAAGGATACTTTAAACACTTCCAAACCGATTCCCTTTGTCCTATTTTTGTCCCATTGAACTATATTTATCTGTAATACAGGAGGTTCATTCTTCCCTTTGGTTATTTAAGAAGGACAAACGGACTTCCACCTTGATAATTTATCAACTAAAGCAGAGCGATACATCATCTTTTATGGATGGGCAAATAAAATACTTGAAAATTTAGCAAATCAGTACCAATGATCAAAATTCTGCTTTCAGGCAGTAGGACAGAAAGACCTTTCACAGAATGAAGAGGCATAAACTGTATTTCACACTTAATTTATATTTCACACTGTATTTCTTTTCACTAGCCTTACTGAGTACAGTTCAAGGCCTACACGTGGACTGAAAACCTACAAGGAAAGCACAAATGATAGGATATCTAAACAGTGTGGGTAAATGAAGCCTTGTGGACTAGACTGTTCTATTGCAAGAATGCATCTAAACTGTCTAGCCATCATGCAACATCACGTATGTACTAACTACTATGATTACATCCATTTAAATTTAGTACATTTGGAAATAGATATGTAGTAAGCTAGACCATTAACCCAGTTGTCATCTTGAATAGGACATTATGAATCATTTTCCCATTTGGCCTAAAGAAATACAATCCCTGTTGCATAGACACTGTGTGACAAATATATTTCAGAGAATAGTTTGAAAAATAGAGAAGGATGGACCAATTTTCTTTCTCTTTCAGTTAGAAAAGAATATTAATTGTCCTTTTTCTATCCTATCTTTATTTTTTCTTTAAGAATCCCCAAGTAAATCTCCCGATTTCTTTTCAAAACCCCTAAAAAGATTTTGGTTTGGAAGCTGAAATGCACTTCCAAGCGCTGAGGAAGTACAGAGTGAGCCTTTGTAATATAAATGATCTCTTAAGAATCTGAGTTCTGTGCCAGAGCTCAAAATAGTTATTACTCAAAGCAGGAACATTTTCTTCCCCCAAACAGGAGCACTGAAAAAGACTCACATCTAACCTATGCATGTTATCATACACCAGTTGAACTGATAAACTGAAAAGCCTATTTCTACAATCTTCAATTTTTAATTCTACTACATTGATACCTAAAGGACTTTAGAAGACAAACGTAACAACTGAAGATGGAAAGAGAACTCAGCACAATGCTCCTTTGTATGCTTTGTCTACAGAATATAAAAAAGACTGCTTCTTATTGAAAGGAATTACTCCAATTACTGTGTGATGTCAATTTCCAAGAAAACACAAGAGGTGAGAACAAACAGAATGATGAGAATAACACGAGTTGAAATTTCCCTCCTTAATGTGCAATCATATTAACAATTGAAATTTTCTGGAGAAGATGAAAAATAAAATGTAGAAACATTGAAAGCCTGAGTTAGTGTTCTCTACTAACGCAATATAATTCATTTTAAACATTGTCTCCTTCAAGAGCTCTGCTGTCTGTTATTTAAGTCTTTGAGACTGGCCACTGAGCAGTACAAAGTACTGTTTTAGTGAAATGGAGGAATGAGAATCTGGCAATTATTAGCCATATTCTCTTTGCTGATATCTGGTCGTCAGATAACTGGCATTTTTTTCACTTCTACGTAAGTCATTTGTGAGTTCCCTATACTGAGCTTTCAGACTGCAAAGTCATTTTAATGAAGATTTAAGTATTAAACTCATGAAAATCTATGGCTTCAAAGACTCCAGCGGGCTGCTCAAGAAGAATACTTGCTTACAGACATGCCATCAAGATTGCTTCATGAGACAAAATACTGATTTTGTATGCACGTAAACTTTTCTGCCATTTAAACTGTACTAAAAGGCTAAGATATGTTGGGTGGGAACAGTTTGAAAACAGAGACCTTTACAATAGCACTACTACACTACACTATGCTACCCTATGCCATAACATTTCTCATTAGCAAAACATAACCAAAGTAAAAGGGTAAAATTAGCTCCTGGAACAGAAAAAAATACAACACCAAATAACAACAGGAAAACAGGACAGTGTATTTCCATAGCACACCCAGTAAAAAGAGATGAGTATATATATATAATAGCAGAAGTATTAAAGAGAGAAATAGTAGATTTCTGTAGTTGCTCGTCAGTGAGTCAAAAGGAAATAAAAACCTTTGGGAGTTACCATTTTGAGCTATTTCAATACCAAGTCTGACAAAAAACATGACTGTAGGTGATTCTAGTGGCGTAAGCGAAAATTGTACCTCACCAGGAATGTTATTCTCCCTTCCCAGGGTCTCTGGCCAAATTTCATGACTACAGAGGGCATGTGACACTTTAATGTGTGCTATGTCTGTGCAGAGACAGCCTAGGGACAGAGGATGCACTGATGATGGATGCTGATGATGGATTTAGCAAGAGCTACAGACTGACCATCTTTGCAGCAGATTAAGGCCTCTTGCCTATTCCAGAAAATGAATTTGGATCATACGTAAGGGGGCTGGGGTGGCAGAGCTCCCCTGTCTCGATAGCATCATCACAACTGACACCAGCTGCAGCCCCAGGTAGCAGCCATAGTTCTATACAGATTCTATAACTGTCAAAATCCATTTAGACCACATCATCTTGTTTAGAAACATCTGGGTTAAGAGAGTGTCATTTTTAGCCTTATTTACTATGATCTTGAAAGTTTGGTAACAGTAAAGACAGCTAAAAACAGATTTATACCAGGAAACATTATGTGGAGCTAGCACAGATGTCAGAGCTAGGATTCAAATCTGGCATTCGACAACTTGTCTGCTGGCAAAACATCATTTCAGACAGAAATGTAACTGTCATGCTTTGGGCAAATGTAAGAAGACATTCAAGACTTTGTAGGAACGCTCACCAATAGCTTCAAGACTAATGCTACTGTGCACAGTGAGCAGTCTTGCATGGAGACAGTACTGACTGCCCATGTGTACTGAGGTGGATAAATGTGAAGGAACATTAGCAAGATCAAACAGGTAGATGTTTTTCTGCTTCAGTCCAACTCGATCCATCATCCCTTTGTTCAGTTCTGAGAGCAGATGTAAAATTGTGAGGGACTGCAGTTTTCAGCCACAAGCCTTGAACAGCCCTTTTCCAGTTACCTGACATTTATCATAAATGACTAACAATAAAACATGTTTATAAATCTCTGCTTTTTCCAGTGTATTTTTTATATTATTCTCTTGTGTGTCTCCTCAGTGCTAAGTTCCAATGAATGGAAAGAGCCAAACTAGACAGGCAAACCAAAAAGTTATGCATATCAGGTGCAGGGTAAGGGTCTAGTATGTGTCAATCCCTGTTGTAGTCTGATGAAGTTTAAAAGCTACAATCGAGGATAACAAATCTCCGCTTCTCACATTTTCTTCTGAGAATCAGTCCTCCTTAGATTTCTGTCCTTTTTCTCTTCTTCACATTACAATGGCTTGCCCTTCTCACTGATAGAGATCACATGTATGCACGTATGTGTGTTTCTGTGCATGCACAGAAGAGGGACTGCAAGGGGAGGTGGAGGTTAGCTACAGACTCTAAGCCTTGCTCTTCAAAATTCTCCTGTGCTCTCTAATGGCAGCCAGGAGGCTCTCTGATAGCCATGTCCCTCATACATAATTAAAGAGATGTGCTAATGACATTTTAAAGTAACAGCAATTGACATTTTTCCCACTTTTGAGTCTGACAGACAAGTCTGGACTTCATTAACCTTCTGCAATTTAATAGTGGTTATGTGATTTAGGAGAGCTGACAGAGGCAGGAACCTCCTTCATTCCGTGTGAATTCTGCAAGCCAACATATATTGTTGAACGCTATATCCGGATAACTTTTGTGGTCAGGTACAGCAAAGAGACATTCTCATTAAGCTTCTTTAAAGGATCTAGAAAAAGTGAGTTAGGTCATTTATAACTGAGTACAAAAGAATTACTTAAAAGTGACTGTTGTCAAACATGAAATACATAAAGTTTTGGGGAAAATGGAATTCCTCCAAGACTTAACAATCATAACACAAAAACTGAGTTTGAACATAACAGGTTTATTGTAGAAAAATGATCTTTAAGTACACTATTTAGGTGAGATTTGATCATTTTGTGGAAGAGATCTTGCAAAGTGCAGAGCAGTTCCTAGGACAGGTCCAGCTGCGTGCCCATGGAGTCACAGGTCATGTCACTCAATAGAAGAGGGTTGGGCCATACCTTGAGATATACTCACAGCATCATACAGTTTAACACTACAGATTTTGTTGGCTCACCAAGGGCTGACAGCCTCTGCAAGTAACAGTCACTTTCTAGTGACCATAATTATTTTTTACCTTCATTTTTACGCACAGTTGTCCTGGCTAGGATTTCTCTTAGGCTGGAAAGAATGGGAGAGCTGCCTTTGGGATTCAGAGGAGATTTTTGAGTCTATCTCCTCTTCATGGCCCAACGAAAATGTATCAGTGCACTAGGCTGCTTTGCTTCTTGTGGAGACTCCTGATATCTTAAGAATTCTCTTTTGGCTCCCAAGGCTTGGATAAAGCTCAGACGTAACAATGTCTGTTTCACCAAAAAGCTGAAAAATTCTCAGTGTGCACACAGATCTCTAAAAAAAGAATGAGCGACCCTGTCTTTTGGTGGTGAGTGATGATGATTCGATCATCTACAGAGCAACAAGCACTAATTTAATTGGGTTTAATTCTGCTGTCCTGTTGTTTAATGTTCTCTGTTTGTTTAGGTTTCCAGAGCTCTGAGCCGTCAGTCAAACAGACAGGAAAATATTGATACATAGCATCTCTCTATTGCTTTCTTGTCAACTTTTCAGGTTTGGGGCATTTTTCACAACTCTTAATTTTAGTTACCTCACTGACCTTATTGAAGTTATTAAATTGTTCAGGCTGTGAAACACAGTACATTCATTTTTAATATCACAAAAGAGAAATGATTGATGAGAGCCCTTTATCTAGTGTCCCCTAACTCCAAATCAAGCCGTGTGAATAAAATACAATCTTTCTTGCAAGGTATTTATTATACCCATTCAGGCCAAACACAGACCAATTTAAAACTGGCAGCGGAAGAACTCTACTTGCAGTTTCCATTTGTGTAATATTAGTGCTTTTCTTTCCATCAACTGCGAAAACAGGGTTGAAAGCAGATACTGTAATACAATCAGACCAGGATTTTGCAACCAGAACCCAGCAGGGAAAAAAACATGTTGTAAAATGGGTTTTGTTAAATAAAGCTGAATTAGTTGTTAGAGTTTACCCTGCCAAAGGGCTCTAAAGGAGTTACTTTCAGCAGGAGTGGTGCACCTGCCTCTGAAATTCCCCACCTCAATCAGAAACATAATCAGCTCTGTGCAAGGGGAAGCACCGTACAGGTTGGATTACAGTGCTATTTTCACTGCAGTAATATTTCTCATTTCCTTCTGAATTCATCAGTGCTGTGTGGAGTAGATCTGGTGGCCTTGCCTGAAATCCAGTACGTTATAATTTACATATGTTCCCTAGTTATATAGCTGCTAGTAGTACAGTAGGTGCCCATTTTGCTCTGTGCAGTTCTATTCTTTTCACATATACCATTCGATACAGGCTAATAAACCTGGTTTGATTTACTTGACAATTTAAGCTGAACTTCTTCCTACCCTGAAGAGATTCCTCATCTGAGAGAGAAGTTTACTACCCAGCATTTGAGGAGTTTATTTAAAACCAATGTAGAAACGATGTCCCATCCCCAGATCAGTTACTGGCGGTGCCTCAGATGTGCCTCCTACCAGAGATTCCAGTCTTTTTTGGGAATAGGAGATAAAGCTCTAGCTCTTAGACACTTCCTGACCACGTGCAAATTATTTCTACTACCACATCAATCACATTTTGTAATGAGAAACCCAAAGTGCCTTTTGTTTGGAACAGGTTGCACGTAAAAAATCTTGTTTCTCTTCCCTATTAGTGAGTCATTGATGGATGGCAGCTGTCTCCAGTGTACCTATAGCTATAGCTGTAGCTCCTAATAGGAAGTATCCTCACACTTCTCCCCCTCCATGACTTCTTCAGCTCCTCACTTTATAGCTATTGATTACTTCCAACTGACTCTCTTCCTCTTTGCTTCTTGCAGTCAGAGCTGCAGTTTTCCCTGCTTCAGTATAGTTACTGTTTAAGCTAGGTGTACTTGTGCCATTCCTACATTGTTTCTGCTCCAGTTCTTTAATTCTTTCTTGGCATTTTTTTATTAATTACCTTTTGCATACAGATGTACATGAGAGAAGGCATAGAGCTCAAGGGAGAAAGAGCCCCCTGAAAGCTCCAAGAAGGCAGAATAGTGCCTCCCTAAAGAGAAAGGGGGAAGTCCCCTAGCCTGTGGGAAAGTATGGACATTTGCACTGAGAAATGGCTTTTCCCTTCGATTTGGAAACAAATCCATGATTTTGTTATCCCTGGTGCAGGTTCCTATTCTATGCCCATCATCTCTGAGCTAAGCACTGGGGAGGCACTCTCAGCAGAATGGCTAACATTGGGTGCACAATGTAAAGTACCTCTTCTTTCCCATTATATTGTTATCAGTCTCAAAATTAGGCAATAATTGCTCCCAAAAAGTGAGTGCATTTCTTTCCCAAATATAAGACCAGCAGCCTGCAGAGGGTTGCAGTATTTTATGCTGTAACTAGAAAATTATGCTGCATCCTTTAAAGAATACAAATACTTAATGTGTTTGCCATGCTAAGCACGAAGAGGTCAAAATGTTTTGCATATGTTTCTATTCTAAGGGGAAACAGTAATTTCAAGTCTCAACACAAAGAAAATGTGTTTCTTCTTTCAGAACAACATCCTTGGACATGGGAATCATTTTCAAGTTGTGTCTCCAATAAAGAGGGAAGCAGCTGAACAGTTTCATATCTACACTTAACTTCCTCCAGAGTATTTCAGGCAATTCAAGCTAATCTCCTGTACTATCCATATGAAATACTGAAAGTACATTATTTTCTATAAATTTCAGCCAACTGAAATTTCTTTTCTCAGCTACAGTTACCACAAATTACTTTAAATGTTGGACTGGCCACGATCATCTAAGTGGTTTATTGATGACTTTCATACACTATGAACCACTTCAGCAGCTTGTTCCTGAGAGTGCTATGTTTCACTGTTTGCAAAAACAATATTTTAGATGTGTAAGGCAGTGGGGAAGGTGGCTGCCTGTGTTTGTCTGGCTTCTTTCTCGCAGTCAAATTCAGAAAAATCTCCGCTGATTTTGAATCCAGGAAGCTTTAATGCTGTACAAACTTATTCACTTTTGTTGCTAGAGAATTCAAACACCTTTCACATTTACAACACCATATTCACAAGGTGATGTAGTAGTATGTTCCACCAGGCTAACTGTTTTCTTCTTCCACACACTCTGAAATCTTAGATAAAATTCTAGTCAAGATATCATAAGAGCTAAAAGTAGCCTTCTATAGAGAAATAAGTCCAAATCAGAACCTGTGATCCATTCCTCCCATGGAATTTCATGTACATGATTCTCACTACTTTTCCTTCTCCACATCCATTTAAATCTATGTAAACTGGAGGTGAAATTCCAAAAACTTTCATGTTCTTTCATTGTTGTTGTTGGTTTGTTTTGGGTTTTTTTTGTTTTTTTCAATTAAATATTAGCAAAAATTCATTTCTCCATCTCATATTTGCTAGGAGACTTGGTCCTTTTTTTTTGCCCACAGTTGAAGACCATAACAATCCATGCATTTACCAACTTCAGTTAAACATCTCTCATGTGTATTACCAAAATTTGCTCACAATGGCCGTCCCTGACGCTGGACAACACTGGAGAAGGAGTTGCACTGATGGGAGCCCAGTGTGATTTTCCATAACGCCATAATTTGTATCAGTGAGGTCTGGTGCATAGAATGGGTGAGGCACAGAAGACAGATCGTCCTATGGGCATTGTGCTTGTTTCTCAGAGAGAAAGTGGGAAGGGCGGTCACAGGAACAGAACATTTACTGTGTGAGGAATGACTAAACAAACAAGGTCTATGGTGTGGAGGAGTATATGACAAAGATCTGAAAAACGGGGAAAGAAGAATGAGCTGTTCACTGCTCCAGCATTAGAGCTGGTGGACAGCAGAGCTAGCAGCAGGCAGAAGCCAGCAGAGGGAGAGAGACTGTTCTTTACACAAAGGAACAAAGGTAAGCTGTGGATCTCCTGGTTCCTGGGAACTGAAAATGTTTGGATTTTACACAGGTTTATGGGGTACTATGTAGAGGATTCCACTGAGGGCTGCAAAGATACAAAAACCACATTTTCTGTTAGGAAGTCCTTGAGTTGCTGAAAGCTGGATTATGGGAAAATACATATGCTGTCCTCATTTCCTCAGGCATCCACTGTTCACTGCCTGGTGTTGATCTTCACAATTCATAGGAACATTTAATATACTGTTATTTTTTCCCCATGCAAATGCCTTTATGATAGAGCACACCCACAACCACTTTGTAGAGGGACAAAAATGCCCATGCTTTACAAATCTCAGATAAAAAAAAGTAGAAAAGACCATAAAAGCTTGTTTCCAAAACTAGCAGAGCATGCCTGTCTTAATCCAGTTGAGTAAGCATCTAACCCCACCTGGATTCATAATAAGATTCACACACATGTAATCCTTTCAATATTATTATGTCTCACAAAGACACTAACCAAATACATGCAACACAGAATTTGAAAATACTATCCTGACATATTTTAAGATTTCCTTTATTGCCCTTTGCTAATTTCTGCCCTCACAGGAGGGAGAAATCAGGCCACACCCAGACAAAGCCACCTAGAGGAAAAATCTGGTTTCAAAATTCTCGCTATTCTATTGGCAGCTTGGAAGTGATTAAAAACAGAATATTACCTGTAACAACAACAAACAAATTATCAGTGTGTAAAGTTATGAATTCGCTAATTATATTTTCAGTTTAGACAATCCATGTTATATCCACTGTCATATCTTTCCAAAGAAAATGATAGTTTGTTATTTTCTATCTATATTTTGGAAGATTGCAGTAGAGGTTTTTTGATAGTCATATATAAAGATTCCAAAGACTTTTATATTTCTGCATTTTAAACATTTGCTCATGCTTTTGAATTGTTGTCTGGATAGAAACAGAGATAACAGGAGGCAGAGTGAAGATGTCTGAGTATCCACCAATTGAAAATACACAATTGGAGATACAGACTTTACCTGGAATACTGTAATTCTTATTTCTCTTCTTCATAAGAACATTGTGAGAATTCAAACATTTTTCATTTGTGCAGTATACAAGAGGTGAGGAATGCCAAACAAGTGTGTTTTATTAGTATACTTACTCATTTTGTAACATATGGCAGAAGTTTATCTTGGCACATCCTTGTAAAAATGATAGGTAATGTCATTAAAGTCTGGTCCTATACAAATAATCTTCTGTATGGATCATTCCATAGAAACAAAGTACTGTAGCAATTGCTTTAGTTGAATGAAACAGTAAAAGCTAATTTTCTTCGAATGTTTTAGAATTCATTTCAAACCTTGTAACTGATCATAATGTCATTCCAGCATAGAGACAACTGCCAATGAAGGCATCATATTATGGTGTTCCCGTATATAAATAGAACTGAATCCTTGTTGATTTTGCCCTTTAGACTCGGTTTCCTACTCTCCCCCTCCCCTTTGCTTTCTGCCAAGTGCCTAGGATCACTATAAATCAGATTATGAAAAAGCCTTCTTCTGAGAATTGTAAAGCTGTTTTAAAGTTGAAATGCATTGAAACAAGAACAATGAAAATTGCTACTATTTCTGATATTAGGGACATTTCGGCTACTGTCTCTTCTGTAACAAAAAGAAACACACTTACTGGGTATATCTTATCAAAATTCGTCTCTACATAAAAAATAAATATTACTATATTTAATGTTAAATTTATCCTTAAGCTAAGCCACTAAGGTAAGTGGAATTATGGTAGGGATAAATATATGGCCCATTAGGTCAAATTCTGTTTTGGTTTACACCGATGGAAATAGGAACCATCTGAGTGACTGCAAAAAATAGTAAATAATTAAAGCTATGAAAGAAAGGCAGAACACTCCTTTCTATACAAATGTTTTATATACCACGATAACGTATTAAGAACACAATCTCATGGCAGTAGAACATTGAAGCCTTATTAAGAAAATAGAAAACCTACAATACTTAGTAGAACCATTTTTTCCACACAAGGAGAAAGGTTTTCACACATTATGGAGGTGGAATTCATAAATTCATATTGAGAAAACCTCTGAAAACTTAGAAAAGTTGACCTGAATCAATGCTAAAGAAAGAAATCATAAAAATGACTTTTTTTCCAGATATGTCAATTTTACTGTTACTGTTTGTTTACTTGCTCCCTTGATTTTCACCCAAATATTTCAATTTAGATATAATCTTTGCATGACATGAAGAAGAGCTAAATTGTTATCAATTACGGTATGATACAAAAATCTTTAAAAAGTATTAGAAAGGATAATCTGATAAAACAGATGCACAGTTATCAGCTGTAAGAGGAACAATACACAATGCATTCTCTCTTCCTATTATACATCAATTAAGGGAAGCTGTACCTCAGTGGTTATTGAGTATCCTGTTATTGTTGCAGACTAGAGTTCTCTCCTTCATCTCCCACTCCCTCTGTTTTTGCACTACTGTCAGCAAGAACACAAATTCCTCTTTATAACTCCTAGGACTGACAGCTGTGCTTGTCTCTGACAGATGTTCTGTCCACCCACAAGAGCCAGTGTGCACACTCGCATAGGTAGCAGCCATCTCCTTCTTCAGGTCTCACAGAGTTGTCCCAGGAGCCCTTATCTGATATGGTTTTTATCTTTACCTAGTCTCAGGAACAAACTCAAAATTGACAGCGATCTCTGTGATAACACTTCATGTATGTATGTGTTTATTTACTTATTTATTCCTACAACCAGCATTAAGGTTTAACAGGTATTCTCTCTTCAAATAACTCTGTCAGTCAGCCTGAAATGAAAAATGAAGGTGTAATCTAAAAACCCCTGAATGTCGATCCCAGTGACAGTTTAACATCTCCTTTAACCTATCCGGAATGCAAACCTAGGACTTCAAAATGTAGAACAACCCATTCTTTAGCTTAGTGCTTTCTGAAGCTTGTTCCTTCCCCTCCCATTTGCCTAGAACAATAAGCAGTCTTCTGTGGAGACCCCAAATAATTCAGTAAAGTTTGCTCTCTGTTACAGCAGTTTGCCCCTTTGTTAGAGGACTATTCAAAAACTGGAATAAACTGCAAAGAACACTGGCATGTTCAGGCAGAGTAAACTTTTGATGAATGTATGTCTTGCTAGCATTCAATTAAAACATCACGTGCTTCTGTGCATTTCCCCTTCCACTACTTGTGATGCTCACCACAAGGTTAGATGAAGCTTCCCTTTGTTTAATCAGCTCATTCATCTTCATCAGCTATTTTAGGTATTCAAGAATCCAAAATTCATCAAGATACTGTTATAATAATCTGACACATTAGCATTCTATAGTATTTTCTTCCAAAAAATCTGAAAGGAACTTAGTAAACATTAATAAGTTTCTAAGCCTACTAACATCCCAGTGATCTGGGTCAGTGTACTCCACTTTAATACACGGATTTAAAAGGTTAAAGTCTTGTCTTTAGTCAAATATTCACTTTCAGTGCCAGCAGTCAACACCAGGCTACTGATTTATGGTCATCTGGACTGTTTTAAGAATTTTCCAATGTAATGTTACAATTCATTGTTATGCATCCAGTTGAGATCAATTATGGGAGAGTCTCCACATGTTCAGAATCTTGAGGATCCATTTAATAGATCCAGAAGAGGTCCTTTTAGAGCTACATAACAATGAATACCACATCAGGACTTGACTCTAGCTCCTTACCCAAACTGTTGTGAACATTTGATATGGCAGACTGAATTGCATTCAGTTATCTGGTCCCCTAGAATGAAAGAGAACAAAAAAAATCAGTAAAATAATCAGAAATACACTTTTTCAGATTGATAGAAGCTTTGGGCCTTTGGCAATTGAACTGTATACAGAGTTTATTAAGCAACAGAAATGAACAGGAGATTCTAATTATCATGCTATACCTAGAGAGCCAACCCTATAAAGAAAAAAGGACTACTCTGCACACTCCGTGTGTGAGGTAACCTTCATTTAGAAGGCCATCTGAAGGCATCCTGGAACACGAGGATTTTACTTTAAAAAATATTCTCATGAATTTTTAGATAATATGGGGACATCAAAGTTGTTTAGAAATGCCTTCAAGGCCACATCAAAGCCAAACTGAGAATTGATTTTTCTTGAGAGACTAACCTGTAAATGGAGTTTTGTCATATTTTTATACTGATGCAGATCTACTGGTGTCAAACTGTCCAAAAGTGGTAGCTCTCACACAGTACTGTAAGTCTGAACAGGTAGTCCCTTACACTCTGGGTGTAAGAGAATGACTCAAACACACAGAGCATTGCAAGGGCACTGCAGCCCTTTCTTGGGGTTTCCAGATGATCAACAGGGCACTGCCCAATACAACTCAGATTTGCCACTGGAAGCAGTGGTTTGGTTTTGCAAGGAGGATGAATCTCTGTGTAGGTCAAGCAATTTGGAAAAATGTGATATGAATCAGGTTACCTTCAGTGAAAGGAAACCAACCAGCAGTTCCTCGGTAAATGGAAACTGAGGGTAGAGCTGTGGCTAAATACTCTTCATATAGATATAAAAGTGAGTCCAAAGAAATGTCTTCAGTTTCACAGTATTCTGTAATTGGATATCTGAACACCATGAGTTCAAATTCTAGAAGATTTTTACATCTGCTAAAAAACTGGTGACATGTTATTTCTGTCCTACTCTTCCTCTTCATCCTACGACTTAGACTGCCCACACAACTATGTGAACATTTAAAAAATTTGTCTTGATATTCACTTGCAAACACAAGCACATGCACACACATTTATTTATTCAGAAAGGTTTGACAGTACACCACGTGTTGAGTCATATGAATACGCTCAGCTCTGCCTTCTGCATTAGATACACAGCAGAGAAATTCAGCCATTTGTGGAGGAGGTCTTGACTGCATGTTATTTTTCTTATTTATAGTGCAACAAGAAATATCAAACAGTAAAATGTGTATTTGCATTCAGAGACTAGAGGGTACCAAAATCCTGTCCAGAATTCCAGAATCAAAGCCTTTGAAGTCTCCTCTGGAAAACTGTATGGAATGTCACTGATCAGACTTAGAAAGCTAAAAGCTCACTTTGCCATCACTTGATTCTACAGTTTTAGGGAGTTCAAACCCGCTAACACTCTACCTTACATTCCAGTATTATACTTTCACGTAAACTTATCTTTCATATGGCTATAAATAGTTTTTATTTCAAAACAGCTTGAGAACAAAATATTTTCTCCTTCTGAAATTATCTTACGGAGCTATTCTGAACTATTTAAATGACCTTTTAAAATTGATTATTCATTCATTCAGTTCCTTGTTGTATTTGTTCACATTTAATTTCAGTATTAATAGCGCAGTCCACTGCACAATTTCATTTTAATGCAGATTTTTTTCATAAGTCATATTTAATACTTAGTTTTAGCCATAGGAGACAGCTCCCATTTTCCTTTATGGCATATGCAAGAGTATGTTTCTTTTTAATATTGTCTAGACTTTTTCTAATATAATGTTTAAATAGATACTCAAGTAAAATATTCAGTTTCTGGACATGCAAAAAGGCTGGTTTATTTTCTACAAGCCAAAAGGTAACCAAAATGGCAACCATGGGGATCAGAGTCTGATTCAAATCCCAATCTCTCAAAATTTGGAGGGCTTGTGTTTGCAGGTTTTATACTTTGAATAGTAAAAAACAAATTGTTGAAAACAACGTTTTGATGGTACTGTAGAGGAAATTCTGATCTGGTTTATTACTACATTATGAATGCTAACTGAGACAAAAAAGTGGCTTTAGAGCAAAACTGGAACAGGCTTAGGATCAAATGATTAGTTATTATGTTTTGAGGCTGCTAATGCAAAGGCACTGCTCAGTGAGTGGCCATGAGATCGCTCCAGTCATTTTATAGCATCAAATTTATAGTATTTATTCTATCTACCATGCAGTGTTGAGTTGTATAGTGTTAAATTTGAACATATGAAGATTGCTCTTGAACAAGAATTTAGTCTGGATTCTAATGATACCAAACTTCCAAGTCATATTTTTCCAAACTGTCTATCATAGGGAAACAGCTTTTGAACTGTTTTAGACTGAACATCAACAACAATAGTAACAAAACTGTTGCCAGAACTCCTGAATTAACTGTATGGCTCCTGAGTTAAAGCTGCTTCCCACAATTCTTCATAATTCATATCTTTGTATGTACACATACAAAGTTGAGTTAAAATTAAAAATAAAGCACAACCTTGTTTATATCTGTAGAATGTCAAATGAGCCACATGTAGCTCAGACATACACACGACATTGTGATAAAAATAATCACCAATAGTGAGAATTGTGGAGGAATTTCAGCTGCTGGAAATATTTCCAGCATTCCTAAGATTTCCAGTAAGACTTTCCTGAGAATAAAAGAAAAATAATCAATAATAGTCTCAGGAATAGTATTTGCTGAAAATTATTTCTGCCAGTTGACATGGAAATAAGCTGATTAACTCATTAAGAAATCAGATATTCATTCTGAAACAATAATGAGCATATGACAATTCTACTTCATGAATGCTAAAATTCATGAAATTGGGTGAATGCTACTGTCAGCATCAATCTACCAGTTCAGTCACGAAAATAAACAACACAGTACTGTTCTAAAATAAAGCATTTAAAAAGCTCCTTAACAGCAACTTAGTGAAATGTATTTATCACTTTAAACGCTCATTATACTACACCTAATTGCTTAGCAGGTCTAATTATATCAATTTTAATCTCTGCAATCCCAGTAGTATTTCTTGCAAGGTAAAAATTAAAGGTAATTGCCTCAGTAAATGATAGTGGATCTGTTCTGTAAAAATTGTAATGACCAGAGGAGGTATTTAATATGTCATGAATGACAAACAGGATGTAACTAACTCCCCCATAGTTTCCTCTGATCATTGTTTCCAAATGTGACTGACCAGAGATATAAATATACTTGAGCCAGCAAAATTAGACTAGATATAAGGAAGACATTCTTTACTGTGAGGGTAGTGAGACATTGGAACAGGTTTCCCAGTGAGGTTGTTGATGCCCCCTCCCTGAAAGCATTCAAGGCCAGACTGGATGGGGTTTTGAGCAACCTGCTCTTAAGGGAGATGCCCCTGCTATAGGCAGGGCTGGAGTTAGATGGTCTTAAAGGTTTCTTACAACCCAAACCATTCTACAATTCTATGAAAATGATTAGCTTGCACCCAAAACAATTCTCAACTGTATATGCTGAAATGTTTAAAACACCATTTAAAAGACTTTCAAAGATCCTGTTTCCTTTAAAAAGAAATCACATTGCAAAAATTTTATTTCCATAATTACACCCCAAAACCTGTACATGTGTATAACATCCATGTATCATCCATGACCCTTATATAATAAGACAGAGAAGCGTAGACAGCCACCGGCATACAAAGGAAGTGGACAGTCAAAGTGTGAGCATACACAATACTTTTTCCAGAATGCAAAGCTCTGCTGCCCTGACATAGCCCAAGAAACACTGAGATTCCCCAACAGGTGTTCACCAGACAGCTTTGGCTTCATGATCCAATGGGGGCATCACCACAACCTGAAAGTGAATTAGGAACAGTAGAATTAAATATATAAATATAAATAAAAATGAGCATAACTACTCTAAACAGTCCCAGGTGAAGGTTCAAAACTCTGTACTAATAACAACAGGAGAATACTCATCCTGTGCTGTGCTATTCCTTGGCCAGTGAAGTGGGTCACCCTGCTCAGTGTCAGGGTAACAACACACTGGTATCACTAAACTGTTTTAACTCATATGACTCACGTCTTACTGCATTACCAAAGCATTTCTGGCTAAATTAAGTGTAGGTGAGGAGTAAATCAGATTTAATTTGGAAAAATACATGTAGCAGTTAGTGTCTGGCCTTGTCAGTACCCTATTTGCATGCTTTTACCTTGGTTGTTTTAATAGTTGGCAGCAGGGACACTGAGTCTCTCTTCCCTGTGAAAATCTGCACTCCAAGTCATCTCAGTATCCAACCCATTAAGAGAAGAAAACATATCATTAGGGTTAGGAATAAGCAGATACAGAGGCAGTGGGGGATCTGCCCATGGACGTTTCACAGTTGAAATTTATTCTAAGACAGATCACTTAATAAATACTTTTAAACTGAGCTATAAGACCTGATGATTTTATCCAGCTAAAAAACTATTTTTCTTTACATTTGCTTTTATAACTGGCTATTCTTGTTGCTTGTGTAACTGGCTTCAGTACTGATACAGCTGTTATTTAGAAATGAGGACTTTAGAAAGGATAAAATAAAAGGATAACGTAAGTCTCAAGTACCAGAGGTCATGAAAAGCACACAACTATTAAATTCCCATAACCTGACTGTGTGTGTGTTATTCTATTGTCTTGCATCTTAGGATGCCATACCTTTACAATCACTTTGCCTGAAAAACTTACAATTATAGAGCCAACTTGAAGAAACTCTTACATTTATTTTTCAGTGCTCGTAAGCCTCTCAGAAAATATGATTAGTAGGGGACAGAAGTACTGATCCAGGACAATAATTTCTCCTATGTATTTCATTTATCCAAAAGACAATAGAAAGAAGAATGTTCTTCTTTTGGCAGAAAAGAATTCATGGTATTTTTAATTGTACACCAAGATGGCAGCTAAAATGCCAGGATTTGAAGGACTCATCAGTGAACAATATCAGAAACTGCCTGAGAAGTTGGTAAATACTTCCTCTGCTAATACCTTCTGCTTCCTCCACAACTGCTACAAGCTTAACACCATCAGCATCTGGCAAACCACTCATTAATGCTCAGTACTGGCTAGGATTTCTGATGAACTCAGCCAAAATATAGCTCAGAGAGAAACCAGAAAGCCTTTAGCTCTCTCTTCAGCCCATAACAAAGTGACTCCTTTAGTTCTTGACTTCAAAAGTCTATCAGCAAATTCTGGTAGTAGCAACCTGATATCAAGCAACTAGTAGACAAGTTGCAATTTTGGCCAGTTCCTTCAGATGTTTTTACTCCTATTTTTCTTCCTCATATATATATGCACATGCACAAGTCCTTACACATGCACGTAGGCACGCGCCCAACTCCGCTAATGCTTGAAATTTGTCAGATTCTTTTCCGTTTATAGTTAGACATTAAAAATTATGTCTTGCTAACTTCTCACAGAAGATACTCAACCTTTCAGAAGACAAAACTGTCTGATAATAATGGGAAGCCCAGACTTATTTAACTGGTTAACTGGTAGGTATTCAAAATCACATTTTGTATCTTGTTTTCTGCTGCTTGTATTTGGCTTTTTCTTTTTTTCTTTTTTTAAAACTTTTTTTAGTCCCTTGCTGTGCTTTTACTTTAGATCATTAAAATTAACAAAATTATCTTAAATCCTTTATGGTTATTTTAGCTTTCCCAGTGGCAAGTCCACAATGCTTGGTTGCACTGATTGCAAAAAAGTGGTATTCCTTTAAAGCTACATTATTCAGTGTAAATACCTTTTCATTCCTATATGTAATACATGTGCATATAAGCCACATATGTACACTGAAACAAACCATACATGCATGTGTGGTTGTGTTTAAAACATTTAAACATATATGGAAATGTGTATACATCTGTGTGTGACTGCGTGTTTCCATGTACAAAATCTCAATGCTGAGCCTGTTTTGAATGGAGACTGTCCACTGGTCAAAGGATTGAGCTATTTTCCAAGGATTAACAAGCTTAACAGAGTCCTTAGGCTGTAAGTGGTAGATCCATTTCAAGCTTCAGAGTATTCTTCTGTGTCTCTAGCATGAGTCGTAGTGAGAGACAAACTGAGATGAGAAAGTGAGGTAATTCACGTGCCATTTTGCAGCATCATAAAATATTTTCCTTTTTTGGCTTGCTTTTAGGGACAGGCAGGCATTCCCTGTCAATCTCATGCAAATAACTCCAATGCATACATACATGAGCAATAATCCTGCTATTTTTGTCACTTGAGTAATGCTATCAATGTAACTGAGAACAGAAGAGAAGATGACACGTTGCTAGAAACAAATCCCTATGGCCAAAGGCTCCGATGGAAGATCTGTGTTTGGTGTCCTCATTAAGAAAAATATTAAGCTGCTCCATTCATTCCATTTGCAATGATACTTCCCTGTGCTAAGATCAAGCTGAATCTATGTATTGATTAAATAAATCACAGTGGAGCAGAAATACAGTTTCTTTAAATAACATTGTGAACATGTTTAGAAACTGGTGTGCAGCATGAACATAAATCTTCCCTATACAGTTATCAGGTCATGAGCTCTGCCTAAAGACTCTGGACAAAAACAGGTTTGCAAAACATTCTGTTATTATTGCAAACATTTGTAAGATTGCCATCACAGTATTAGGTGAATGAATCCAGTATAAAAGGGATGCTTGTCTTCCAAGTGTTAGAGTAAATGCAACACCTATCCATTCTAATTGCTTTTTATATACTTTTCCCACAGAAGACTCCCACTTTTGGTAGATCAGTCAGACCTATTTCCAAAATCCAAAAGCAGCATTTCGCTTGTAACTTTCTGGTAATGCCACTCACAAAGCAGAAGCTTGTATGGTTTGATGCACAAACATTGATTACAAGCACTGAAGCATCATCAAGCATATACCAGGAAAGACATTTAGCCAATCATTTAGATTTCTGAGATGCCAGTCAGCCCTAAATACAAGAAAAATCTGCTTACCGGATGGTGGAACCACCAACTTGTGCTCTGAATAGGACCCTCAGATGGCAGTGGCAGGGTGCAGAAGTCCTCCTAGTGATGCAGAAGGTTGAAAGGAAGGCCTCGCAAAAGCTGAGTTTTATCCAATGATGAGCTGAAGTGAAATACATGAAGAGACCAGGGAAGGTGAAACCCATAATCATGGATGCTAAATAGAGTACACAAGCCCCTACTTCACTGTTAAGGTACACGCTTGACCTCATGTCAGAGACTGTTGCAGGTTTTTGCCTTTCTTTGTTTTTCCTACATGCTGATGGGTGTAGTACAATATCCAATGGCTCCTGCAAATTGCAGCTCTGCAGTCTGTTTCTCCCTACACAATCTATATGGAAATTAGCAGTTTAGCAGTATGAAAATCATTGCCAGGCTAGGACCACAACTGGATACATATGGCAAAGCTGGATGGCACAACCCTGTGTTTCTTTGTTGAGTGCCTGCTGTTTGCTGAGGAAGGATGTAAACACATAGTGAAGTAATTTCCAGAAATTTGTATATGATTAGATTTCGAATACTGAATAATTTATTCCTTGCCTTCGCATGTAAACATTCTTAAAAGCTTTTTGATTAGTTATTTGGGATATATTTAATAAATGGTCTGGACTGACATATCTGGAAAATAACTGAATAACAGATAGATACAGATCTTAAAGTAGGCTGCTTCAATTGTGTTTTGAACAAGCACAAACTGTGCTCCCATGGTCTTCAGAGACAACCAAAAAGCATCCATTGTGAAGAAGCATCTCCTTGGGGAATGGGGTACTGTTCCTTCTTCCAGGCTTTGGCCTTTTTCTAATTATCTCTAATTGTGCCAGTGATCCAACTGAGAGCCTTCTCTGCTAACAGCTAGACTCCAATCCTACTTCTGAAGCCTAAAGTTTTCTAGATGAAATAATAATATTGCTAAGCTGGCAATATTTACAGCACATTACTCAGTAAGCAAGATAATTTCAAAGCTACCATAGTACTTGGAAAGAACTGGACTCTGCAGCTTGTAAGAAAGCACAGGCTATTCGACTTGGTGCAGACTTAAAAAGGAAGTTCAGAACTTCACATCAGCTTTGTAAAGGTATGGCAGCCTGTCTGGCACTCATCATCTTTCCTTCACCTAGGCCTCTGACACTTCTACTCACAGCAGTAGTCTAAAATGAAGCAACATAAGGCAGCAGCCAAGAATAGCTTCAGAAAAACACCCATTTTTGAAAGTTATTTTAAGATTGCTTTGCAAACCCAAACACTTCAAAGGCAGCACAAACTGTGGTTGTCCTGTATATCACTGGGAATTAAAAAGCATATACCGATGTTTCCCTAAATAGAAATATTTTTACGATGCTCCAATGTTTTAGTTTCTACCTTCAATACTTTGATTTCTACTTATTTTGTAGGTTATTCTGGTAATCTTTGAAAAACATTTTAAAGCAAAAAAAATCTTATGAAAGTGTTTTTCTTTCCTTGGTGGGAAAAAATATATACTTTTTATACTATGATCACTAACATTAAGAGTTTAACTTTAGATCTTAACCCTAATGAAATCCTGTGCAACAGAGCTCTTAGGTTACCTTTCCAAACCAAATGGAGTTCCTTGTGTCTTTGGCATGCTGAATTTCCAACAAGTCAGTTTGCCTATTTTTTGAGGAAGGACTAGGGCAAGAAAATGAATCTTTAAACCCAAAGAAAGAAAAGAAATCCTGATTTCTTCAAGAAATAGTTTTGGCCAGTGAATCAAAGAAGGAATGTTGACAGTCACTCAATCTTCTACTTTAACCAGCTTTTGCTGCAATGATACAGTTAGAATTTTCAAGCTTGTTTCATTGGAGAATACTACATCACCTAAGAGTGGGAATTTTCCTCCTTCATAGACAGACAAAAGTGACTATACTAGCAATTTCTGATACCAGAGAAAATGAATATTCTCTGCCTTTATCAGAGTATATGAAATCTATGAAATATGAAAATCCTGCTTTCCTCTCCCTTTAAATTATACTAGGTCATGCTGTTCTTTTCTTTCAGCATGGCAAAATCCACGGTGACCATCACTGTATCTGCTAGATGCTGATCTGGCATACGTTCACTTGCTATTGTCACTTCCCTCTCCAACATACCATCCATTTGGTTACCAGGTAACGTGCATTGCTAGGCATTTGCATTAAGCATTGATGCTTGTCATGTTTTTTAAACTTGATTTTTAAAAATAACCAAGGTTAAAATAGGATAGTGTTATGGCTAGGAATCTTAGATTCATTCTGATCACTTGTCAGGATATCAGCATTATAAAATCCATCTGTTGATAAAAATATTGCTGTTTAATAAGCATCAGGCCAAATCGCTGTGGATACATCTGACTTCAGTGTTGCTAGCAAGAAACAATTTGATGTAGTGCAATATCACAGCATAAGACATTATTTTCCTCTTTACTTTAGAAGAATAATGGGTCAAACCCAAGTTTAAGTTTCAGTAAGTGAACATTTGAAGTTATCAGAATTGAAATTATGTATTTTAGAGATGCTCTATGTCCATTAATCAAAATATCACTTACCTACCACAACAGAAGGAGCAAGCTTTAAATTCTCTCAAAACACATGATCCATGATGATGCAAATGTCATCAAATTTTCATTCACAATTTCAGGGACAATATTCTTTGCAGAACGTTATCTTTCACATTTTCATGTGAAAAGATTTTACTTTTGGGCAACAGTAGAAAAAAATCAGAAAAGAACTAATCAATGAAAAACTATTTGTGGGGTTATATATAGGCATCTGTTCTGTTTTATAGTAATGCAACAGTTTTCATGATGCACTGTGAGACCTAATTCACTTCAATTCAGCCAAATGGAATGTTGGAGAGATTTTTGGGGAAGTGAAGTCCATCATTATGTATGGGACTGTATATAAGAACTACAACTTACATAGGGCTCTGTAGTAAAATCTTCAAAATTAAACATTTTACATTGATACCAAAGCAAAATGTTGACATTGCCTCAAAAAAAAAAAAAAAACTTGTTCAGTATACTTCTGTTCGTATTTATTCATAGTGTAGAAAACTTACCATGTTTTGTAAAGTATGTATACTAAAATACTATTGATTTTGAAGGGAGACAGCAGCAAATGTTTTTCTGTTTTACCTCTAGGAGGGTGACAGATGAGACCATTTCCAGTAATGCAATAGAATGTGGCTGAGCTCTGCTCACTAATCAAGACACTAGAAATAATTATTATTACACTGATTAACAGTCAGTGAAGAATTGCACCACCTAAAACCCCAAAATTTTTAGCCTTAGCTTTTGAGAGTTCACATCAAATGAAACACACACAAGTATAATCCCTCATAAAAGAATTCTGTGTCTAACAAACAAGCCATGGACTGGACCTCTACTTTGCTGTTCAAGCACGTTAAGTTCACAATAACTTTTAATTACTTTCAGGGATTTTACTGTCTATCAAAGACCCAGAAATCTTCTGAACATGTTAATTACTAGCACTTCTACCTGCCAATTGGAGGAGTTTCTGTATAACCAATATATGAGTTTTATCCTTCCAATGTACTGTTCACATCTCCCAGACAATAATTTAGTGTCAGTTTATGCATTCAGAGTTCATGGATATATTTGCAAAAACTTCAGCACAGAAGAGATAAGACTCAGAGAAATATAAGCTACAGTGAGTGGTTGATGATGTTTCTCCACCACCATGATATCTAGTGGTGATGAAACTATGCTCAGTGAGAGTTCATTTTCATATTTGGTCTCCGGATGTGCCTTCAAAACACTTCAGTACACAAAATTGTGTGCATTAAAATAAGAAAACTATTTCTGGAAGTGCCAATCAAAAGAAGCAGTTGTAAATAACCTATTAAACTCATGGCCTGCTTGAGTAACAACAGGATGGAGCCATTTGTTACCAACTACAATGTGTATGTGTGGGGTGATGATGGGGGCAGTGAAGAAAATACAGCTAAAATGCAGTAAGGCATTCATCTTGAGACAAATTCTTCCACAGCTTCCCATACCCTTTCATTGCATTTATAGAACCTGTAGGGTCCTGTACTAAGAAATTACTCTGAATGGGTGGTGTAATAACATTTTCATTCTGTGGTTGCACTGATGGCCGCCCTTTAGCTGCATGTTAAAGAAAGGGTGGTTATTCCAGTTCACAGATTGCTGAAGGGAACGTCAGGATTTTCAGGGCCTTAATTACTGTGCTGTTTCCCTATAGATTTCTCTCATTATTGCTTCATTTAGATTGCAGTATTTCCCATGGTACTTCTTGTACTTCAATATTATCAAGCACCACAGATGATGTATCAAAGACAGGTGCTAGGAAACTGCATTTGTCTCCAGACAAATATTTCTGTGTAAATATTTGCATTTCCAGTTTGCGAGGGGAAATTGAATATTTTGAAGAGTTCCAACATCTATTTTCCTCTGCAAGCTCTCTTCAGACTACACTAATAAATACCTACAGTTAGTAGTTATGGGTTATTCAAACAAGTTGATGATAAAATATGACAGGATCACAAAACAAATCTGATCAGCATCCTAGATACGGAGTATCCCTAGAAACCATCATTTTGTGAAACTGCTATTTATGATACTGTCAGACAACTCTGGGAACCACCTGCGCTTGGCACTTCTGTGAAAGTATAATGGACAATCCTGTTTCCAACCATCTCTAGTTACACATAAACAGGGAAATAATATGTGCAGCTTATTCCTCCCCCTGAATTTAAGGCTTATTTAATCCCGCACATATCAATCTGGACCCTTCAAGAGATACTATCAAACAGAAAATGTTCCTACTTAGAATATCTTTGAATACACTGACTATAAGGAGGTAATTTAGTGTCTTTCCTGTATATAAACTTACTATTTCCTTTGTTTTGTAATGTTTTTGTTGTTTTTGGTTTTTTTTCCCCAAGGGATTATAAATTACATAAAGAAGAAGCAGAATTGCATTTAATGGTAGTGCTCTTCCCTGAGAAAAGTAAACATCTGAAGGCTACAAGTAAAGCTTCAGAACAATATTTATGAAATGAATGAACAGTTTTCAAAAGATGTGTATGTACTGGTCATTTTAGCATACCAATTTGTATACAATACTTTCAAAAACAGATTTAAAAAAGCATTGCTAATTGAATTTGGCATTCAGATGCTACTGTGTGACAATTCTGAAATCTTCACTTTCAGCCAGAAATAATTATTAGAAACATATTGAATAATACAGAAACAGCGCAGTGACCACAAGAGTCATGACCCAATCAAAAAGATTTACTGTAAGAAAAAAATTTACACAAAGGAATGCTTTAACAAGGCCTGCAGGATGAAGGCCCTGATCACTGCCTGAATTTTAAGGTGTATTTATATAAACATAGGTTCAGAAAAACTCTTGTAGTTTAAGGTTAATACTAATTTACTCATTTTTCTTTGTATAATGGTTGAATGATGAAATAGTCTAATAGCTCTTATGTTTAGAGTCATAATCGGTTTGGTATCCGAAGCTTTCACAGACAATAAAAGAGGCCACAGATTAGAATTTCTCTAGATATTTTAAAGTAAATACCAAGCCATCTTCAAATTCAGTGCATTTTCTTTGGTAATAGAGACAAATCACCAAGAATATTGTCCCTTTGAGTATATGTGTTCTCAGAAGGCTTTAATCACTGAGTGATATCACAAGCAATTAATGTCAATATGGCATGAGTTAAAGAGAATGTTTACTGTGAGCTCAGTTGCTATTACCAGCAGATTTCACAGTTTCAAGAGTGATTCCTAGTACAGTGTCACAAGAGCATTTCTGATATCTTGACCTAATAGCTTCAATCAATATTGTTCTATGTTTCATTAAACAGTAAGTCATTGTTGTACTAAATTTTATTACAGGGACAACAATCCAATATTCTTTTTCTTAGAATCTAAAAGCTTGGTTTCCCTATGCATTACCTCTTTCCTTTGAAAAGGAACTAGTATTCACTGCAACTAGGAAACAGTACAACTTGTGACACCTCTGAAGTGCATCTTCCTGTTGCCAAAGGAAAAAGGGGAAATGTCCATGACAAAAATATCTCCTTTTCTGCAGACACCCTCCTACATGATCTTCAGAGTAGTCTTTTTCCTTTTGATCCACAGAACCTGATTTCCAGGTATGCAAGAATAATTTCACAGAATTGTAGGGGTTGGAAGGGACCTCTGGAGATCATCTAGTCCAGCCCACCTACTGAAGCAGGTTCCCTAGAGCAGGTTGCAGAAAAAAGTGTCCAAGATAACTGCCTCTACCTTGTGAAGTGATAGAATAAACACAAAGACATCTTGCATTTTGATATTCTTGTGTCTTATATAGACACAACATCTTAAGTGCTATAAAGTGAACCTGAATGGGACTTCTCTCAAAGTAATGAGGAAATGAGCCACTAGCACAGACAGACTCCACACCAGACTTTGCAGCCAACTGTCTGCGTTCTGACTTCCAGGTTTTAAAATGAGAGTAAGAGACAGAGAAAATGAGTATAACTATTCACAAGGAGTCACACAGACAAAATGGTTAGCAGAAAGGAAAACAAGAAAAAAAACCGAACAACCCACACAGAAAAGTCAGGTTTAGACCTGCAATAACGACCATGACATTAGAATAATTAACTGAAGTAAAAAAGAACAGTAGTAAGGGCATGTGAGCAACAGATTCAGCAGTATATTCCCCCACACAGTCATTGGTCATAGCAAATGCAGGTTCAGGAGGGGAAAGCTCTGTTTAATGAACTTATTTGCTACTACAACAAGGTTACTCATCTAGATGAGCAAGGGAAGCCAGTAGATGTGACTTTTTGAATTTCAGCAAAGCTTTCAATATTGTTTTTCTCAGTATGCTTCTGAAGAAAATGTCTTGCTTACAGCTAAACAAGTACATCATGTAATGCTTGAACAATTGGCCAACAGGACAGAGTCAAAGGATTATAGTAAATATAACAGTAATCTAAATGGGGTTATATCAGGCTGGCAGCTAATCACTAGTGGGATTCTTCAAGCCTCCAATCTGGGGCGAGTTCCCTTCAATTCTTTAATAAATTATCTAGATGAAGGACTTGAATGTTTACCAAGTAAGTATGCTAATAATTTTAAACTAAGAGAAGTTATGACTCCCTTGGGGATAGAGAGGCTTTGCAGAGAGATCTTGACAACTTAGAGTGCTGTGCAATCACTAACCACTTGAAGTTCAACAAGAACAAATGTCAGATTCTACTTTCAGAATGGAGTAATCCTACATATGCATACAAAATGAGGGATGAGAAACTGGAAAGCAGCCCTGTGGAAAAGGATCTGGGGAGTTCTGCTTGATGGTAAGTAGAATCTGAGTCAGACCTTAAACGGGGTCAGAGAGGGGTTGAACCTGGCTTCACCCCTTTCAGTCACACAGCTGAACTGCCTTCACCTGTGCTCTGGGGGCTGACCAGGCCTTTCCTTCAGGTTCTCAATCCGTGGCTCAGGCTGTGACTCAGCAGTTGCCACACACTCCTCCCCTTCACAGCATGAACCAATGAGTGAACCAACAACAGGGTGAGCCTTTCCTAATACAGGCACCCAACACATCTCAACACTAATACAATTGCCTGACCCGATACAGGTTGACACAATGTAAGATGATTGATGATCTGTTTGTGGATGAGGTTCACAGACTGGTATTTATCAGTACATCATGTTTATTCAGTCATGCAGTGCCACCGTTATTCACTGAATTAAAGAATGGTTCTCATCATGTATTACTGCAGCATAAAGCCCCTGTCTGAGAGCCAAATATGTGGTAACGTACATCAGTTTAGAGATCTCAGGTACATTAATTATCACACTTCCAGCCCCCACATCCCATAATCTCAAAAACCAAGCCAGTATGCTCTCTTGTGGTCTTTGTTTAAATCATTGTAATAGATGCATAAGCTGGGCACCCATGTATGGTTGAACCATTACATGTAACGTGGGCTGTGCAGGGGGCCACTATTCAGACGCCATCCCTGCTGGCCTGTCTTAGATTTTTTTGTTTGCTTTTTGTGAGTTATAACCAGCCTTATTTCTAGAGGAACTAAGGCTCCATATCTTCTAGCTGGCTTTTAGATTGCTTGACCTTCCTCCTGTTTTTGGGCTCAACTAGGATCCAAGGATCCTGCTGATGTAAGTCTTTCTCCTCTTCCAGAGAGATGCTCTTAACTTCAAAGGAGAGATTCCATTTGAGGATGGAGCAGTCAGCCTTGTTAAAGATGCAATTTTATTTTCAAGTTGTTTAAAATAAGCCCTCAAAAGCTCATTCTTATCTTTTAATCCTTCCTCCAAGGACAGACATACACTGACAGTGAGAAGAGATGGCCATACCATGACATAGACTGATACCACTCCTTCCTTGGTTGTGGAAAAGTTTTGTTCAAGTTTATTAAAGAAAAAAAAGCCAGCCATCTTTGAAGGAGATTTAATAACAAGACCATGATCTCTTACAGGCCTCCATTATCCAACCATCCACACAGCACTCAGCCACAGGGAGCCCAAAAATCCTGGGATTTCCCTCAGAAGATCCTCTTTGGGTGTATTTGGAGTCCCAATGACCATGCAGTGCATAACTCAAGTCTTAAGACAATCCATCGTGAATAAGTACTCTCCTGCCTAGCTTACCAAATGTGTTGGTATATTAGCAACAGAACCAACAAAATAAGATGGTACAAAGAAAGAAGAAAAAAGACCCACCTGTACCAAAGGATCTAAGCTTGTAAGGAAAAACTCCACAAAGGAGGGATCTCCAACAAGAGAACCCTTCTCAGTGGCAGCCAGCCCTTAAATGGGGGGGCTCAAAGAAGGGCAGAGCCTGGCTCCACCCCTTCCAGTCACACAGGTGAACTGCCTTCACCTGTTCTCCCAGGGCTGATCGCACCTTTCTTTCAGGTACTCAATCAGTGGTTCAGGCTGTGAGTCAGTAGTTGGCATATACCAGGGCAGTGGATGTGGCTCCAAGCTGACAGAGTTCAAGGAGTGTCTGGACGATGCTCTCAGATATAGGATTTGATGTTTGANGTGAACTGCCTTCACCTGTTCTCCCAGGGCTGATCGCACCTTTCTTTCAGGTACTCAATCAGTGGTTCAGGCTGTGAGTCAGTAGTTGGCATATACCAGGGCAGTGGATGTGGCTCCAAGCTGACAGAGTTCAAGGAGTGTCTGGACGATGCTCTCAGATATAGGATTTGATGTTTGAGTGGTGCTGTNTTCAGGTTCTCAATCCGTGGCTCAGGCTGTGACTCAGCAGTTGCCACACACTCCTCCCCTTCACAGCATGAACCAATGAGTGAACCAACAACAGGGTGAGCCTTTCCTAATACAGGCACCCAACACATCTCAACACTAATACAATTGCCTGACCCGATACAGGTTGACACAATGTAAGATGATTGATGATCTGTTTGTGGATGAGGTTCACAGACTGGTATTTATCAGTACATCATGTTTATTCAGTCATGCAGTGCCACCGTTATTCACTGAATTAAAGAATGGTTCTCATCATGTATTACTGCAGCATAAAGCCCCTGTCTGAGAGCCAAATATGTGGTAACGTACATCAGTTTAGAGATCTCAGGTACATTAATTATCACACTTCCAGCCCCCACATCCCATAATCTCAAAAACCAAGCCAGTATGCTCTCTTGTGGTCTTTGTTTAAATCATTGTAATAGATGCATAAGCTGGGCACCCATGTATGGTTGAACCATTACATGTAACGTGGGCTGTGCAGGGGGCCACTATTCAGACGCCATCCCTGCTGGCCTGTCTTAGATTTTTTTGTTTGCTTTTTGTGAGTTATAACCAGCCTTATTTCTAGAGGAACTAAGGCTCCATATCTTCTAGCTGGCTTTTAGATTGCTTGACCTTCCTCCTGTTTTTGGGCTCAACTAGGATCCAAGGATCCTGCTGATGTAAGTCTTTCTCCTCTTCCAGAGAGATGCTCTTAACTTCAAAGGAGAGATTCCATTTGAGGATGGAGCAGTCAGCCTTGTTAAAGATGCAATTTTATTTTCAAGTTGTTTAAAATAAGCCCTCAAAAGCTCATTCTTATCTTTTAATCCTTCCTCCAAGGACAGACATACACTGACAGTGAGAAGAGATGGCCATACCATGACATAGACTGATACCACTCCTTCCTTGGTTGTGGAAAAGTTTTGTTCAAGTTTATTAAAGAAAAAAAAGCCAGCCATCTTTGAAGGAGATTTAATAACAAGACCATGATCTCTTACAGGCCTCCATTATCCAACCATCCACACAGCACTCAGCCACAGGGAGCCCAAAAATCCTGGGATTTCCCTCAGAAGATCCTCTTTGGGTGTTTTTGGAGTCCCAATGACCATGCAGTGCATAACTCAAGTCTTAAGACAATCCATCGTGAATAAGTACTCTCCTGCCTAGCTTACCAAATGTGTTGGTATATTAGCAACAGAACCAACAAAATAAGATGGTACAAAGAAAGAAGAAAAAAGACCCACCTGTACCAAAGGATCTAAGCTTGTAAGGAAAAACTCCACAAAGGAGGGATCTCCAACAAGAGAACCCTTCTCAGTGGCAGCCAGCCCTTAAATGGGGGGGCTCAAAGAAGGGCGGAGCCTGGCTCCACCCCTTCCAGTCACACAGGTGAACTGCCTTCACCTGTTCTCCCAGGGCTGATCGCACCTTTCTTTCAGGTACTCAATCAGTGGTTCAGGCTGTGAGTCAGTAGTTGGCATATACCAGGGCAGTGGATGTGGCTCCAAGCTGACAGAGTTCAAGGAGTGTCTGGACGATGCTCTCAGATATAGGATTTGATGTTTGAGTGGTGCTGTGTGAAGCCAGGAGCTGGATTTGACAATCCTTGTGCATCCTTCAAACTCTGGATATTCTATGCTTCTACACAAAATTAGCTAATAAAAACAATAAACACCCTCTCAGTATTTAAATGTCTGATTCCTTTTCATACGTGTGATTGGGTTGCAGATTTTCTTCTTCCATAGATCAGTGGAACAAAAGGGAATCAGTCTAAAATTCCTTGATTTGGTGATGGTGTCTGGGAAATTATTTGTGTGATTCCTTTTTTTTTTTTTTTTTTATTTTGATGAAAGAATATTTAACTTCNTTTTTTTTTTTTTTCATTTCGAAGACAGAATAATTTACTACTAAAAAGAGACGGATCGGAAGGATGATAATGGAAATGATTCATTACTAGCCTTGAACTTTTACATTATTTGACTAATGAAGTTGACATTTTTATCAGTACCTGCCATTTGACAGACTGCACCTATAGTTGCATGGAGATTACACATGTAAGGGCATAATACTGATAGTGGAATTAATCAAATTATTCTGCTCTCAGGCTAGAAAGGTTCACTTTCCAAAATAAGCACTGTATAATTAAGCCTTTTTTTCCTTGTCATGATATTCTCCATCCATTCTTCAGGTACTTGAGTGTGATACTAGGTACAAAGAGCCTGATCCTAAGAAGATCCAAAAATCAAAATGGTGCTAATATGTCTCTTTCCTGAACAAAGGAACAAAACTAGAATTTTAAAGCAACTATTGTATTTTAGAAGATATTTATAAATCATTTAAAAAGATCACAGACCTGATTCACTTTCTTCTCAACATTTCATGTATCGTAAACCATATTATATAACATAAACTCATATTTATGTCTATCAACAACTTCATAAATCATAAAAATCTCCAGAGAATAGGTGTTCATGGGGGAACTTCATTCTAACCTACTGTTCACAAAACAGTTTAATGTTTGTCAAGATACCCAGCTAGTCATGTTGATCTCAATCCCCAGTTATGCCCAAGGAGTACACTATATGATTCTAGTAAAGGCATACGTGAGCATGCCAGCATAACTTTAGCAGCTGAAACCTCCATGCTTCCAGTCACTGCTAAGTTAGAGTAGCTAAGAGATGCATACATTTACATAGCTTGTCAAGAACTTCAAGGTACCTGTGACTCATGCTATGCACATGTTCTCTGTCCTTCGATGGTGTCTCTAATGCCTATCACTGGCTCCTAAGAGCCAGCACGACAGCCTTCCCTTGCTGGAAGTTGTCCCTGTGCTGTGCCTACTTCTATCATTCAGCAAGTGGCATGCCATAATGCAAATCAGGCTAAGTACAGCCAACAGCTCATACCCCAACTAACAAATTTTTGCACTGATTTTATGTCACTGAGTCAATGTACTGCAATGGTTTGTTCAACTGATAATGTAATAAAGAAGCTCAAAGAGTCATAATGTATGTAATCTAGGAGTAGAGCCAGATTATACAGAATTGCATGTCTAAATATAGCAAACCATAACAAGTTTGTATTGGTTAAAGTCTGGCAATTAGTTTGGCCAGCTCAAGGAGCCTAAAAAATTAAGCATACCCGAAACATATTTACTAAGGGAAATTTTTCTGTAAGAGGGCTGATGCACATGTGTAATCATCAAGCCTTAAAGAACTTGAGAAAATTTGCCCATAATAACTGTATACATTTAATAAACATCTGCCAATGCAGCATATTCAAAAAGCATTCTTGATTTAATATGCAGTTAATGGAGTACTCTCAAAAGCTTAGAAAATCATTAATCATAATGGTGAACTTTTAAATATATTTTATCAAGGTATTTTTTGTTCCAGTTTACATGCTTTGTCTTGCCCATAAAGTTCTCACTTATAGGCATATTTGCTTCTAAACATAAACCAGCTTGGTGGAGAAACTATTCAAGAAAACAACATGTTTTCTTCATGTTTAAAACATTTAATTTGCAAAACCTGTGTTAAAAGGAAGCAAGGCAAATAATGTTTCTTATTTAGGAGTTCAGCCACGGGCTGATTAATGGCTTGATAGCTCCAATATGACAAGCAGCGGCGGCAGCCTCCTTTACAGTGTCTGTAGTGGATATGCAGTAGCAAATTATTCTGAGGACACTCTTGTTTACTGAAAATCAATTTATTAAATCAAAAGACAAATATACTATCACTTTAACTATGGTTTTACCTTTAGTCTCATACTTATCCTAAAGAAGCGACACGCTCTGGAGTGAGCCTAGAGTATAGATTTATATGTATATATACATAAAGAATAAAGCCCTGTACTGAAAGCTGCCTTACTAAAGCATCTCAGCACTTTTGCTGCACTATGTACATATAGGGCAAGTTAGAAAATTTGTGCAGGAAGAGAAGGAAAATCTGTGCAGCCCCATCTCAGGTGACTGCAGTTTCTGTGAGGGGTTGTGGGTAGTGGAGGTTTCCTGGTGCTGGACCTGGCCTTTAAAACAGCCCAGACCCATGAGGCTTGTAGATCTCAATGCCAGCTCCCTGCACGTGAGCCAAATGAGACGTGTAACAGTTCTTCTGCAGACAAGTAGATGCATTTCTGCTTTGTGTCACAAATAAAAGCATGAGTGCTGTTCAACATATTTTGATTTAGAGATAATGTAGAAAACAGTAATTCTTCAAGCATCAGAACCAATGAAGGCCAACTTCCTAAAGATATGTGTCTGACACTACAGATTCTGAATTGTAATGTTTGTGAAAAATCTTTTCAGTGACTGGGATGTTTATAAGGGCTTCTCTGGGTTGAATTTTCTGGTGCCTAATAGCTCAGAGTGCAGTTTTTTCCATAGTTACAGAATTCTTTTTCACTACCTGATGAAAACCACAAGATTATAAAATTGGAACCAGCTGCTGCCTTAGGGCTTTTCACTCACTAAAGGATTATTCTGCTAAAAGAAGCCAAATAGAATAACACAGATATGCATTACTCTGAGTGAACCTGCTTAAAATATTCAGATGATGGTGAGAACCATTAGACATATTCAATAATAACTAAAAGAACTCAAGTATTTTCTGAGAAGCATTCTCCATATAAAGAGCTTCAAATGTTGCTGCTAAACAACCAGGATCTTAGAAGTATGTATTTATACAGGTACCCAAACAGAAGTTCAGTATTGTAGACTCTGACTTCAACTAATCCAACTCTGCTTTCAACAAGTATGGACTTTTAGTTTACAGAATTAAAAAAGGATCTTTTTGCTCTGCTTCTGAGTCTGCCTCAGGGAAAGTCAGTCTCTCATGTGTGAAAAGAAAGAGATTAAAGCACTTTCCTGCCAGAGAATTGATGAAAATTGTCAATTCATCTTCCCTTTGCAGAATGAATAGTTACGCCTTTCAATGATGGCAGGAATTCCTCTGAATAATGGTCAGTTTCTCTAAATAAGTGGTTTTTCAAGAGATAGAAATGGTAATTTGAGAGTTCATATGGAGGGCTCTCCCTGGCTCTCCTCTCTGGATTGAATAAGTTCATGACCTAATGGTTGCTTGCTTGGAGGGTCACATTCATCAGCCTGAAGGCAACGTGTATCTGGTCTGTAGTATCCATAACAAATCTCATTTACTGTCAGAATCACTGTGTTTCCCTACAAAATCAAAAATTCAAGCCAAAGAACCTGTTCTAGTAGTTTAGTCACACTTTACGTAACACACTGGATATTAACATCTGTCTTTATGAGTAGAGTGTATTTGGTGTGACAGCTGAGAAGGAATGATGACAGGAAAGCAAAGAAAAAGAGCTATACCCCCAAATAGCTCATTTTTCCCCTCTGCATCACAGCTTGTGAGCATCTTCAGCCAACACTGACTTGCCATGCATCTCCTTCTCCACACTTAAGCAAATAAGAAATATAAACAATGAACATTTAGAGCAACTGTGCACCAGACAAAAAATTCATAAACTGAGACATTTATCTAAGCCATTTTCAAGTAAATTCATATAGTAAACAAATGAAAAGAATCATCTAAATCTGCTTTCCATGTCACTAGCAAAGTACAAGGTCTGATTTCCTGCTACTTAACGAGCAGTTACTTCAATCCACACAAAATGAATGCAATACTTTGCTGACAGAGTTCAAGGACATCCCACTTTCTTCAAAGTCACTTTGCAGTGATACAAAGGAGTACTCAGACAGCAGCGAGCAAGAGGGTCCTCTGAATACTTCTGCCCACTCAGCTCTGTGTATGACAGCTCAGCCTGTCTTCCTGAGGAAAAATCTATGCCTTCGCCTTTCAGGTCCATTTTCCTCACAACCTCTTTCCATCACTTCTAAATCCATTAGCTCATTTCAAACAATTTATCAAGTTTCTTGAAAAATACTGACAGGGGAGGAGAGGAACCCACATTAACATCTATGCTGAGGCTGCAATACACCTTTAATGTTATTTGATAAATTTAGTGGAAACACTGGCCCTTGAGTGCGTACAGTTCAGAATCACTCACTGTGCATTAATAACAGCTAGAAAGTAGAAAACAATGAATGGAAGATACTGAGGGTAGTTGTGCAAGACAAGGTGAATTTCAGGAGAGTGCAGTGATAGAGCTTTTGGGAGTACCTTTCAACTACAATTGAAAGTGATAAGAGAGAGAGGACACTAAAGAATAAAACAAGAACCACCCTGAAAACAACTGCTTAACCTTAGAGAGTTCCATGAAGGCTTCCAGTCATAATCAGAATCCACATTTAAGTCACCATATAAGATCATAGTCCCTGAAACACTGTTTCACTGTGGAACTATGCAGTGTTTTTGTTTTCTTTCACTGATTTACAAATGACCAATATAGGCAATAGAAGAATAGGAACTGGGTGTATGTTTGCCTATTTTGTTGTTGTTTCTTTTTTCTTTCTTTGTTAGCTTGTTTGTTTTCTTTTTGGAGCAGAAGGAAATGTGTTCTAGCCAATTTAGGAAAATGTAAATTTGAACCTCCAAGGTGGGGTTTGTTAAACGTAATGTCATCCACCCTACTCCATTTAAAAAAACAGTTACAGTAATTATAAAAATATCTAATAAAATATTTCAGAAGAGATTATGGTATGTAATCTGTTAACTGAGCAGTGGAAGCCTGGACACTCAAAATGTAATTTCAAAAAAATTAGACTTCATTGACTTAATTACATAACACTCTACGTTATTAATCAAATCACAAAGAGCCACTAACTTAAGGTTTGCTGAATCTAAAGGAGAGCAGCTACACATATTTTTACCATATGAATTTCTAAAATTCTTACCAAATTATTTCATAACATATGTTCCTTACTGTTTATTATTTCTGAAGCTTTGGCCCTCTAATAATCTTTGCGGCCTTCCTCTGGACCTGCTCCAACAGCTCCGTGTCCTTCTTGTGTTGAGGGCTCCAGAACTGGCCGCAGTGCTCCAGAACTGGACGCAGTACTCCAGGTGGGGTCTCACAAAAACAGAGTAGAAGGGTCACAATCAATTCCCTCAACCCACTGGTCATGCTTCTCTTGATGCAACCCAGGATACCGCTGGCTTTCTGGGCTGCAAACGCATATTCACAGCTCACAAGGGAAGATTTAGATTGGATGGAAGTAAAAAGTTATTTACAATAGAAGTGGTGAAGCAATAGAGGTGGAACAGATGAACCAGAGAGGTGGTGGCTACTTCATCCCTAGAGACATTCAAGGTCAGTCTGGACAGGGCTCTGAGCAATCTGACGTAGCTGTAGGTGTCCCTATTCATTGCAGGGGAGTTGGACTAGATGACCTTTACAGGTCCCTTCCAACTAGGATGATTTTATGATTTTGTGATTCTTGACAACACTTGAAGGCTTAAAACCTGACCTGGGCTCACTGTGTTTGTGTCCAGGCAGGGCTCACCCTTCAACATCATTTCTGGTATTCCCCTACTAAGGGGAGATGGCAGTTTTGTTAGATGAGCAGCTGCCACTCAGGTTGGAAAAAGTAAGAGTTGTCATAAGCAACAAACTGATTTTCAGACAACTTTAAGGAAAAAAAAAAAAAAAAAGTGATTATTTCCCAAAAACAGTTTACAAATTGAAACCATTGCCTGGTAGCAACTTCATTATTGTCTGCGCTCAGTGAGGTTCCACTTGGGCTAAGTGCCCCATTTACACACCACTCAATACTCCGTTACAGGCATCACAAATGATAAAAAGGCTGTGGGGAACTGTCGGGGTGAAGGCCACAGAAAAAAAGCAATTAAGCTACTTTATTACTCTATCAGATTAGTATGAGGTCCCACTGGAAAAAAAAACAATATCTGCACAAACCCTGAAAAATAGCTGAAAGTAATGTGTGGAGCTTTTATCTTGTTAGTTGTGTACGGCAGGCTGTGTGCAGAACAATGTTCCTGGGAACGTGTTAGTCACAACCGAAGAAACATGGGCTTAATTTTGGATCTGGATTTGCCAGAGATATTAAGACATTTCATTAAAAAAGATATTATCCTCAGGTTTTCAGCATCTCAGACCTAAGATGTATTCCACAGGGAACAATTTGAAAATAAAAACAACAATGTGAAGAGGAGTATCAAGTCCTAACACTTCATTTGCAAATACAGTAATTGTTAAACGAATTATCCACCTTTAATATATCACATTTCTCAGCTGCAGAAGTTCATCTGATTCGTCAACCACAGCTTCAGCCTAATCTCAGGGAAGCTCACTCACCTTGCTGCTGTTTCTTCAGCTTCCATTACAATGTCATAGCAGAACTGTGCTGTTTGTATGTAACCAGTGCCCAGATACATACAGAATTGCTCAGGTCAACTTGTGTTTTAGGAAAACTGATCTCCCTATAGTTCTCCCAAAGAAACTGTAAGAGTGAGAGATAAGGAGGAGCTCCCCTCTCAGATGCCAGGCCCCATCTCTCAGTTCTATCTCTATCCTCTCCTGCCAGGCTGCAGGGGAGGAGCATGGGGATTGCCCTTATAATTAGAAGCTTCATACCTCTCACAACTAATCACAGTCTGATCCTCCTCTCTGCAATTGGCTTCTTCTCACTGCAAAATCCTTGGCTCATGGGTGTTCCATTCTCCCTTGCTAATAAAGAAACATATTTAGCCAGTAATTCTGCAAGGCTGCCGAACATCCTTCTCTCCAGTTCTCGTCCTTGGCTTTTGTTTCCTTCAGCTTTGACCTGCACAGAAAAATCTATTACGTCTAAGCTATTATGATAGATCACTTTTAATTAATCCATTATTAAGCCCTGTTTGACATAGAGCAGAAACATTCTGAAGCGAAGTCCAAAAATTCTTACTTCCAGTTCCTTGCACTGGGGAAAGACAGACAAAGAGCTGCCTGTCAAATAAACCCCAGGCAGGTACCTCAAGGAAGAACCTGAGAGGGAGAGGGAAGGCAAAGCTTCCCATTCCTATACCTCTGCCTTCGCTGGGATGGAAGAATAGGGCTCCCCCAACATGATATAATTGGGAAACACCAGGTCATTAGAACAGCAGGATATAGGGCTTACTTGGCTGCCTTTTTGTCATTAAGTTGGGCCAAGTCATTACAACTTCCAGAAAGTACTGGGACAAAAGTTGCTTGGATCAAAGTTGAATGACTTCCTATGCTGTGGTATGGCATGAAGCCAAAATAAGGGATCTCAGTTTACAAGTCTTTGAATAATATAGGATAAAGTTTTAATTGCCAGAAAGGATTAGCATTCAGCTTGTGTTAAGAAGAAAAAGAAAAAACTAACTGTGAAGATTACATTACAAAATATGTTTTTGTTGTTGTTGTTGTTTTTTAATCAAAACATAAGCTAGAGGAACCCATTACAGAAAGTTAAAAAAGCACTTCTGAGTTTGTGGAAATCACCTCCATCTAATGTTACACAAAGGAAAGCACTACATCCAAATGCTGCATGCTGGAGCTCCAGCAGCCATTCAGCAGCCTTTCTGTCTGTTTAACACAAAACATCAGTAAGTAAATCCTATCTACTTGACTTGTACATAGGAGAAGATGCCCAAATTTGAAATAAATCAGTTTGTACAACTCTGATTCAGCTATAATCATATTGATATGCCTCTGTTTAGTTGAAATTTGTTTGCTGTTTCTGTTGTGTCTAAAATTGATTTTAGCCCTGACAGCAATTTCTATTTTCTTGTCAAGCTTTGTCCAGAATAAAAAAATTAAATTTCCACCCAGAAAAGAGAGGAACAATGAATCAATTTTTACAAACAGCCAAAAAGAAAAACAACCCTCAAAAGCCATCCAAGTTGTGGCTAATTTGACAATGGCATCTTGCCCATGATCTGTCCTTCCTGGCTATGCTCTTGCTCAGATCCACTGCTGTCTTTGTGATACTCAGCCCTGTAAGTTTCCACTTAGTGTACTGGGAAGAAAATTTGCAGCTATTGCCCCTGTGTCCAGCAGCATGCCATTCCTAGATGTGTCTACAAGAAGACTTTGAGCATTAATGAAATTGCTGCCTCACCTCATCCTATGAAAGAGGTGGAACCCTCTCCAGTAGTTCTCTAGAATGTGAGATGTTAGAGAAAGCGTGTTGGAGTCTGGTCTGTGGCGAGAGGAATAGAAAACATATTCTTCTGATTTTCAGAAATCTGATAAAAGGAAACCAAAACATTAAAAAGAAAAGGAGGAAGAGAAGAACAACAGTCATTCAGAAGCAAAGAAAGATGTATCCCATGATTCAGGAAGTCTCTAATCCAGACCAGACGTGGTATGAACTGTGGTGGGCTATGTTATTGCCAGATGCTATTTCCAATGTGACTTATTTAAAAAGAATATTAGACTTGGCCATGAATCTGCCTTTGTTTGAATTGTTTTTATCTGGAGGTCCTGGGTGACAGAAAGTGCACTGGAATGGGCTTTGCTCTTCTACAACATATCCTTTTTCTTTCCACCATTTCTTGGACTCATCACGATAAAATCAGGACATAGTTCTAGACCACCTGGCATAACATTTCAGCATTGGAAGAACTATGGTCATTGCACTCAAGAAAATGATCAACCATTTAGATGGACAGGCCAGCTTTGGTGCTGAGGACAACAGCCCTCTTACTGATTGTGTTTTTTTAATAATTCTTGCTCCTACAAGTTGAGGAGTAGGCATAGGCCCAGTCCACAAGAAAACCATTCTCCACCAAGGAGGAAGCCCTTGGTTGTTTTCCACAGTAAAGATTCAGCTTTTGTTTCTGAAAGCTTCTGGGTGCAGAGAAGGTCTTTTGCAACCATTCAAAAATTTCTGCTGTTAGGGGAAGGGAAAAGGCCAATTGCTTCTAAAAAGTAGGTGAGGTGGGAGTTTAAGTACCTGAATGCAGGCAGTGCCCTCATCCCTCACGATGGGACACCATCCCACAGTCAGTGGGCTTTAGGAGAGTCTGTCAACAATCTAAGACAAAGAACACAGTGAACCAGCTCCACAGTCAAGTATTGGTCTCCAGTCAGGAGCAGAATGGACAGGGTCAGCAATTAGCTCAAAATCCATCCAGGACAGAGTTGGCATAAGGACTAGAGAGAGGGGGGATGGCAGCCTGAGGCAAGGCTGAAATGGTGTCCTGGGCCATGGAGAAGGTGAGGGAGATCCCAGGGGTGACTGGGCAGGGCCAGCAGTCCTGGTAGTGTCTTCAGTGGCCTGAAAAATGCCAATTGACTCTTCTTTCTTCAAAACAAACCAAATGTAACAGTCACATGTGTTCACTGCTTTGATCGGGATGATCAGCAGTGGAAAAGATAACTGTTTTGTAACAGTTAGATCATAAGTTGGAATGATTCTTCTTAATAAGAAGAGGTAATGGCCTTAAGTTGCACCAGGGGTGGTTAAAATTGGATATTAGGAAAAATTTCTTCTCAGAAAGGGTGATAATGCTTTGGAACAGGCTGCCCCCAGAGGTTTTCAAGAAAAGGGTAGATGTTGCACTGAGTGACTGAGCTGTCACAGGGATGGGCAGATGGTTGGACTAGATGATCTTATTGGTATTTCTAACCTCAATGACTCTCTGATTGATTTTGTTGCATTTCAAAAGTTAGTGACATCTTTCTAAGTGTCTGCTCATCTTCCTCCACTCACACCTTCCTCTTCCTCTAAGGCCTGACTGGAGATGTTTGGGAAGCTTGACCTCACTGAGGCCTAGTGAGCTCATCTATGATAGTAAAGTTAGAAGGAAGAGGTCCAGCATGTTTATGAAAGCAACCTTTGATGAAAGATGCTCTGAAGAACACAGCTATAATGAGGGGAAAAATCCTGCAACAGAAACCTCGATAGGAAAGAGATTTTTCATTCATTCAAGCTGTGTCTTTATCCATTATCTGACCAGCTGAAATAAAACTCCTCTGAAGTCAGTCTTTCCCACACAGTCTGGAAACCACTGGTCATCAGCATGGCCATGCATTTTGATCTTCCTTTTCTGGTAAACAGAGGAAGTTCAAAGGCTTCTCTTCAATTTCCCCACAATGCTATAAGACCAGAAGATAAGCATGTATTAACAGAAAAGCCCCAATGCTTTAAAAGGAGTGAGGCAAGAACAGTTGGCTTTTGTTTGTGAAGGAAAATAGAATAATGTAGATATGGTGAAATAAGTGTGTTTTTTGGTATGATAATACACTTGTATGCATAAGTTCTTTCACAGAATGACAGTATTTTTACTGTGGACTCGCTAGCTCTATAAGAAATTTTTGTTCATCCATTCTGAATGCAGATAAACTGCTTACTGGGAAGCAATGTCTGTACAGTATGTACACCAGCACAGCTGGGGAACTGTGGGAACTCTCCTATCCACTGCTCTTTAGGCAGTTTTCTCTATAAGCAAATCCTTTTAGTGTCTGGGTATGTGTGTTTGAGAAAGAAATAAGTGAATATTTTTAAATCAAAATTACCCAAACCTCAAATATTAAAATCTCATGAAAGTGTAGTCTGCTTCTATAAGATGTGCAGTCTTCCAAACCACTCTGCATTGTGAAAACTAGTGGAGGAGCAGTGGGGCTCCTGGAAACCTGATATTTCATGAGCATCTGAATGAGTGAACTCGGGATTCCTACAGTTCCGTATTGTGCTTTACCTACTGCAGTGTCTAAGAAGGCAGAGCTCCGTTTGAACCTTTCTCAATGATGTGACATACACAGACAGATTTGCAGGTGTGTAACACCACGTGGACTCCCGATGACACCTTTAGCACGCTCTAGGCACAAAGGGATGCATAAGGAGCCTCTTCACCTGACTGCCTTCTTCTCAAACTTGTAGGAATGTAATTGTCTGGGAGAGTTTTACCCACCTCTCACATTCAGCTGAGATTCATCTGTGTGTTCAGACATTAGCACAGTGACACATGCTCAGTGAGGAGTGGAATCTACCTTTTAATTGCTATTTGAACTCCGTTTGCAGTCATGGGGGAAAATAGGTGGTCACAGAGCTTAGCTTACCACGTACAAGACAAGGAAGAGAATTTCCCAGAGAGCAGACTAGGGTGACTCTTATAGGTTCGCATCTAACCCACTGACATCCCAATTTCAGACAAGTGAAGGTTTCAGCACAAATCAGTATTTGCATAGAACACCAATCCTGAAGCTAGCACCACTTTGGATGACCATGAATAACCCATCTCAAGCTGTGGTACCCTTTCAGAAAACTTCAGAAGTTAGGCAGGCAAAAGCTGGTCGGCCTTTAATAAAACCCATGTATCTCTTCCAGAAGACAAATAAAATGGGGAAAATTAACAAAGTAAATGAGCATTTGAAGTTTAACCTAATTTTCAGCTGGTTTTAATTGAAGACGTAGTGGCAATACTGCCCAATCTCTTCCTTGGAAGGCTTTCAAAATAATTAGGAGGTCTTTAAATTAAAAAAAAAAAAAAAAAAA
>VXAB01010399.1:820781-841519 GCA_013399175.1 Odontophorus gujanensis | reverse complement strand
TTTTTTTTTTAATTTTGTTTTGTTTAAGAGCCCGAGTCATCCGCGCCTCCCTAACAGCTGCGAGTTGCGAGGGAGGCGAGAGTTGCCCCCGCGGGCTGAGTCCCCCGGGTCGGGGGGAGCGCCGGGAGCCCCGGGTTGTGGGGCGGGGGCAGCTCGGCGTGGCCGCTCTGGAGCGTGGGTTTCCCCCCCCCGGCCGCTCGGGTCGGTGTGAGAGAGGATAACGTAGTCCTCACGCTCTGGAAAGCCTGCCTTGTGTTTTTGTTCCTTCGGCGCCGCTGAAGCGGAGGGAAATGGCATTTCGTAGTATTCTGCCTCCTGCCGTGGGTGAGCTTTAAAGATAAAGGCTCGTCGTTTGTTTCCAGTGCTCTGGTAGCGCCGGGGAACCTGATGATAGAAACCCCCGGTGTTCTCGGTGGATAGCTGTCATCTGAATTACCCCGAGTGCCGAGTGATTGAAAATCCCTTCTCCCAACGCTGGAAATACCGGAGCGTTGGTGCTCGTCTAAAATCTACTGGTGTACATCCTCTCTATAGATAACATGCATGCTGTCATGGCTTTAAGCACCCCAGCGTCTCTCTAACTGGGCATGTTCACCGCATGGCTCCTACAAACCATTCAGTCTACCAGCATTTCAGTGGCTGTGTGAAGGTGGGTAGTTGCATATGGTATGGACCATGTTCACAGTTGAACTTCATTCAATTCAAGTTACGTAACGATTAAGATCTAAATAAGCAGTGTATGTGCAGCTTCTTGGACACTTTCATTCATTGCAGCGAATACCACCTATAGCGTTGCTGCCAGAATTGTCACTTTTTAAATGTTTGGATGAAAAAGGAAGTGTCAGTAGCATCAGGTGGAGGCAGCAGTCCTTAGTAAGTGCGCAGGCAGACAGACCTTGCTGCTTAAAGGACATGTAAGAGAAAGATCTTGGTGACCCCATCCTGTAACCCTGAAGAGGCTGCTTTGGAAGAGGAGCAGCGAGGCTGGCCAGGCTGGGAAGAGGGAAGATCCTTGCCTGCTGAATTGGCTTTTAAAACAGTAAGCTTGTTCAGCTGGCAAGTTGTACCTGAGTTCGTGCAGAGCCTGAGAGCTAGGCAAGGTGTGGAGCTCAGCATCCGACCCAGCTCAGTGCAGCCCTGTGCTGGCAGTCGGTAGCACTGCTCACAGGGTTTGCTTGTCTGCCATCACGCGAGGTGCACTGTTAGAGCTCTGGAAGTCTTTGCCAGGGAGAGGAGATGCAGCACACACAGAAAGTTTGTTGCGGGTCCTTAGTGCTGCCGCCTTTCATTCAAACAACTGCTGATGCACAGACTCCTAGCTCAGCCTTGCTGGAACTTGCAGCTGCCTTTTTTCATACGGTGTTTCCACACGCAGCCCTCACCGCAGTGTGTACAGCGCTGTAGGCTCCTTTCCTGTCTGGACTCTGTCACGGAGTTCAGCAGAATGGCCTCATTCAGACACACACAGACAGTAAAAGTGAAAACAGCTCCAGCTCGAGATGAGGGAGAAGCGATGTTTGGAGCAGCGTGCTTCCTTCTTAGCGTCCCCATTGGCTTCAGCATTTTGAAATGTACTGTTGCCATACCGATGCCACATCAGATGTGTTTATTTATTCATGCTCAGCCTTTTTTCCAAAGTGCAAGTTAATTGGCAAATTCTTGTTCGCCATTCAAGGCAAGGCGAGGAGTGGAGATTTGCAACAGCTTTCCTTTCAACATTTGGGATTTTGCCAACAGCTTGCTACTGGGACTTTTAGAAGGAAATCTTGATCTTCCTCGGGCTTCGTGTCTGTACATGTGCAGGTAAACTGTTCTTCAAGGCTCCGCTATATTTAAAGCTACCTGCTGGAGGACACTGCAGCCAGTGTTGGGCTCCGCATGTTGTCCTTACGTAAGCAGCGCTGGGGAGGGGCTGCCTGCTCCCCAGGCTGAGGGCTGGGGGACAGGGGCTTTGTCAGCGTGCACAAGGTCTTTGTGAAGCAGCAGCTGAGGGGCTGCAGTGCTTCGGGACCCTTCTGCAGACCCTTCCAGAGGGCTTTGCTGTCCCAAGAATGGACCTGCTGCTCCCGCAGGCAGCACTGTGAGGGAAAGCCCGCAGCCAGAAAGGGAAGTGCTGAAAGTTGTGAGCTGCTCCAGCTCAGCGTTTTTCTGGGCAGACATACAGACTTTCTAAAAATTATTATTTTTGTTAAATATATTTTGAGAGATACTGTTGCATAGCACCTTCTGATCCAGCAACAGTGTGCGTGCAGCTCTCGGGGGAAATACTGACCTCCTCTGAAAAGACTTTTTGTTTTTCTGTATTACTGCTGTGGGAGTTGTTTGTTTGGTTTTTTTTTTCATTTTTGGAAATCAAGTTTTTAACCTCATAGCTGTCAGGTTATGGCAAACATGCATGTAGAATAAAAATAGGCTGGTTTTGGTGGTTGTGTTTCTTTTTTTTGTTGTTGTTTTTGTTTTTTACTTTTTGGTGACAGTGCTGTTTCTATTCTTACTGGGATGTCAGTTAACCCAAGAGAAAATATCTTTGATTTCTCATAATTGTCATCTTTCTCTTACTACTGTTGCTGAGATAGCGACGCTGAGTATTTAATTTCTTGTATTTTGTTGTAAATCTTGGGGACATATGGTTTTAACTCACAGTTTAGCAAGTAGAAGTGAGTGTCTACTTCCTAGCCATAATTTCAGCTGCTAATCAAAATAAACTTTACAATTTTTAATTGCAGAGCTCTCTTAAAGATGTACAATAGTGTTCTGTGGGATACTGTGCAAACAAATTGGTTGGCATATAGTAGCCTAACTTTTTTTCCTATTGTAAATGTAGTGTTCTGTAAATCTTACAGTGTTCTGTGTTTATACTTCTATAATTCTCAGGCTATATGGAAAGGATTTTGAAGAAATTTCATTATTTTAACTTCTTCTTGAGTGGCATATGGCTTTGGATGTTATGCTGCATGTTGTAATAAATAGACTGCTATGATGCTCAATTTAATCCAGGTAGAATGTATCTATATTCAATCTTAAGATTAAATACTAAAAGTGAGCAGAGAAGATGAACAACATATTCTTTTATTGACCAGAATTTGGAAGTTTCTTATCTTGGGCAGCTCTAGATATAATGACAGTCCTAGTAGAGCTTCATAAGTCACTAAATGCCATAAAAGATTTAGCTGTAGTATGCATCAGTCAAGATATTCAAAATCTATTAAGCTTAAAACTGTCTGTATTCCCTATTAAAGGTGGAAGGACAGCAAAAGCTATTCTACTTTTTCTCCATCCTGATGCTCATTACAGCACACAAAATAACTTCGGTCTTACATTGACATCTTCCTAGAGTTAGAGTTCACTTATTTACTGAGCAATACATCACTTTCTTCCAAGGCTTGAGAGCTGCAGTGAGCTAAGGAGTTGTATTGCTACTTTTTTCACCAACACTGGAAATAGGATGACGTTAGCTGCATGATCAGTAAATAATGAATATTATTTGAAATGCGTTTGTTCGTGGATTATGGTGACCGCAAGAGTGATATTGAAACCGTAATGGAAAAGTCTTAGGCCATTAAAATCTGTGGGGTTTTTAATTTACTTGTTTCTAATGCAGGAAATCTATATTTAGCCATAATGGCAGATCAGCTCTGACTTAGGTGTCTGACTTCCATGTGTTCCTATTCCCCCTCTGGATGACTGTAAAGAGGAGTAGTAACATCACTGCTAGCAGCAGCAGGAGTTAGAACCAACAATCTATCATATAATAAATAATATATGCCACACTGGCGTAATGCAGCTCTGAGTATTAAGGAGTAAGCTGTGATAAGCAGCACTTGCCATCTTTACAAGGAGCAATGGCAGTCTACCAATTTGCCTCTCATAATACCATGAGAGTGGGATCACAGTGTATTGTAAAATTGTGCATGGGCAGATGCAGTTGGAGCCCACGTGAAGGTATCAGGCAGCTCTGTTATCACACATGACACAGGAGGATCCTGAGTGCTGGTGTCCCCAAGAAGTCATGCTCTTACAAGATATTCTTTGTGCTGCCATTATATTTGGTTATTACCTAGTAGGAAATAAACATCAGCTCTTCAGGTAAAACCGTGTAACGAGGGAATGAATGCAAAGCTGTGCTGATAATTAACTGAACAAAGCTCTGAAACATAATCTTCTTTGATGACACTGGAGATGAGCTTCTCTCCCTGATTGCCTAACAAGTTAAGAAAGGGAAATCAATTATGGCAGTACAGTCCAAATACAGAATACATTTACCTCAGAACATTAATAAGACATCTCAAGGCAGCTCATAAAAGTTTTTCCCAGTATCTCATCAATACTTTCAGAAAAGTAGCTATATGTTAAATACATAAAGAAAAAAATAATAAGCAAGCTCAGCAGCTCAAATTGAGTCCACAGTGCTGCTTTTCACAGAGTTTTCAGTGCTGTCTTGCCCTCTTAAAGTGTGAGGTCTTGATTTTCCTACAGGGTTGTTGAACTTGTTTCAGCTGGCTGTACTCTCAGATGACTTGACGAATCCTACCTTAAATTGTTGTCGTACATTCAGTGTGATTTTGAATGTATCAGAGAGACCCTGGGACAGTTTGAGCAGAAACTGTTGGGAGCAGGTGGAAAAATCCCGCTAGTATATTTAAGCAGAGAAAAAACAGTGAACTGGACTAATTAGCCTTGAAACAACAAAGCTGTGAATGACACTATTGTATGTGCTCTTCCAGTGGTTGCTGAGATTAATAGCACAGAAGGTTGGTCTTCCTTGACAGTAGTGCCATCTAGAAGGTCTTGCCTTCTAGAATGTTTCCATCTCGTGCTTTTTCTACTCTCACCGTTGCTGACAACAGTGGGTAAGCCTTGTGATTGAATTTGGACTTGGGACAAACCTGTCTACCTATAGCTAGTCACTTCAACACCTATTTAAGTATTTTGTTAAAGCAGCTGTAGTAGTGCTCAGAATCTTCTGTTCCTCTTGGAGTAAAGAAAGGGTGAGATTGTTTGACTTCTCTGATCTCCTTGCAGAACCAGAGCTATCTGGATTTTGTTCAGTAGTCTTGTGGTTAGGTTACTTATCCAGAAGTGGGAAAATTAGCTTTTATTCCTTTTTAGATTAACGTGATTCAAAAAAGTATTCGCCTCTCAGAATGTGAGATTCCCTGTAGGCAAAGGGTTGCTCATAGTGTGCTAATCTCTTTCTGGCACATCTCAGGGGGAGGGTGTTTTCCCTCCATGCAGCCATCCTGAGTCTTACTGGTAGCAGCAGTAGCCTACAGTGCTAAAGTGAAGTTCCTAGGGACAGTAATCCCCTACCCATACCCCAAACCAGCTGTACTTTCTCACGGTATCTAGAACCAAACCACCTTAGGTAAGGACAGCAGTCAAAGCTTCCTGCTTTCTGGATAACCACCAGGCAGAATAAGATAAGAAGTTGTCACAGGCCTCATGATAACTTTTAGGCCTAGATTGGGTTTGTTTTGAGGCATTCTATAGGTTAAGTGATCAGCATGAAGGGCTGGACTTTCCCAGATTAAGTCTATGCTGATATTTATCTTAATTTTTGGTGATAAAAACTTACTGTGAAGACTTGCTGATGTTATGACCTCGGGGACATTTTGGGACATTTTCACTTGTATACAAAGGCACTCGTCAGAATTGAGTCATCCAGAAATCCAGGCCTTGATTCATTGCTTCCAGATTCAGTGCTTCTGTGAAGTACCTTAGATAAGAATGTAGGCTGTAGTAGGGTCATTGGATTGAGACAAACATCTCTTGAGTAAATATGCCTACCTCTAAGTGAAAACTTTGGGTATATCTCTTCCTATCTGTTTAGGTGGGTCTAGGCCTACCATTTTTCAAGAAGGGATAAAATCTGACATTTCTCAGACTGTCTTGTTGCTTCAGACATCAGTCATTATGTATATAGTATAATATTGTATACTGTATAATATTTCCCTGGCTAGAAACCCAGAATAATAGTTCAGTACTGCACTGTGCAAGCTTTTATTCAGGAGAACAAAAAGACATCTGTGAAGTTCCTCAGTGCTTTCAGATAGCTGGCAGCACTGTTGTTGGTAGGGAGCAATGGAAGATTGAATTTAACAGGAAGATACAAGATTCTAGGCTTAGGGTATCCCTAAAACTAGTTTTCTTAGGACATCTGGTTACAACAGTGTCTTCTGGAAGAATAGGAATGTCCATCATTTTCGTGCACTGCAGTGCAATTTGCAAAAAAATTAAAAATTTAAAAAAACTAGTAAATGAACAAGTTGTGATTCAAAGTTCCAACTTATTAATGTTTTTAACTCATTGCTATATCCTGTCTATATCATATCAGTACATACTCAAAGAATTGTATGGAAGCACTGTTGAAAACAATGGATCCGAAGTGCTAGGCAGTAGATGAATACATACTCTGACGTAGATCTGAAGTGAGGATTTTATATAATCACACTTCTGTAATGTCTGGTTTGAAATTAAAGAAAATGACCTGCCATTCGGCCTTGTACTGTTGTGTGACAGCTCATCCACTCTGAAATTTCCAGGGAAGGCTAAATATGCAGTGAAAGACAGTATCTTTGGCAAAAGCAATAATTCAGCTCTTAGCAACCAATTGTAAACATAAATAGTAAAGTGCAGCTACCACAGACAATTACACCCTAATCAAGAGATGCTCCAACATGTACTGCAATGGAAATGCAACTGTTTTTGTAAACTGAGCAGGAACACACCATAATTTTTTTTTATAAGAATCAGATAGCCACGCTTGTCAAAAGCACAAGTGGCAGAGAATTATTAACAAGGAAAAACAGAGGACCAGAGTTAGTCAGGAATAAAGGCTGATGATGATCTTAATACAGCACTTGGACAGACTGTGAAGCTATTACAGTATATCAGATGCTCCAAAACACAAGGAGGTCCCTGGAATTCATTTGCACTGCCTTCATGAGCATTTTTCATGCAGTAGGAGCACAAAACACAAGTCGAAAGAATCCATGAAAAGATGAGTTCTGTTAATGCTGAATGGCTGTATATGCATGTGGTCCATAGGGATGAGAGAAAAAGTGTAGAACAAGGGTTCATGTGGTATATTTAGTGGTGATAGCATCCGTTCATCACTGATAAGATGTCTAAAAGCTCAGCATTTGAAGAGCTGCCCGAGTGGTTAAGGACACACTCAGATGGCATATTTTGCTCAGCATAACTTCTTGTCTGTGTTGGCTTTGCAGGCATCTGAAACTGGGCACTAGTTTCAGATTAGAACAGAACTGGGCATTTGCTGCTCTCTTGAGACTTTAGTTCAGTATGAAGGGGTGTTTCAAACCCCGCTCTCAGCTTTTGTGAGGTTCTACTGAAAAAGGGCACTAAGAATCTTGAGGTAAAATTGCACTGAATGCTGTCAAGTGTTCTGCTCTTTAGTTTAAGGTTGTTCATATCACACTTAGTGTAGGCTAGAGCTTACCTATAACACTTTACTCAAGGACAGTTGCAGTAACTAATTAATATTAGTGTATTAAAAACAAACAAACAAACAAAAAGATAAACCAAAACTACCAAGCTTATGTGACTGCAAAATTTTACAAACATTTTATCAGTTACACCCTTCCTCCTCCTTTTCCTGTCTTCTCCTCACCTTTTTCTGTCTGGCTTTTCTCATATAAGGTCCTTAAGGAATGTATAAAGCCTCTGAGCACAATGCTCTTCATTAAGTTCAGCTCATCCATCTAAAAGACACATCTGTGCTCAAGACAGTGAGAACAGGGAGCTACCAGACAGACTGATTTCAGTGATTTGAAAAGTTCATCTATAAAAGGACCCATCTTTTTTGAATGTTTCCTGCAGATCTCTGGGACTCATACATCCAATATGAAATTTTTCAGATACCAAAAATAAATCATCTCTGAGGTCTGTTATGAAATAGAAATAGTCATCCTTTTAGACCAGTTAGCCATACTGACATCCCAGAGTTGGTTTGCAGGATTTAGTCTTGTAAAGTCTTGCCTTCTGTAGTCCAGTCTGTCATAGCTGTAAGAGCCCACAAGGGTAAAGCTGCAGTTTTGAATTAGCTCAGGGAAGAATCCAGCTCTCTTAGTCTCTACCATAGCTCTGGCCATGATCATGGTCTGGCACAAACCACTGCTTGCAGAGAAACACAGTCACTGAGGGTGATGTGCTCAGGCTCCATCTTTGCCCCTTCAGGCCACATGGCTTCAAGTGGATTCAGCCACTCATCTCAAAGGACTTGAGCCTTAGTGCAGACACAGCTGTGGACAATCAGAGCTCAACTTCTTCCTTGCTCTGCATGCGTGCATGTGCTCCTGCATATGGATGTGAATCTGAGAAATGCTCATGACACGTAGGGTTACTGTCTGACATGTTTCCTGGCACTTCTCTGCCTTCAGCTTATCAATTCTTAATTGTGTGCAGTGTGATTCCTGTCAGGGTGGGAAATAATGATTACCTCATTTGGTTTTGTTATGTTTTTTTTTCTTCAGAGCTATAACTATGTTCTCAGCCATTTTTTAAAGACTGGATTTAAGGGAAAACACGATTCATTAAGATACCTCAGCTCACCATTAGGAAATTGCAACTCTTCATGTTTTGAAACATAGAACAAAAAATTGATGGATGTGCTGTGGGAAGTCAGTGGTTAAGGAACAGTACTCCAGCCTCAAACAAAGCTACTGCCTGTTACCTGACATCTCAGTTACACTGAACTTTTTAGACACATTAATAAAGTACTGTTTTCCTCATGCTGGAGTCAGGCTCTGTTTCCAGAGACACAGCACTCCTCTGCCTGGATGTGACTCTCTGTGGAGCAAGGTCATGGACATCTGGGTACAGCTTGGCCAGTGGGTGGAAGAGTCCCAGTGCCTGGGCCAGCTGGCACGATGACCTGGGTCTGTGTGGTTAAACTCATGCAGGCTCCAAAGCAGATGGCTACGTGCAGACCACTGACTGAGAGCAGTCCTTGAAGCATGCTGACTCTCCAGCCATCCTTGCAAATTATTTGGGAAAGTCCTAATTGCGCTGTGCCAGGTGGTGCCCTGGCCATGCAGCAGCACGGGCAACTGAGCTCTTCTGCCCAAGGGTTTCATCTGCTCCTGTGGATGTGCCCATCAAATGTGATAAAAATGCTAACGACTCTGAAAAGAAGCAACTGTCTCAATTTGAGCAGCCAAAATTATTGGATACTTCAGGCATCTCTGACCTTCATTTCTCCCTTATGAAGTAAGGGTAATAATAGCCTGGTATTGATGTTGAGATGGTAAACTCTTGGATGCCCTGGAAGCTCTCAGGTAGGACAGTGAGAGCTCCCTGTGGGAAATACGTCACTGTGCATATAGTGCTGGGTTCACAATAGGACATGCTAAATAACATTAGAGGACAAATAATGAATGAGAAAGAGAAAAGGAAATGGTAAATAATTACCCATTCACATAGTGCTGAAAGGATCGGTGAGGGGGGAAGTCGCATATGGTGTGGGGGAAGAAATCTAAACTTCATTCTGTTTTATTCAGTATTATTGGTATTTACCTACAAACTCATTTAATTACTGCAAGGAAGGAAACCCGGTTTTACTGGGAGTTGTTCTTATATGCATTTGTGGTTACAATTCATGTCCTTCTCTACTGTGTGCTATGCAGTGCTGGTGAGCGGCAGAACAGCTTTGCCTGCTGGGGGCTAGAAGTGTTCCTCACCTTCCCATGTTGGGAAAGGTGCATGGTGGGTTTGCACGCAGCCAGAAGGCTGAGGCAGTAAACCAAAAAATGTCTAGAAACCTTCTCCGGACAAAAATTGCAGTGTCTGAAAAGTTAGTAAGAGTAGCTGAAAGCCAGAATAGTTATTTAATGAATTGTTAAGGTAATTTTGATTGCATAGTTCTGTTACAATTAAAGATCTGGTGATTTCATGTGAAATTCATAGTGTGGATTGTAAAGTTAAATATGTTTTGCAGTTGAACTAGAGGCTTTTAATTACATTTTTTGCTAAAGGTACAGTTAGAGACTGGCTCCATAGTCCAGGTTTCTCAGAAAAGCTGCACAAAAAGAAATTTAAAAAATATATATTAGCAGAAAGCAAAAGAAGGTGTGAAGGAATGTACTTAGGAAATAGACTAAAAGGATTCTTTTTAAGTCATATAGTCTATGGCTTGTACATAATTTGATGAAAGGAGCTCTGTAAAAAGGCAAAAATAGCCTTCATTTTTGAAGATTTTTCATTTGAGGAAAAGCTTTTTTATTTTTGATCTTTTAGAAGTTCTGTGTATTCTGACTGTGGGCATGTACCTTGATATGTATACATATACATAGCACCTTAGATCAGTTTTCAGAATGCAAACAGAATGGTGTTTCACTTTCTGACTTCCATATGACCATGGTTAACCAGGATTTTTAAAGCTTTTTTAGAAAAGCCCCACGTCCTCAAGTAGGAAGATGCAACCAATTATTATACTGTCAGATCAGAAAATGTTTTATCAGCTGTAGACCAGCATTGGTGACACTATAATTTTGCATTGTTTAACAAATCTGTGTGGCAGCCACACTGCATAAAAGCTAAAACAATGTACTTTGCCTATCTTTAGTTTTGTAATCAGAAAAGCATAGGAGTGTTCAGTTAACCTAGGATTAATTGCATCGGCTGCTTGATTTTTGCTGTTTTACTTGTATTGCTAATACTCAAGAACATACATTAATAAGAGAAGATCTCTCTGAGATTCAAGAATGAATAAACAAGTGAAGCTCTGTAGAAATTGCCTGAAGACTTGACTGATTTCATGGAGAATGACAGAAGCTCTTTCTGAATTTCTTAAATTCTTGTGTTTTGTTATGTAAGACACCCTTTAAGAAAGGAACAGAATTGTGCATTAAGGTCTGAAAACATTTTTTCCTAAAAGGTTGTAAGTACTTCTTTTGTGGAGAAATATCCTCTTACAGCTGCTTAGTGTTTATGTGACAGTCTCTGTCAGAAAGCAGATAAATGCATTACGGACCACCAGGAGATGCTTAAGTGGCAAGGCCTAGTGAAGATCTGAGCGTCATCATCTACTAGGTTTCATGAGAACAGTTGCTATGTTTTGACCCAGAGTCAGCTTCATTCATGGGGCTAATTGATGCTGCCCCATAGCTTTTGATAGGTTGGCCATGAGCCAGCAGTGTACCCTGATGGCCAAGAAGGCCAATGATATCTTGGGGTGCATTAAAAAGAGTATAGCCAGCAGGTCAAGGGAGGTGATCCCTCTCCTCTGGGCTGGTGAGATCTCAACTGGAGTATTGTGTCCAGTTGTGAGCTCCCTGGTGCAAAAAAATCCAGGGATCTCATTGAAAGAGTCCAGTGGAGAGCCTCAAAAATGATAAAGGCCGTGGAGCACCTCTCATATGAGGAAAAGCTGAGCGACCTGGGTTGTTCAGCCTTGAGAAAAGACTCAGAAGGGATCTGATCCACGTTTATAAATATCTAAGTTATGGGAGGCAAAGACGAGGCTGGACTCTTCATAGCAGTATGTGGTGGTAGGATGAGGGGAAATGGCCACAAACTGAAGCATAGGAAGTTCCGCACAACTGTGCGTGGGAACTTCTTCGCCGTGCAGTGACGGAGCACTGGCACAGGCTGCACAGAGAGGTGGTGGAGTCTCCTTCTCTGGAGACGTTCCAGACCCACCTGGATGCCTACCTGTGCAACCTGGGCTAGGGAGCTGCTTTGGCAGGGGGATTGGGCTAGATGATCTCTAGAGGTCATTTCCAACCCCTACAGTTCTGTGATTCTGCGATTCTTTCAGTGCAGTGGCATCAGGTCCCATGTTGCATGGTTCTTGGAGTGAGGGAAGCCACCTGTACTGCAGTTTCAAAGTCCTCCCACCTCCCACATTTTCTCTTTGAATCTAAGGCAATGAGAAAGACGGTAAAATCACAGAAGAAAAAAAACAGAGCCTAAGGGGAAGAAAGGAAAAAACACAACAGAAAGGGATGCACATTATGTAATCCTACTGATGTCAGGGCTTTGATTTTGATACAACATTTATCTTTGCAAGTGAACTTATCACTATGTTTTTTATAAATGAAGGTAAATGTTACAGGCTTAAACTCTTATGTAAATAGACAGAGGTGCACTGGGTAATCGAGAGATTTACACTGCAGTGCTGGAGATAGAATGGGAAGAGGCAGAATCTTTTGGCCCTTGTGTGTTTTATGTAGATTCAGCTTGACAGTGGAACTGCAGGCAGGGTGGTGGACAAGGATTGTAGTTTGGCTGATGCTGCAACATTCCATTACTTACTGCTAACTTAATTAAAAAAAAAAAAAAAGAACAAAACCACAACAAACCTATATAACTCACTGGTACAGCTGCTGTTCATCTGTTTCTGTTCCATCTAAAAATTTTTATGTGTTTTAAATCTGGGTGGCTACTTTGATTTTTGAGTACAGAAATAGAGTGGGAGGGTTGTAACTCAGTAAATTGAGCTGTAAATAGTTGCCTTTTGTTGTTGCATTTCTGTGTTTTGGGCTGTTCCCAGTATGGAGGTTAACAAGACAGAGCGTTATGCACTCAACAAAAAAGAAAGTCTATAAATGTGAATATTACTCCAGGTGGCAACTTCCTAGGGAATCTGTTTATAGCACATGGGGCTGAGCCTTTCTATTAGTTTGTCTATTCATGGAGGATACCTTTTACAGCTTGTTTATAAGAAGATCTAGAAATCTTACTAGGAACTTTGTTAACCCTGTCATACGTATGTCAGGTAACACCTTGAAATAATTCTTTGATTTTTCTTGAGTACCTTCAAAGGAGAATTATTTTGGATCCTCACTGCTCTGGTGAGGATCTGATCTCTGCTGACATTCTAATTTCCTTTCAGATTTCTGCCTTCTTTGCATGGTGAGTTTGCACCCACTGGTTCTCATACCATCACAGTCCTTTAATAGAAATAGTCCTTTTCCCTTTCTGATGTTTACTTCTGATGTCTGTATAGGTAACAGTCCTTCTTATCACAACCTTCATGCTTATTCTGCAAAGAGGATCAAATTCTTGTTCGTATCGAATACTTAAAGCTGCAATTATTGCACTTCAGAAGGAGATGCGGACTGTTGAACTTTTGAGTTGCAGAGAACAGGAAAGAGGAGACATCAACTCATGGAAATTCCTAATGAGTACCTTCCTGTTTTGTAAGAGAAGCCTATGAAGGCATTCTTAATGTTCTTCTCTTCGGACCATGATACCATTGCTAGGTTATTATTTAAGCATTGTGTCAGATAATCAACCTCAGTAGGAGTGGTGGGTGGGTTTCCTTCCTGTTTCTTACTGATATTCCAGCTTTGGTGGTGAACAGCTGCACTTCAGAGTTCTCGGCAGCACTGTGCACAGTAAGTATGGATGAACTTGCACATTACTAAAACTGATTGCTGCCATGCAGTCAAGTCCCTTTAGCAGCTTAACAGATGAACAAGTGGGACAGAAAAGAGCCTTTCTGATGAGCTCTGAAACAGCATGCGCAGTCCTTGCCTGTATAACCTATACTGCTTCTCAGTTGAGTTCAGAAGAGTTAGGATTCTTTTGACCAAATAGGTTGGGAAATCAGCAGTGTTGGAGATGCAAGATTTGGCTTGTCAGGATGGCAATTATTTGGTGTGTAATTTTTGATTATGAAATAATGTTGTAAGTCAGGATTTGGAGGTTGGGAATGGAATCAGTTTCCGAACGTATCTCCTAAACTTGATATTTTCAATAAAAAAGATGGTAGACCCCAGTTCCTCTTTTTCCTTATAGATATTCCTACAATCTTTCTATTAGCCTACCTCATAAATTAATTGTTAAGAAATCAGATTTAGCTGACATGGCTGTATCAGAAACTGATAATAAATTCTCCCTACATACTCTCACATTTGATTTTGACGTATGCAAATTCCAGTTACTTTTTTTTTTCCTTTACTGAAAAGTAGTGCTCTTACCTGTAGCAGTTGTTCCAGAGGTTCCTTATACTACCACAAAGGAGTCGTACTCTAGAAAGAGCAAATTATCATCATTATATTTTCATCTGTGTATGAAAGTGTGGAAGGAGAGAGAGTGACCATTTGGGGAATATATCCTGCATATTCTAATTTTTTGTCTTTTCCAGATTCAGGAATGGGTCAGTCTGTCTGAAGAGGACTCTATCCAAACATTTGCAGTCTCCGAGCTCATTCTCCTAAAGACTGTGGCATTACAGCTGCATTCTTTTCACAATGGCTGAGAAGGCTCCGCCAGGGATCAACAAAAAGTCTTCAAGGTCGACCCTTTCCCTCCCTCCAGAACCAGTGGAGATCATTAGGAGCAAAGCCTGCTCACGGAGAGTCAAAATAAATGTCGGTGGGATCAACCATGAAGTGCTGTGGAGGACTTTGGACAGACTTCCAAGGACACGATTAGGGAAGCTCAGAGACTGCAATACTCATGAATCTCTGCTGGAAGTATGTGATGACTATAATCTAAATGAAAATGAGTATTTTTTTGATCGACACCCAGGGGCTTTTACTTCCATTTTGAATTTCTACAGGACAGGGAAACTACATATGATGGAAGAAATGTGTGCTCTTTCTTTTGGCCAGGAGCTTGACTACTGGGGGATTGATGAGATATACTTAGAGTCTTGCTGCCAGGCAAGATACCATCAAAAGAAAGAACAGATGAATGAGGAGCTGAGGAGAGAGGCAGAGACAATGCGAGAGAGAGAAGGGGAAGAGTTTGATAATACCTGCTGCCCAGAGAAGAGGAAGAAGCTCTGGGACTTGCTGGAGAAGCCCAACTCATCTGTGGCAGCAAAGGTAGGATAAATAGTATGTTCAGTGCACATATAGGAGAAAATTGTGTCATCACTCATGTATCTGGCATGTGTGAGTCAATAACTTTCACTGAAATATTTAGAGAAAAGAAGAATCTAAACATCTATGTACCATAAATACATCCAAATCTGTTCCGTAACCCACTGAAATAAGCAGGATTCCTGTTGACTTCAGTTGAATTTAGGCAAATGCTGTATTTGTTGCATATAAACAGAAACATCTGTGCAATTGTTGATAGACTTCACATTAACTGTTTGATAAAAATGTGTCCAGAGAACACTACTTACTCCTTCGAAATGCATTTGGTTATGAGAAGCATATTCTATTAAGCCCACATTTATCCATGACAGTGTTGACACTTGTTTCATTACAGGCATCGTATAGATGTGATATCCCTGACTTGAAAGGTGTGCTAGATGATAAGATAATCAAAAAGCAGCATCAACTGCTGCTCTCTGTCATGGTTTTACATTGGTCAAGGATTGCAGTGTTTTCCTTCATGCTGTGTTTTTTCAGACTACAGTTAATGTATTATAGTATTAAAGCATGTGTATATGAACATATATATATGTATGTATGCACATATATTTGTATCTACGAATACAAATCATATGCATGTTATGTATACAGTCAGGTAAGCGAATTTTCTCATGAAGCACTGTTCCAGTACTGCTGTCTTTAAACAGGCAAACTGGTGAAAGTGGCAAACAGTGGAAAAGTTTCCCAATCCTGTAAAGGATTGTGTACACACAGGGTGAGATTTTGGTGCTGCTATTTAGAAGAGAGATTGCCTTGCTTCTTGATGGGCTTCTTGTTCTCTTTGTGATGTGAGGTACTGCTAAATGTGAGGAAATTTGAGTCACTCAAGACTAAAAATGTTCAGGATGTAGATGTTTGTGTTATGCTTAACTATGGCTTTGTTTTTTATGCCATTAATTTGTTACTGGATGCAACTCCTGGACTAAGGTAAGCATTATAATACGTTGGTGGTATAGACAAAAAACACGCCTGGCAAGGATGTTTTCTTGCAATAGCTATTTCTTACTATTGAGATGCAATACACGACATTTTTATTTTAATTTTTCATTGTGGACTGCATAACTGCTAAGCAAGAACTGATTTTTTTCAGCATTTCATTTATTCTGACAGAATATAAGGTTCATAACCAGAATAAATGCTAATAGGAGAAAAAAAATAGTGTGTATTCAGTATATTTTACAAAGTGATAAGAATACATTTTCTGCTCTGTAGATCCATATTCTGGGCCATATGTTCCTCTCCAGGAAAAGGAGCAGAGGGGAAGCAGATGGGCATAAGGTGTGCCAGGAAGGGTTCAAGGAGGCCGCGTTGCGCTCTGTGATCCCCTGGTACAAGTTAGCCTCCATCAGCCCCCCCCCCAGTGCTTCCTGACACAGCTGCTGCACAGCCTGCAGGAGTCAGGGACCAGCTTCTCAGTCCCACACTGTTTAGAACACTCCCGATGTGACCTGCAGACCTCCCTCCCTCCCTCCCAGATGGCTGTAAGCATAAAACAAGAAGCAGCATCATGGCGGTCAGGGATCTGGCTTCTTCCTGGTGAGCAGGAGGCTGGGCCTGAGCTCCTGGTGGGGTAACGAGGCTGAAGGACATCACATATTGTGCCTGAGGGGGTACATCACCCACCGAGGCACAGCCACAGCTGCATCCTCACCTTAAGTGCAGGCAGGCTTTGGGGGACAAGAAACAAAGTGTGTGTTTGTGGAGTCTAATTTTTTTTAATATAGAGAAGGCTCAGGCCTTAAAACACTAGTTTAATTAGTGTTTTCCTATGAATGTTTTAAATCAGGGGTCAGCACAGCAAGATGGAATAGATGAATAGGGCAAAACTAAAATACTGATTGTCAGGTTCTTTGTCTATGATTAGCATTTAGTCACTCTTTGGTTTAGTAGATAACTGCAGAAATACAGGGCAAATAAATTTACACGAGTGCTCACCACTGACCCAGCATTTCGTGGATCACCGTGCCCTATCGTGATTTTGCTTGAAAGCTGTTAGACCAACTGAGCTTTTAAAACAATCCCCCTTTGGTCACTCGGGCCAAATTTATCCTCAGGCTTTGCAAATGGAAGGGGCTGTTTCCTTCTCTTCCCAAGATGATTAAATATGTATTGCTTACCTTTTTATTTCCCTTTTCCCTCATCTGGTTTGATTGAATGTTAATGTTCTACACTTCCCTGCTACAGGGAGTTTCACATTGCAGTTGTATACATGTTGCAATTGATAGCTGGTTTGCATTACTGCAATTGCCTTCTGTCTAAGTTAGTGCCATCTCGTGATTCCTGTGACTCTAGCAGCTGGAAGTCGCCCGCTTATATGCACTCCATTTCTCTTTCTGGCAACTCTCAGTCTGTAAACATATATATGAGCCAAAATTATAGTCAGTTGTACCCGTGACATCTGAAGGAAGGCTGTAGAAACTTGGCTGAATGACATGGTTACATAGCATAAAAGGAGAGCAAAAGCTGTCACAGCACATTCAGACTTGTGGAACACAAGCAAACAAGCAGAGCTGCATGTAAAACAAGATACGCTGGAGTCAGTCAGATGCACTCTATCTGGAGCCATTGCAGGCTGTGTGAGGCTCAGGGAACAGTTCTTATCTCAAGTGTCTGGATAATGCTGTTTTCAGATCCCTCATCTATTGTTTCATTATATGATAAATTGCTAGTTTGTCCCGTAACAGGAGGCAGAACCATCTTCCTTCCTCTGTAGGAGCAAAAACAACCAGCCCCTGTCCTGTGAGTCCTGTGCGGGGCCATGAGCCCCAGACCTCCACATCCCAGGGACAAAGGTTTCTCTCTCCCAGTACTGCCAGCCCAACAGAGCAGCTGGGAGATCTGCTGGGTGCAGAGCAGCACGTCTAGTTCAGGAGTGAAATAGTTCCTAGGATGGGAGGGATGCTGTCATTTTTGAAGTGGAACACTGCGAACCAAAGTAGGAAATATTACCATAGAGCGTAGAAATCAAAGTTTTGATCCCTTTCTAACTTCTGATGAAACAGATGAAAACATGGCAATGTGTATAGCTATACTAGAGGTGCCTGGTCTGTCATTCAGGTACTTCATAACACCTAAGCAGTTGACAGGAACAGATTGCTTTTTAATCTCTTTCTCTAATGAGATTAGGAATGTGAGGTAAGCACTGAAGTGTGGTTTGGGTATGTGGGTGTGCCTTGCCACTTCTGGATTCTGCTAAGATCCCTTCTGAGTCTGATCCAAAGCTCACTGAGTTCAGGGGGAGTCCCACTTTGGAGCAGGTATCGTGAATTCTGCTTCTTTAGAGGTCAGTGAAGGCTTGCCATTGACTTCACTTGCAGCAAGGTGAAATGCAGCAAGATTGGAGCACAGAAACAGATGTTATTTTATGGCATCTATGACAATAAACGGGAAAGGATAGTATGTGTGGCAAGGAATGAAAGCTGTGGTTGGAGTGTAAGAAAGGAGCATTATGGATCAAATTCTGTTGTACAACACAGGTACACTTTACTGTGTGAGATTTTTATTTTATCATGCTCAAGCATGCAGTGAACAATTTGAGCTAGGCATGGCAATTCTCACATAGTCCTCTCTCCAGCAAAGTTCTCAGTAAGTTCTGTAGAGGTTTTGACTAGGAAAGGCAAGATTTGTCTCCATTTTCCTGCATTCTCATGCATAAGCTTTCCAAGTAGGATTAAGAGAGAGATTTGGGAGTGTTTGGCATTCTTTGACTCTAAAGTAGCACCTGAGATTTTTGACCAGACATTTGATTATTTTTTGTGTGAAACAAGCATTTTGTGAAAGGTGAAGAAAGTTATTTTGTCAATTTGTAGCACAGCAAAAACTAAACAAAAACATATTTTGAGACAGTTATGGCAAAGTAATCTGAAGTGGAATATGCCCCTCTCCCAAGAACAGGCCATGTTGCATCCATTTTTCTTCGCCTATGTCTTGCTCACCATGGACATTTTCTTTGGGAAGTTCAAAGAAAAGAACAAGCCATAACTTTGTCTTTTAGTTACTAGACCTAATAGAGCTTTCTTAGAGAAGTAGCAGCTCTGGACAATCGTATTAGTAGTCTCAAAGACCTCAAGAGACACCAGAATGATTATTGATTTCAGCAGGTGTGAGCTGGATTCAGTTGGATTGCATAGGTGCATACAGTCCAGCACACTACCAAACTGGGATATTAAGGATGAACCTAGCTGAGTTGAGGCCTTTTCAATGACATATGTATCTTACTGGTCTGTTCAGCTTACTTAAGATCAAAAGAGTTTTACTTGAAACAACTGTTAATCAAGCAAACCCCAAAATGAAGCGTTTCTTCGAGGGTGTTAGTGCATGAGCTCCTTGTCCCATTCTTGTTTATAGAATTCAAGAGTTTGATTATTTTCTCACACTTGTTTTACATGAGAATCACTTGAAATAAATCCTAAATAAATATGGAATGTTTCAAGTGCAGATGAGCTACTATAAATACAGTAAGTGAGGTCAGAAATAAGTAGAATATCTAGGAGAAATACAGAGCTTATTTCTGCCTACAAATATTTGAAACTGTCTTAGTCATCTTTCACTATCAGTTGCATATGCCAGAGTATTTTAAATAACTTGCAGTAGTATTATTGATAAATATCAGTATCATTTTTCATTTTGTCACATTCCAGTATTTTTTATCACACTTTGTCCCATTGAATATAACTGCAGAGTAATTGCTCGGGATTGACTCTACAGGTCTTTCATGTGCAAGTAATTATTTCTTAAAGCTCAGTATGAATATGAACTGATGATACACAAAAGGTTGTATAAATAAGTCATTAAAAAAATTACTAGTCAGTCACACTCTATCCCTGATTTTCACATAACCCCCGTTGATGTACATATGCAGAAGGGTAAAATATTGGCCTTTGTACCTCTGCGGCATGGGGTTTACCTTCTTTAAAGTTGTGTGAAACCTGGTGGGATTTAAAGTTTATTCTGTTCTCTCACTACGTGGCTCATTTGTCCTTATTTTATGAGGTTGATTTTTTTTAAAACTTATTTATTTATTTACTTTATATTGCTGGCTGTAACAAGTATTCCTCCTTTGTGGAAAGCATAATAATTTATCAGCTAACTAGCGGATTGTGCACTGCAGAAGGTATAATTATCCTAAGCCTGACTGGAAGTAGTGAGGAGTTTGTGTACTGCATTTAGTAACTAACACTATATGAAAAAAATCTTTTTTTTTTTTTTTAAGTGAAAATAAGAAGAAGCATTAAGCAGAGGAGATTCAGTCCACTGACATTTGGCTACCATGTGTGTTATGGCTCAGCTTTTCACACCAACTTGTTGAGAGAGGGCACTCCTAATATGTTTTTGGGACCTGATTCTTACCTTCCATGACTGTTTTACCTGTATTTTGCACCAGCTCTTATTCCTATTTAGACATTTCAGAGCAGCTTAAGAATGATCTTTGGATAACAGAGAATTAGCAGAGTCATTATGTGACTTCAGAACAGAGCCAAGTGTCATAGAAAACATTTCTGCATTCCTTTGCAGCTCCTTTCAAATTAACTCCTACTCCAGCATGCTGAGTTCACTCTGGGGCAACCGCTAATTAACAGTACACTGCTGGTCCTTTTGGGCTGATAAGCGAATGAAAAATGCTCAGAGGACCTCAGGAGAACTTTTAACCAGTTGGATGAATTACCACAAATACAGAAAGAGTCTGTAAACAGATGAATGTTTGCAATGAATATATAAGATAGTGTTCAAAAGAAAGAAATATTTTTTTCTTATGTTTGCATCCTTTGTTAAGTTTTGTAAACAAAGCACTTTTCCTAAAGATGTCCTTTTTTTTTTTTTTTTTTTCTTTAGGGTAAGAATGTTTTTTTCCTCCCATTTTTTGTTTTTTTGAAATCTTTATATTTT
>VXAB01010399.1:799525-820763 GCA_013399175.1 Odontophorus gujanensis | reverse complement strand
TTTTTTTTTTTTTGCATTAGGTTAAGATGTTTTGTTTCATCCAGATTTTGTTGTTTATGACAGCTTATATTTTACATGCTTTCCAATGTATTTGAAGACCAAGGTTGAAGAAGGCAGGGTATTAAGACTGTCACTTCTAAAGCTCAAGGAATGACTTTTGTACTACTTTAATTCCTACTTTTGTATTGGTATTGTATGCCTCATAGCATGATAGCATTTGCTGAAGAGGAGTAGTATTTTCTAGCTGACATGTTGGTTGAACTTCTGTTTGACCTCTGGTTTTGATATATTTTATTGGGACCCTGTTAGAAGCCTTTGTCTGAATGTGCTAACAGAAATTTTACAGTTTGCTTTGTTGCACCCAATACTTTAAACACAAACAGCGCTGAAACTAAGCTGTGGTAAAGCACAGGGGATGGTCACTGGTAATAAACATGCACCTCCATCTCACCATAATTTCTGGACAGGATACTTACTACCTTTCCTTGCTTTTAAGGGGAAGTAATTTTTCGTGTCAAATGATAAAGTCAGTCAATGTGATGTGAGAGAAAGAGATTATATTTGATCCTAGTCATTCATATTTAATAAGTAAAGTGTTTTAATATCTTGGAATATAAGTGAATATATTGTTTTTTCAATAAGTATCATATCAAGCAACACAGTAGACTGGCAGTAGTTAATTGATTTTGTTTTAAGAGCTTGTGTATGCTTATTGCTGAATTGGTCATTAAAAGATTATTTACATTCCTTACTTCCTCAGTGAAGTATCATGTAACTCGTGATTCAGCGTTTTTGTTCAGCTTAAGTGTTATGGGAACAGAGCTACTATCTGATCCATTTTGCTGCAGAGGTGTTTAATTCCTCAGTTATGTCAGGGTTCCCCCTGGCTGCATGATCTGTATGTGTTATGCTGAGAGGTCTTGTTGCAAAGTAGAACTTATTAAAAACTACTGTTAGATTAAAATGAGTAGAATGTCCTTTGAACTGTCCTGTTTATTATTGACATGTCATTAAATCAGATGATTAAATTATGGAAACAGTGCAAAGAGCAAAGAGATAATGAGGTCATATTCAGATGGTCTACCACTGTCTTCATGCTACAGAGAGTATCCCCATTCATTGCATGAACAGAGAAAGACGTAATTCCTACTTGACTCTATGACAAAAAGGTTTCAGTGACTCTGGTTTCATTGATGTGTCATGAAAAATTTAAAGCGAGTTCATGATGAGTTACGCTAAAGTAGGGAGAATCAAGTCAGAGATCATCTAGGCAAATTTAACACACAAAGATCCATGGACCTTGATGGGATGCACCCACGAGAGCTGAGGGAGCTGGCAGAAGCGACTGCCAAATTCCTCTCTTATCATCTTTGCAGGGTCATGGAGAAAGGGAGAGGTGCCTGAAGGCTAGAGGAAAGCCACTGTCACTCCAGTCTTCAAAAAAGAGGAGGGAGTAGCTGAGAAACTACAGGCAAATCAGCCTCACCTTCATGCCTGGGAAGGTGATGGAACAGTTTATTCTGTATGTCTTCTCAAAGCAAGTGGAAAAGAAGAAGGTTGTCAGGAGTAGTCAGCATGGATTCACCAAGGTATAACCATGCTTGACCAATTTTGTGTCATAGCTGGCTGGGTAGCTGAAGGGAGAGCAGTGGATGTTTTCTACCTTGACTTCAGCAAGGCTTTTGACACTGTTTCCCATATCTTTATAGATAAACTTAGGAAGTGTGGGATAGATGAGTGGTCAGTGAGGTGGACTGAGAAGTGGACTGTCAGAGCTCAGAGTTGTGATCAGTGGCACAGAGTCTGGTTGGAGGCCTGTAGCGAGTGGTTTTCTTCAGGGGTCACTACTGGTTCCAGTCTTGTTCAACAACTTTATCAGTGACCTGGATGAAGGGATAGAATGTGCATTCCGCAAGTTTGCTGATGATACAAAGCTGGAGGGAGTAGCTGACACATTGGAAGGCTGTGCTGTTATTCAACAAGATCTGGACAGGCTGCAAAGGTGGGCAGAGAGGAACCTTATAGGTTTAACAGGGGTAAATGCAGAGTCCCAGACCTGGGGAGGAGGCTGATTTGCTTGAAAGGAGTTCTGCAGAGAAGGACCTGGGTGTCCTGGTGGGACAACAGGTTGGCCATGAGCCAGCAGTGTGCCCCTGTGTGCGACAAAGAAGGCCAATGGTATCAGAGTGCATTAAAAAGAGCGTGGCCAGCAGGTCGAGGGAGGTGATTCTGGCCCTCTACTCTGCCCTGGTGAGGCCACATCTGGAGTAGTATCCAGTTCTGGGCTCTTCAGTTCAAGAAAGATGGGGAACTTCTAGAAGGAGCACAGCGGAGGGCCACAAAGATGATTAGGAGCCTGGAGCATCTCCCTTCTGTGGAAATACAGAGAGACTTAATGGACAGGAGTCAAGTGAATGGGACCAGACACTTTTCAGTGGTGTGATGATAGAATAGGGGGGAATGGGCAAAAGCTTGAACATAGGAAGTTCCATACAAACATGAGAAAGAGCTTTTTCACTTTTGAGGGTGACAGAGCCCTGGAACATGCTGCCCAGAGGGGTTCTGGAATCTCTGGAGATATTCAAAATCTGCCTGGATGCTTTTCTTTGCAAACTACTGAATGGAACCTGCTCTAGCAGGGATGTTGGGCTACATGATCTCCAAAGGTCCCTTCCAACTCCTATGATTCTGTGAAAAAGACAGTAATAGTTGTATTAAAATTTGGAGAGATCCATTATCCATATTTGAAAATAAGATCTAATTGGTAATATTTTGCAGAACAAAGTTTAAAAGTAATTGTAGAATTTTAGTCTCCTAGAATATTCCAAGTTGGAAGGGACCCATTAAAGATAATGGAGTCCAACTCCTGGGCTTACAAAGAACCACCTGAAAAATCAGAGTATATGACTAAGAGTGTTGTCCAGATGCTTCTTGAACTCCAAAAGGTTCAGTGCCATGAACACTGCCCTGAGGAGCCTGTTCCAGTGCCTGACACCCTCTGGTGAAGAACGTTTTCCTGATATCCAACCTGCATCTCTCCTGTAACAGCTTCATGCCACTCTCTCAGGTTCTCTTGATGGTCCAGAGAGCAGAGGTCAGTGCAGCCCCTCTGCTCCCCTTGAGGAGCTGCAGGCCTCTATGAAACCTTCCCTCAGTCTCTTCTCTGGGCTTAACAAACCAAGGGGCCTCTGCTGCTTCTCATACGTCTTCCCCTCCAGACATTTCACCATCTGTATAGTCATAAAATGTGTCTGTACTTGTGTCACCATTCACAGAATCACACAATAGCTTGTGTACAGAAACGTGTGCTAGGATTCAGAATATACAGTATTACAATTAGTTACTGGGAGGTACAGTACACATGAGAACAGCCTTATCTATAAGGCATGCCCTTACTTGTAACAGATAGAAAACATTATTTCAATTTACCACAGCCTCATACTTAATTTAAGAGAGCAGTTTCACTAATTTTTTAACCCCTTCTTACTTCCTATTTCTGCTATTTGTTACATCAAATTTAGTCCAAAATTAATATATTTTAGCGTATGTATTGCAGTGTTTCTGGTTAGGGTGCTCATATTTTGTGCATTATGCTGTGCCCCTGGTGAGCTGGCTTTTCAGCTGTGATATGTCACTTAAACTGTGTCATGCCTGAGTGGACAGACCAGACTCGTGCTTTTCACTTCACTGATCGGCAGATCGTATGTCCTAAAAATGTTGTATTTCCGTTCCGTGTTTTCATAAGCCTCTGGCACTGCATTGTCTTCTCACATTTTAGGTACTTGGAAACAGCTAGATGTCAGGGAGACATATACTCATAAATTAAATGACACAAAGGTGATGTTATTTGAAGGATTATCCGGACCAAATCTGTTGGAAGCAAAGGGCTGCGCTTGCTGACTAGGTGAGCAAGCTTTGTCTTGCTTTTGTGAAGCTGAGAGGACAACAGATCTGTAAGCTATCATGCAAACTGGCCAACAAAAACACTTCCTAGGTGACCAGGAAGCCAAAGATTCCTGCGTGTTACATGTTTCTGAAATACAAAAATAAAAACATCAGCAACAACAACAACAACAAAATGACATTGTTTATCATGACATATGGCTGACTCATAAGTCTTCTACTTGATGAAGATACATGAGTATATGATGCATAGGACTGAACCCCAAGTCCTTTGAGGGAATACTAAAAACGAGCATATGTCACTGGCACAGCTGTTTCAAAGTGACACGGAGATCCAAAAAGTATCCCCATAACGTCTTTTCTTTGTGAAGACACCACAGTCTGCTCTTTACATGCACATGAAATTCTCTCTTTGGGGAGGCATGCAATATGGCCTTTTTTTCAGGTGAAATATGAACATGTATTCCATTTAAATTTATTCTATTTTCTCTGTTAGGCACCCTGAAAAAAAAGCTCTGCATCCCTGTTAACTGTACAGTATCTTGTCCATGTGCTCTTGTGAGCCACATGCTGAGACAGGTCTTCCACTGATTTAGACCAGCAATGAAAGATAAAGTTGTCTATGAAAAGTACACTTAGGCACCAAAATGGTTAAGTCAAAAGATAAACTAGCTCGTATTTCCAAAATCTGTGTTAGAGGTTGTTAGAACTTTGAGTCATGCATTTCCTAAGTGTAAGTATATATAAAGGTAAAAAATCTATCTTTTGTAACTCACAGTATTGCACAGTGATTAAATGTGTGAGTTGATGGAGGCACACAGGACAGTGGTTTTCTACTTACAAGCTGTCTGAATTGTGTTTGCTAATTTTCAAGTCATTTTGCAGCTACTTGCTATAAAAATTAATGCAGAGTTGATTTTAAAACATAGAGAAAGGCAGAAGGAAGAACATGGGATGTGAATTTGAAGCCTGAGGAAATGTTTGTCTGGATAACCAGGCTAACTCTTGATGCTGGATGAGAGTTGCCTGATCTGTGAGGCTCAGATTCATTCCTCACTGAGAACAGTTTATGCCCAGTGCTTATGGGAAATGGTATTATATTCCACTAAGCTCTCACCTAAAAGCTGGCAGTTCACTGGACTAATAAAAAACCTTCAAGGATTAGCTTAGCTTTCCTGTTCTAGTCTCTAAAGGCAAGTTAAATAAAAGTCCAACAGGACTGAAGTTCTTCACGAACAAAGAAACAAAAAACTTATTGAAGGAAGATCTTTTTTCTCCAAGGGAGTAAGAATCTCCACTGCAGCACACACGTTACCCAGGGGTCAGTGTTTTCACTCATTGGGTCCCTCCCAATGCAATCACAGAAGGCAGAGGCTGCTTTAGGTAGCTCAGGTATGGCACACTCCAGAGCTGTCCCAAAGGTGGCCAAGTTGCAGTGACAGTTTTAGGCATCACTTGGCCACTTGCAGGAGACCCATTGGAATGGATTGCTACTGGCTTACCTGACGACAGTCAGCTCAGGCATGCCTTGATTTATGGTAATGCTAAAGGTGTTTTTAGTGAATTCCAAGATAGTCCCACTTTTCAAACTTCTTCCATCAATCAAGTTTCTGTTACTGACAGCAGTGGCATCAGGTTTTGTTTGCCAGCTCACCTTCACATCGTTTCTTTCCTGAGCACTGTAATCTCCTTCTGAATTGCTTGTCTGGCTTTTGGGGAAGCTTTTTTCTGAAGAACTGTGGGTATTGCTAAATTTAAGTACTTGAGGTGGATCATTTTCAGACTACAAGAGATCATCTCAGAAATGTTACAGGTTTGTTCAGAGGAAGAACTGTGAACTCATTTCCATTTCTATTATCTTCTCTAAACCTTTCTGTTGCATTTATTACTTCTATTTATTTTATTTTGGTATAAATTCTTTTGTAAACTTAAATGCAAATTGAACTGTTTTAGAAAAATCTTAGTCTACGTAGGTATGCAAATACGTTTTGTCAGATTATAGTGTAAGAAAACTTTGCCAGTGCCCCTAAATTCTGCCCAAACGTTGGCAATGACTTCAGAGACCTTTAGATCTTTCCTGCCAGCATTTAGCACAAAAAGGCAAAACATTTGATATAAAAAGAGTACACAGGTATATGGCCAGTCCTGTGAACTTACAGCTTCTTTTGTAATTCAAGAAGAGCAACAAGTGACTTTGATGTTCCATAGTACTCAGATTGTTTTGTAGTTGGGGTTGTACCTCTACTGTACTTAGGAGCCCTTTGGGCTGGTGTGGTACTGTAAGAATGGCAAGCACTTGCAATACTGTGGCTAGAATTATAACTACCTTGTGGTATGAGTCAAAGTTTTGTCTGTTTTACAGTCCTTTACATGATTGCAGCTGTTTGAAGTGCAGTTTGATTTGTTTGGCTGTGCTGACCTGAGGTCAGGAGAGTGGCAGCAGATCCATGGAGGAGCTGGTTCCTCCACACATAAGCTGTGAGGCTAAAGGACCTGTGAGTGAACTCGATGAGTACCTTGTGTGTTGAGAAGAATGTGAATGCTTCTGCAAATAGGATGAGAAATCTAGATTGGTGTTCTTTTCTTTTAATAAATGAAATGTGAAGGCTTGAAGGGGAAAAAGAAGAATCATGTGTGGATTCATGCTAGAGTGATGTTCATTATGAAGGACAGAATCTGAGAAAAAAACAGTTATTTCTGACAAGAAATAGAATGAGAAATCCCTGCATTTCTACTGTTTATTCTTTCAAAGGTCAATAAATGATATAGGAATGGAGGTGAACAGAGCTTACTAATCATTTTGGAAGGCATACAAGCTAAATCCTGTGAGCTGAATGCTAAGAAATGGGTTTACTTTGTGTGTTGAAAATGTTTTTTTCCAAGATGACTTTAAAAAAGTGGATTTGTCAAAATAGTAAAACAAAGGAAAGGAATCTAAATTGATTTATAAGGCCACAGTAGTGGTCAGATAGAAATTGCAGCCAGGTCAGTGTAAATGCTTGTACTTCATCAGTTCACAGCTGCAGCAATTAGGGGATAGTTTAAATGCAGTTTTGTTAAGGAGGACCATTGACCTCTTAGCTGGATGTTAGGACACCTTAGTAACCACTCGCAATTGAAATATTTTCACCAGAAGTATTTCCACTCCACCTACCGTGGTAGTGGGTGTGTGTCCTGCTCCCATTTTAGTCTTTTGCACAGAGCTGTCCGACTGCGTTTTCATGAATCTCAAGACATTAAAATGAAGATGTGAAATTCTGTCACAACAGTAAATGGCAGGGGAATTGGAGGGGTTATATGTCCTGCATGGAAAGCAATGTATTTAGCTAAATGAAAACATCCAGAAGCAAGTTTTAACAGCCTGCTCCAGTGTGATCTTGGTCTAGTCACCTGTGCTTGTTATGATTCAATTTGCCCATTTCTAAGTGGAAAAAATCACCCAAGGACATACAGATATGACTAATTCCTTAATTGCTAGTCACATTTTATTTTTTATGGCAAGTCTTTTATTTTTGAAGTGTTTCTGCTAGCCAGCTCTTAACCCTCAGGTCAATCTTTACACATGCTTCAGTGAACCTGATGTGTTCAGGATTTGAGGTGGCGATATTCTCTGCCCAGCAATGAGATGTACACGGATTTCATTGTAAGCTACATAAGAAAAATTAACCCAACACACTGCACTAATAGTGAAATGCTGAATAATTCCTCTTCGTTTTTCAGAACCTTTTTTGGTCTATTCAGGTATAGTCAATACAGCTCTTTGCAAACAGGTAGGCATACTGTTGGATGAAATAAGTATGTTTAAGAGTTTAACTAGAATGGATAATTGGAGGTGAGAGGTCCTGGACTGAAGGGCATCATCTGTGTGATGAGTGTGCTACAAAGAGGATAGAGGAGAGTTAGATGCACTCCTTAGGAAGTCTTCTCAGAAGTGTTTGTTAACACCAGCAGGGGCTGAATAGCATGGCAACTCTAACCACAGTATTATGTCACTGGTGTTAGTAATGTCTGTGCAGAGGATATTTCTCTTTCATTTCTGAAAGCAAATGAATTTCCTTTGAAGAGAGCTGATGTGTCTGACTCACAGGTTTCCTTTCCTCTTGGGCTGATTTCTATCACTATTGGAAAATAAAATTTTTAGTTTATGGGGTATGAAATTAAAAACGTAAGCCTAATGTTAGAAGTACCCGTTATTGCACTGAATGCCTGCTAATGTGTCTGATATTTACTTTCCAGCAATACGCTATTCACATTAATTTAAGTTCATCATTTATAGCTCCAGCATCATCTGTTTCCTTCCTGATTTCATTTAGAGACCAAAACCCAGCTCTTGCTGGGGCTGGCTTCCAGAAAGGAGGCTGTGTGTGACCAGCCAGAAGAGCATGATTGTCCACTGAGTGGAGGTGTCCTCTCTCCTTCCCCCCCTCCCTCCCTGCAGGCTGCCCCAGGCACTTTGTGCACACAGTTGCCTTCTGCTTGTTCAATCAGGCTGAAAGTTGGAGAGCACAATGCAGGAGAGCCCACCTCCCTCACTGCATGCAGGAGGCAGAGCCTGAATTCTCTTTCTTGACTTCTCCCCTTCCCTTTATAACTGGAAAGATGGGAAGAAAACCTAAGAAAGCTCTGAGTCTTTGCCCAAATTCCAGTCATAATGGGAATAACAGGGTTGCTGTCCATCAGGAGCTGGAATTACTTCAACTGCTGTTTTTAAACTTCACTAAGATGGAGCCTCCCCTACAGAGGGATGTTCCATTAGTCTTCAGAGCAGGAAAGCCAATAGCCCACTGGCTCTGGTGGACGATGCTGTAACAGGATCCAGTGTTTAAGAAAAAAAGAGAATACATTTTTCAGTGAATGAATAAGCCTGATATATTTATACAGTGATGTCAAATACTTTATCATTCATCGTTTGGTGAGTTCTCACAGATAAGGTAGATTTCCTGGGCTTAAGGATGCTATTTTGTAACACTGTTGTTAAAGTAGATTTACAGTGCTCTGAAAAAATGGAGTGAGATAACAGATCAAAAAGAAGTAAAACACAAAGCTGGGTTGTGTCTAAGGAGCAAAGGCAGCTTCTCTTTCTACACAAAGTCGTGGGAGCCATTATGTCACTGAATATTGCTTCATTTGCGCAGCAGCCTATAATATCCATGAGTTCTATGACCATAAAAAGCCCTCCAGGCCAACATCCTGAACTGTGCAGAGCCTCAGCTCAGCCCCAGTGCATCAGTAAGACACTGCATGCACTGAGGGCTGAGTATGAGGTCTTCCTTTGGAAGCAGCTAAATCCCTAGTTAGATATCTTGTGTTGCTTTTTAGTTCTGTTGTCAGGCCTTTTAGTCAAGAAATAAAGATAGTGGCCATAGAAGGGTTCTTCAGTTTGCCATCTAATGAGAGAGGAGGTCTGACAGCTAATCTGCTTGTGAGTAAGTTTACTCCTTCTGTAAAAGTAAAGCAGTGTTTTCTCCACGTGTGTAGCACAGGATTTAAAACTAAACAGGAGACAACCGTTCTCTCACATTTGGTGACAGCTCATGTATTTGTGTTAGGCATGGGCATTATCAAAGTTACAGTGCAAGGTGAGGTGCTTTGCAGCTGTGCCAGGTTGCCTAAGCATGTCACTCGCTGCAGCCCAAACCAAGGTGCCCCAGTGAGGGACATAAATTGTCCTTCAGAAAAGTTTTGTATGATCATTTGAGCTCTTTTGTGGTGTAAATCACTCCCTGTAAAGATTTTGTGTCACGTGCTCACCTCTGTAGCAAAAAGACGTCTATTAAAGAAAGCATCAACATTTTGGAGTCCTTGGGAATAAAGTTAATGAGCCTTCCTTACAAATTAAATGTGGACTAGTAGAAGTATGCTCTCATCTGTCCCTGATGTCATTGTTTTTATTTGAAATTCCTTGAAATATTGAAAGAATTAAGATTTACAGTAGTATGACCAAACAGAGAAGTACAAAATGTACAGAAGTGGAACTGAGGTACATTACCACTACTTTAAGGTCATATAGCAAGTCCATGCCAAAGCAGAGAGCTGAATCCAAATCTGTCATATCCTACAGAGCCCCCAACACTAAGACCTTTTTTTTTTTCCTGTGGAAAGCTGCTCTTACATAATTTAGCCTTAAAATAGGCAGAGTTTGTCCTCCTGTGTTGTTGCTAATTAAATAATGATCTCACTTGAAAATGTTGGCAGAGGTTTTCAGTCTTACAAGACTCCTGGACTCAGATGTATTGGTTCTATTCATTTTAATGGGAAACAAAATATTTTAACCGTCATGTTGTGAGTCTATCCGTGTAATGGTGTACACGCTGGTTTGTCCTAGACTCTTTTGACATGTTTAGTTCACAGCTATTTTTTAAAAAAGAAAATTTATGGATTACAGTGTGCTTATGGTATTTAAATGCTGCTTATCAGAGTAACCATTTGCTTTTGATCAGATTTCTACAGTGTAGCTTGACAAGGGGATTAATATTTAATTTAAAATCAATAAAAAAGACTTGGTAGGTGGAGAAAGGAAAGGAATGCTAAGAGCAGAGACGTAAGATGAGAAGGTCTTCAGATACCTCCAGATTTTGTTTTAGATACTTACTGTTGCTGTTGATTTGTAATTCTCTTCTGGTCTCTTAACTTGAAAGTTCCTTATATTCAGTAAGCAGAAGTGAAGTGTCTGAGATTGGTCTGATCTCCATCATGGCCATATGAGCTGCAGTCTGGGTTGTGTGGTTGCGTGTGGGGATTCTGGTCACTCCTTTCCTAATGGGGAGTCAGAGCTCATCATAATGTCTCTCCAGGGTATCACGAACATGTATTTTAAATGTGAGATTAAAAAGAAATGTAAGAATTTTCAGCATGACTGTTTCCCTCCTGCTTTCTAGCCACTGTAATAGCAATGGACCCGTAATGTAGCCATAGTGTTAAGGTGTGACTGCCTGATATTATCTATTTACACATTATAAAAACAAATGCGTGTAACGAAGGTGAAGCTGTGGCACTATCTGAGGAGGGAGGGAAGGTAGTAAGATTATGTCAGACTTCCTGCTTCCCCTGCTACCAGATGTTTCCAGAAGCACTTCCTCTCACCTGAGGTTGCAAGTGGCCAATTAATGTATTATTGTCACAGCTACCCATTAGAAAGGCCCAGAGCTCCCAGCTTTTCCTTTCTCAGGCAAACAGATCATTATAATAAAACATAAGCCCTACAGGATGAACAGCTAGTTTTGTGAGTGAAAATATGATTTGCTGTTAAAAGAAGCTTCCAAGGTATAGACAAGATCCGGGTTGCATTTGCTGAGTTGCTGAGAATGTTATTATTATTCAACAGACGGTTGTGAATTGAGAAGATGCTAAGATGATGAAGCAATTTAATATCTTCTATAGAGGCTGAAGCAAGGCGTGTGCAATGTCAGGTCAAGATGTGAGGTTATAAAATAACAAAAAGCAAACTTGCCAAGCAGTGAGCTTGTGAAGTTGAATTTTTTATTAAGATTATTATTTTTCAGAATTTGAAATGTTGAAATGGAATGCTAGGTAAGAGCTCCTAAGCTAATTCCATATGGTCTGTTCCATGACTTGCAGCTGAACTGCTGCAGTTTTGTTGTTACCCTTGTACTTATTCACCCCAGTGAGAGGCAGGACTTATTAATTTGGATGCAGAAATACAGTTAGGCAGCTGCAGTGTTGCTGTGTGGTTCTTGGGTGGTTCAGGAGCAGGCTCCACTGGATCAAATCTGTGTCTTTCAACCCTTTGGTCAACATCTTTTGAAAGGGAATAACCAATGTGTGCTGTGTTTGAGCACGGTTAAGAGTTAAAGCTATTGCATATTTAGGTGAGACAACAATACTGACATTTACAATAGCAAATAACTCAGCAGACCTACCTGCAACTGCTGTCTGAATGGGTCACTCGCTTCCTTTTGACTGATCACAATCTGCATTACAGGAGCATTGCAGTAGCAAGCAGAGAACCACTGTGCACGTTGTTCTCAGACAGCTTGTAGGATGAGTGCGTGGTGGGCAGGAGGGAGGAAAACACAAGGGTGGGTGCAGCCCATGGAGCTGAGCAGCACACGGTTACAGAGACATGATTAGAATGATCTTCTGAACGCCCCGCAAGGCCTGACATTTTCTTGGATAATATATATGTCTTCTATGAATGGAGGTAACTTTCTTAGCTTTCTCTTGCCTGTACCAGTGTGTCATTCTTGAATACAAGCTAAATGTTTTCTGAAACTTATTTAAAAAAAATAAGAGGAAATGTTCTTTGGCTCAGAAAAAAGTGGAGCTGGACATGCCCACTAAAAGAAGCGATGCAGTAGGCAACCTTGGATAGAGTCTTCGCTTAACATTGCATTTATTTCTTTATATCACAAAAAGCTGAACTGAAGGTAATTAAATTTAAGGAAGTAACAAAAAACAGCATTGGCAAAATTGTTATTAAGTCATATATGTGCTAGCAGATGCACCAGTGTATGTGAAAGTGCTGTGCAAATTATATAACTCTAAACATACGAGGCATATGAAGTGGAATGCCTGATTTTCTTTTAGGATTTTAGGCAGATAGGTTTCGGAGAGTTGATGGAAGGAAATTCATCAACCTGTAATATCAGACTGTGAAGTACGTATGAATGGCAGATTAAGTCCCACCATAGGAAGAAAGCTCCTGTTCATTAGGAGTAAAGAGTTCACTATATGAGGATGAACACAGAATCACAGATGCAGAAAGAAGGAAAACCTACAGCTGTATGACACAATGCTTGCGAAAACTGAAGGAAATCAAGGAGGTTGCAAAGAAAAAAAGAAAAAAAACATACAATACATCATGACACAAAGAGTAGATGTTTAAAACTCCTGAGTGAACCCTTCAGAATGTAAGCACAGAAAAACTATTAGTAATGAGCACAGTGTTTGAAAACCACTTGTGTTCCAGTCTGTGCCCATTGCCTCTTGTCCTGTCACTGGGCGCTGCTGAACAGGGCTTGGCTCCATCCCTCCCCTAAGCTCTTCCCTTTTACTCTTCCCCTGTCACTGGGCATTTCAGATGTGTGATAAAGAGCTACGTGAGCCTTTGCTCTGACACAGCATGGACGTTCTTGCGCATGTTCTTAATGGGAATGCTCATCAACCCGTTTTATGTCCTGCTACCTTGGTCTGCTAGGAGTTTCCTGACTGCGAGGGCATTGCTGAGCACATTTGAGATATTTCAAGGTCAGATGGCTTCTGAGTTGAGTTTTGTGTTTGTTTACTTGTTTCGGGTTAACAGTGCTATTTTGGCTGCTCAACTTTGTTTACTGAATCCCTGTCCTTGTGCTGCTCTTACCCAAACTGTTGATCAAAGGAACTGCAACTGTAGGGACTTTTTGTCAATCCCTGGTCTGAAGGAGAAGCAGTTAGTCTGCACAGCTTCCAGATGAAGTTAATAAGCAGAAATGTGGTTATAAAAAGACACCCAAGGGAAATGTCAAGAGAAATGTGCCGCCCCCCCAAATCACAGTAGCTGAGCTTATTTGGAGGCTGGTGATAAAGCACAGCTGGGGCCCTTTCCTAACAAAGTGGAAGACAATGCTGCTTTTCTCTCTGACAGCTGGTTACCATCTTTGCTACATCATTGGATCTACACAAGAAACCATTGCTTTTTATGCCTAAGCCAGGTTTTGATCTTTTGTGTCTGTTGCGTTTCCTTTTTTTGTGCCTTGAAAGCATTTAGCTACTAGGCTTTCCCAGGATCATAAAATATTTGCACTGCAAAATACAGGGGAATGTTTTTCTTTCAAATGCTAGTGTGAATAATTGACAAATAGCAAAGAAATGAGCCCTCATTAATCATAACAGTCCTTGTGGAAAGCAAATGTTGAGCAGGCGAATGTTAGGGAGCGTCTTATATTGGATCTGCTTTCAGGAAAGGCTGACGTGAAAGTCTTCCCCCTCATATCATGCTCCTTGTGTCCTACAGATGCTGATTACATTAGGGGTTAGCTAAAAACCAACACTCATTTGGAAGGCAATTACCCCTTTGTTTGCATCCCTGCAGTTCCTCAGACAGATGCGCAACAATAAAAGCTGACAGCCATAGAGAATGAGTTCAGGACTAGGGAAAATATTAGTCCAGCAGTTTCCTCTTTGCTCTTTGTACCAGGATGCAAAGCACACACTTTTCAATACCCTTTCATCAATGAAATTTGTATTTTTTGCACTGGGTTTAGAATAAATTCTGTAAGTACAAATATGGCAGTACTTGAAATGCCATGAGTGAAGCTTGTGTTTTCTGTATCTTGACTTGTGTGTTTAAAATTTTCTTTCTTGACAACAATTTCATTAAAAAATTCCACTCCAACATTACAGAGCTACTGAAATGTGGCTGTTGTTGTAGGACTTCATTATATACGCAGCTAGTGAAGCACAGTGTGTGACTGGGAAATCTGCTGAAGAAAAGTAATCTCTGAGTTGTTTGCCCTTCAGAATCAAACATCTTCAGAGCACATTTTAGTTGCTGTGCGGAGATTTTTAGAGGGGTTATTAGGGAATATTTATTACCCAGCAGATTTAAGTATTTCAGTGCAATGAAATGCAACATAAATTGAGGTATCAAACTGAAAAGAATAGGCTTTTTTCTGTATCTTAAGGCATTTAAGAAATGCCACTTGACATAATATGCAGTGGTTTGGTTTCTCAAACAATAGGTAATAAGGCGTGAGGGAAAATGACACGGTGTCTGGCTCTTTAGGCTAACAACTCCAGCAAATATACGGGGACTCAAAAGAACATTTCAAGTGTTGGCACGTCACATGATAGGAAGTAATCCCATTCACCAGTGTTTTACAATGGCACAATGCCTGGAGGCACTGTACAAAGCCAAAAGGCCTTATATATAATTTTGGTTGACAAAAGAGCTGTCAGAGGAATGCAAGGTTTCCTACCAGGAGCCCAGAAGCAAATGGAGGGTGTTCAGCCTATCTTACTGCGGTACTGTAGGGTGAGCGCTGTGACCAAGCAACCCCACAGCCCCTTGCAGATGGCCCCATAGCCTCGGTCCTGATCTGACACGAGCCCTGTGTTCCTACCACCTCTGACTCTTGACACTCACACAGAAGGCTTGGGTGTAGGCCATGTATGCACACATCACTCTACACTCATGTAGACTTTTACAGCACTAGTCTGCCTAGAGGTCTAAGCACCATGACAGCAGGGCCATTTGTGGGAATTTCTTCACAGAGAGAGTGGTGACGTAATGGAACAGGCTGCCTGGAGAGGCTGTGGATGCTCTGTTCCTGGAGGAGTTCAAGATCAGGTTGGATGGAGCACTGGGCAACCTGATCTAGTAGCAGATCTGGAGGTTGGTGGCCCTGCCTGTGGAAAGGAGGCTGGAACTTAATGATCGTTTGGGTCCTTTCCAACCCAGGCTGTTCTATGATTCTATGATTCTTTGTACTTCTAGCTCCATTTGTGTCTTTGTCATGACCTCTCCTCTTTTTTTTTTTTTTTTTTTTTTTTTCTGTTTGAAAGGCCTTATCCTACATTCAGTAGCTAAGAAAATACTCTGGAAAATTGCCTCGTAGTTAAGACCCTTTATACTTCTTTTGTTACGGTACTCAAATGTTCGTTTTTGGAAGGAGTTGGAATGCTGTCTTTTTATACATATATGTATAAAAGTTTGTGCTTGTGTATATAAATATGTATATATTCAGCTATAATCCTTGTCATCAGTTTCCAGCCCTTATCTTAAGGAGAGAAAAAGAAAGTGTAAGCTGTTCCTTAAGAAATGTTTTTTACATAAACTCTTGTGAGTCCTGTTTTGTAATGTTCCCCCTCAAGTGCTCTATAGCTGGAGGTTACTCTGGGCTGAACTATTGTTAGTGCTGCTTTTTCTGAAATAGCAGCCTGCGGAAGGAGAGTTTCTTTCATGGTTTGTTCTTAGTGAAAAATTGTAGAGTGGAAGAAGTGAACGTGAACCATTTAAACTGGCCCCAAAATGTTTTGCATGAATTGATTTTTACTCAGGTGTCTAAATCTTGTTCTCACCTTTAATATTGAGAAGCTCCATTTCTTTTTGAAAATGTTGACTTGGCTGTGTTACTTTGCAACATCAATGAAGAAAAACTCTGCAGAAGCTGGAGCTCAGCCCTCCTGTCAGCAGGAGTTCTGTTGCTGGGAGCTGAAATGACTTCCCAGCCCTGCAGAGGGAACTGCTGCAGAAGGGCTGAGGGTTCACCTCATCTTTAGCCCTCAAACCAAGCTGTCTAAGTGAGGAGTCTGGCTGTCTCCAGGCCTATCCCACAGCCAGGAAGGTAAGAGCTCAGTGGGGCTGAGCACAGCCTTGGGCATCAAACCTTCACCTGCTGACTGCAGAAGAAATTCAAGAGCTGGGCAGGTGACTTGGTTCAGCTCTGTGGACCTAGTGCAGCATTGGTAAGGATTTAAGGATCTGCCAGGCTATCTTCCAGTGCTGCAGCACCAAATGCAGCTCCCAAAAGCTTACAGAAGCAGAGCTGGCTTTAACAGAGGTAAGAGAAAGGGAGGACAACATAGGTTTTGGTTTCTACTCCATGTTAGCTGTGCTCAGGAGACCACTCAGTTTTCTTGTCCTGTGAGGCAGCAGGGTCAGATGTCTTCATAGATTCTCCCATCCTCCTCTACTTGGATGAAAGCTGCAGCTTTTCCAAAATACCAAGAGGAAAGAGCTCTATTTGGCACCAAGTTTTGAGGTTCCTTTGGAATGGCCATCTTCAATTTGTGTCAAAATAAATGAGAGTTAAATTTGTCTCAGTGGATATCCCATCATCTAATAGGCTAGAATGCGTTGCTTAAGTGCACAGCAGTAAGCAAAGTGCATTCCAGAAAAACTTGGCCAAATATTGGAAGACATCAGAAGTAACAGTTATGCTGTGGAATTTATGGATTTGTGTTGTTTTGTTTTAAACTTAATAACAGGATTGCAGCTGGTCACACAAAGGCATGCTCCTTCCAAGAGCTGCTGCACCAACAGCACAGTAAGGTTGTGACAGACTTGCAACCCAGCACTTCTTAGAAACTGTCATAGTTGGTTTCTGAAGCTGTAGGAATTAACATAAACATTTATTGTGACAACTGTGTACAGAAGGAAAAGGGAGTATCTTGTTCTTTTCATCAAATTATGTTTCCTGTGGATTTTTGTATGTACTTTTTGTACACTGAAATTTAGAATGTACTAACTGCAAGCTCTAAGTTCATCAGCTGAGTACAGCGATTTGTTTGGTTAGACAAAGGACAGAGGTGAGATACAGCACTTAATTTTTCATGACTGACCTGCAAAATTGGCAAACAATGAACCATCAGTTTTCTTAGTTCTTGAAATCTCACTCACATCAGACTCATTTTAGTTGACAGTTTCATACAGAAATACTAGCTTTTGTAAGTCATCTGCCTAAGGTAAGAATGTTTCAGATTTCATACAGCTAAGTCAAAAAATGCTGAGTTATTCTAGGAGAGTACTGCTGGTGAACAGTCTTCCATACAATCACAGGTACAGAAATGCAAAGTACATCAAAAAGTTTTATCACATTTTTTGGGAGAATTAAAATGAATTCAAAGACACTGTGACAAAGGGATAATATAAATGTTATGTATAAGTAAAACAAAAACAATGCATCCTCAGATATGTGAGTGTTCTTGATCCTCTGTAAAACTGGTGTCATTTTACTCGGTCATTTTTACAGTTCTTGGTTTGCATCAGGAGTATATTATCCAAGCTATGTGTCCTGGGATTTGCTGTAAAGAAAGGAGTCTGTCCTTCCTGGAAGTACCCAGTAGGGTGTTTGTATAGGTCAAAGCATGGTCTGACAATGGAAGTGAAGAAAACAGTATTTTCCTTGAATCAGTTGTACCGCATATACACCATTCAAACATCACACCCACACTGTGTCATTTCTGATTATTTCCATTCTCAAAGTGACTTTCCACATATGGTGCACTGCTTTAAATACTCCAAGAGTACAGCCAGGTGCTCCATACCCTCAGATGATCGGTTTTGATTCAGTGATAGGGAATCTGAAATTAAGCTGCTCTCTTTGATTGATTTTTTCTGGTCCATTTTGTTTTGTCTGAGTATCTTGCAAGCAGTTTCCACAGCACTGGGAAAAGAGCAGAAGCTCGTAGCATTGGCTGTCTGGGAGTCTGCTGACAGGAATAATAAGGTAGCTCAGAGCCTGTTGAAATGCTGGTGGGATAGTCAGCAAATCACTTGGACTGCTTCAAGCTCGTGCCAAGTGTTTCATATTTACATCATATTCATCTGTGGAGAATTGATCTGGTACTCCAGAAGGGTGGAAACTGCTTCAGAGTCTGTTACACTGAGTCCCAAACTGCCAATACCGTGGATGTCACACTTCCAGGAATAAAAGCATATGTGCTCATTTTTAATTCAGAGTCTCTAAATATGTCTTCTGCTGTAAGAATAATTTGCTAGTCTGCATAAACTTTTCTACTACTGTTTCTGTTGAGCAACATAGGAACAGACAGTGTTCTGTATTTTTCTCAAGTGAATCACATTGCTGTAACTTTATTTTATTAGCCACGGGATCGTTCAGATCAGATGTATTCTCAGCACTTAAAATGTTCCATATATTGAACTAGCAGTGTAAGGAAGTGGAAGAAATAGTTCTACTCCAACTAAAAAGCCTTGGTCTGCTACTGATGCTAGACCTAACCTGAGAAAAAACGTTGTTTAAAGGGATACAGCAAAACAGTACGCAAAAAACTAAGGACATCCAACATAAGGAAAGAATGGAAATTGGTTTAACATCAGAACTGTCCCAGAAATTAATCATTTTTATATTTGTGAATAAAACTCAGAAATCATTTTACCAGTTATCTTGTTGTCAACCATTTTACTAGCTGTTCTGACTAGATAGAGGGCTTGGCATGGAACTCAAGCCCTTTTCTCTAATATTGCTCCAAGCCATTGGTCAAAGATGTGTCCAGTCAAAAAACAGTCTTCTTTGCGGATGAACATTCCTGTTGTGGCTGAAAATAATTGAGCTAGACTTTGACTTGGACAGAAATGGATCAAATTCAGTCCAAGCTGTTAATTTGGAGGAAATTAGGACTTTTTGCCAAGGTTTTGTGCAGTAAAAACTAAAAAGCCCTGCAGGGCTTGCCTTGTTACAAGAACTTTACTGAAACCCATCGTCATGAACGCACACATAGCCATGCACAAACATGCACATGCGGGGTTGTAGATGTGCACAGAGGTGATGTACAATTATTGTTTTACCTATTTTATTAATAATTTCCCAAAGAAACAGAAGAACATCTGTACCTGCTTCACAATGTCTTTATATTGACTGAAAGATGATGGAGAAATAACAGAGTAAGGAGAAGCTAGGGCTTTCCTCATCCAAAATTGGCCCCATAGTAGAGCCTTGCTGTATTCTGGCTTTTAGATTGTTTCTGTTTATATGCTCTCTGGGATAATAGTTGTTTTTCCTTTTGTAAGATGTGATTCAGCCACTCAGGAATTTCTGGAAACTTTCTTAACACACATTAGATACACTTGTATGAGTTTAGCATAGAAGTCAGAGCAAATCAAAAGAGCAAGTAGCTTTCAGTTGGCTCATTAGTTACTCTTACAGACATTTGAGAGAGATCGTTGTCATGGATTTGTCACAATGCAAACCTGAATGCCTGTGACAGACCTAGAACATAGGATCTCAGATTTCCAGACATTCCAGGTAAGTGAGCAGGTACTTTAATTTTGCAGGTTGATGGGAAGTAGGCATCTGAAAGAAACGGAGATATTTTCTATTACATACTAATATTGCCTCGCACCCCTTTTTATACCACAAGCTCATGGTGAGAGCTCAGTTCAAAAAGGGCACAGGGCAGCTGGGGGCATTGAGGTGGGATCCAAACACGGTGACGCTAGTTTGGATTAGGTGCTTCCATTCTGCCTCTCTGAGTTCACTGTGATACGAAGCAGAGGCAGCAATGAGCATGCTGCTGCATGCAAAACTGACATGAAAATACAGGTCCGAGTGCTATAAATTAGAATTTTTGCTACTGAAGAGCCGCACAAACTATCTACTGAGAAGTACTATTATTTACAGAGATCTGCCATTGCCTCCCCCCATTAAGTTTGCCACTGGTAGATTGCAAAGGCTGTGCACTCTGAGCTCGCTTTGAAGAAAACTGAAGGAAGGCAGCGAAGCATTCAGAAGTTCAGGCAAATCAGGAAATCTATCAGTCGAGATCTATCAAAACACCTCTCAGTGTTTTGTTATCTGTTACCTAGCTGGCCATTTGAAAGCATATCTGGCAGGCACTGGAGCAGCTCTCACTCAGAGCAGAGTGTGCAATGAGAATCAGAGTGCTGGGGCTTACCAGCACAGCGTGTCTCTTAGCCCATCAGTGACGTCTGAGAACCACATTCACGCGGCTGTATCAGCTAATAGTATTACTAGACTCCAGAGCAGTTAAACAGCAGGTTGGCTGATACGTTAAATACCCATATAGTACAGTTGGTTACTTGTGTCTCCCCTGGAATTTTGATTTCCAGCACCTATGTTTTGAGTTCATTAAAAAAATGAGTCAAATGCTAAGACTTAAATTTCTGAGACTGTTGCATTTATTCAAAGTAGTCCTCATCCTTTCTCTATGTATGCAGAGATTATGGGTTTAAACTCCCACACCGTTCCAGGATAATGACATAAAGCATAAATGTGGACTGCCTGATTTTAGTCAGGTGACAGTAAATTTTCCTGCATAAATGCAGCATATCATCTGTCTTTGAGGAGAAAACAAAACATTTGAATATATTGCTCACATTAACTCCTTTGTTAAAGCAGAACATCAACTGCTGAGAAGTCTTCATTTTCTTTAGCGCAGCTTCTTTTCACAAGGATTGATTGGTGGTTGTAGACTGTGCATCCTGAGCAAAGATGTGTCCAAGCAAAAGGGATGAAAAAATGTATTGATGGTATTTTTCCAACTGTGCTGCTCAATACTAGCCACATATTTTGAAATACTACTTGAGCAATCATAGAGGATTGACTTTACTACCACTATGTATATATTTATTCCTATTATTTTTTCTTCACCTGAGAAGGGGTAACAGGAGAGGATAGGTATGCAGCAGCTTGCAGCAAATCTGCTGTAACCACCTTTCTGAGGAAGAAAGAAGTGGCTGTCTAAAGCAAGACAAACACCACTGTATTAATGACAGCAAATTTTATACCACGTATAATCATGAAAAAACACAATTATGCCTATCTGAGGAATGTGTGTACCTGTATCCTGTATGTTAATACGTCATATCGCTTTTTTTTTTGTAATTATACGAATGTATGGCCTTGTATTGTATTAG
>VXAB01010399.1:767815-798509 GCA_013399175.1 Odontophorus gujanensis | reverse complement strand
GTGGCTGTCTAAAGCAAGACAAACACCACTGTATTAACGACAGCAAATTTTATACCACATATAATCATGAAAAAACACAATTATGCCTATCTGAGGAATGTGTGTACCTGTATCCTGTATGTTAATACGTCATATCGCTTTTTTTTTTTGTAATTATACGAATGTATGGCCTTGTATTGTATTAGAAATAAGTGGCATTCTGCCATCTGTATTCATATCTGACTGCACTGACATCAGTGAATTGGTCACAGAATAGAATGAGAACGAAGTAAAATGTGACCCTTTACATAAAATAGAACAAAAAAAGGTGCTTGAAACAGCTTGTTTAATTATCTCTGAAAGTGGATCCTTTTGTAGACTCATTGAAGGATTATGATGTATTTGAGAGAGATTTTGGGGTACAGTGAATATCTGTCAGATAAGGTGATTTCCTTGCTGAATTAAGCTGAGCAGAGGACTCAGAAGACATGCACACTATAAGTGGCTGTAATCTGCTTTGATAGGTTTAGAAAGTCAACAGCCAAAAATAATACAAGAGGTCATTAAACAGCAGTGTGCAAGGTTTGGTGTCACCAAGATGTCTGATGCCATGTGCTGAATGTCCTGAAGTATTCACTGTACCTAGGTCATGAAGCCCAAGGGAGGGTATTGACAACCAAGTAAAGCTTGTAAGATCTGTGTGGAGAGGCTTAGGCACACTATGAGATTATGTTTGTCAGTTGAAAGAGCAATGTCAGAGCCCTCACATGCATAATTAAAGGTTTTGAAGCAATACAGTGATTTCACAGACTCTCAAAGAGTAAGACTAAATACCAAGTTTTCTTCTTTGTCCTAAAGAGTATTTTTAAGAATATCCCAGAATACCTTGAAGCTGGAGAAGTGAAATAGAGCTGGCAACTTTCTTGGTGTTCCTGTAGATCTTTATCCTATCAGTGCTTTCAAATGAAAAACATAAACACAAATAGAATATCACAAAGAACATCAGATTTTGATAGTGATGATTATGTTTTCTCCCATGAATCAATGTCAAGAGAAGTGGAGGATTATTTGATTCTCAATTTGTCAGCTGCAGTTTAAGATTTCTAGGTAGATGTCTTTGGTGTACATTTTGAAACTCAGTCTCTGTAGGAAAGGCATAGCCTTCCTTCATGTTGGTGGAGGAAAGTTTAGGAAGAGACACCCCATGCATCAGGGTCTCCCTGTGCCATTGGGCGAATGACCATCCAGCTGAGGGGCTTCAGAAAGTTGTCCGCTCAGGAGAAGTTTCACATTTCTACTACCACATTTTATTTTGCATAATAGTAAAACAAGGCATGCTTATTTATAAAACAGGACATGTTAAGATCACAAAAAAGCGTAGTTCTTCATACAGTGAAAATGAATAGCTTTTTCCTGTAATACAGGAGAGTGTACACGTAATGGAAAGGAGTGTTATGAAGGCCCACGGCTAAAACCAATTCTGCCATTTATTCTCTGTCCATGCCAAGATCAGATACATACAGGTAGACACAAAATGACCTATGAACTGCACTGGGTTTTATTTCTAAGTATTTTGACAGCCATTCATCAAGCAGAAATTGAAATATTTTCCTATTCTGCATATTTTGACAGCCATTCATCAAGCAGAAATTGAAATATTTTCCTATTCTGCATAGCACATTTTCTGTACTATATATGTACCACCGAAGCTTACTCAGTGTTTATGAGGAGCTCTGAGTTGGGTGACAGAAGCCATGTGAGTATATAATAAACAGATGAAACATACCATCTTACAAGAAGGAGTAGACAAATGTGTTTCCTTCATTCTATCTGTTGTTTTTTGTTGGCTTTTGTTTTGTTTTCTTTTGGTAGTGGTTTGTTGTTGTTTTCTTGAGATTAGGTTCATGATCATATTTCACTTATTGTAGAGATTTTCTTGATTTTTTTTTAATGTCTGTATTGAATACATCTACGCAGAAAGAGGCATAAAAGAAGGAAAAGTTTATTTAAGAAAAAGTTGCAGTGAAATGTACTGTAAGCTAATCATCAACTTGGACATAGAATAATTACAGTTTACAGGAGAAAGGCATTAAGGTCAGCTAGACTAATACAGCTTTCAAGTAAATTTTAATCAACTAGGTGGAACTTAAATTGCATATTTCCTGCTCAAGCTCCATTTGCACTCAACAGTCTGTGGTTTCTCCTCTTTGCCCTCATTACAGATGTGGTCATAACAGCCTTGATAGAACTTAATGAAAACTTCTGAAAAATAATTTCAAGGTTTTTGATTTATTTTTTTTTTGTATGTTACAACAAATTGCTCTCTGCTCTATTCTTCTTTTCACAAGCTTTAAGGAAGCCGTAAATTCATAGAGATCTTGCTGCACAAACTATGATACTAACATAAATCTCAGGTTGTTCATTTCGAGAGCAGTGACAACTGAGGATCTAGACCTGCAGCTGTGTGGTGTGGCTGGAGGCTGACACTAGAGTGGCTGACCTCAGGAGTCTCTTCCTTTCCATCACACAGCAGATAGTTGAGCTGTTTGTCATGAGTACATTCCTAGTGACCTCTGGTTATGTAGGACAGTCTTGAGGCCAGCAGCAGGCCTCCAATTTTTTCTGAGTTGCTGGGGGAAGTGTCTGAGGAAACAGGCTGGCCTTTGATCAAGGCAAAACATTTCTTCCAGCCTCATCCAGAGGTGTGTTTCACTTGGCTCTGGATTGGCATTAGCTTTGCTCTGTGGACATGAGGATATACTAACGGAGAAAGCATGATGAATTAGTGATCTGTGTGTAATCTCTTTAATTTTCTCACTTAAGGGCACATTTTGATAGGACTGAGGTACTGCTTTTCTCTTAGCAGATATAAAATGCTCCAGAAAAATATTTGCCCTCTTTCATCTCTGAGAAATACATTGCAAATGAAAAACAGCTCCCTTCTATGTTCCTAACTGTATGATACAAATCCGCCATCAGGAAATGGAGGTTTGAGTACCTACATTTTATTCTTGACATTCATATATTTCAGGTATAAATTCTGCCTGCAGAGACATCTGTCTGCTCTAAATTAAGCAGTTTTTCAGGCTTCTAGAGCACTCCTTCGCAAGTACCACAGATTTTAAGCATGCTAGTTTTTGTTTACTCGCTGTAAATGACAGATTAGCATTTAAATGCTTTTGTCGCAGTTATATCTGTTTTGGATGTCAAACCAAACAAGCCATTATGTCTCCCTCAAAATAACACTCGCTGTTGTTTGCAATGATTTCCTGCCATTTTCCCCATTCTGCAGCAGGGCTGAGCAGGGAACGTTTCACAGTACATATTGAAATTTGAAGTTCTTCTGCAATCTATCATTCATGGCAAATTAAGTCTAGCACGCACTCAGAAAGCGGTTGCATTCACAGAGGAGCTGTGGAGGCATACTCTCATAGCAGAATTTGTTGCTGTAATCTTCCCTTGTTTTCCTCTCATTTACCATCTTGCTGTCTCCTCACACTTCCCTCTTTCTTCAGGTTGTACTGACCTTCACTGGTCCAGTCTCTTGTGTTTCCTCTGGCACTGCAACTCCTCCTCTCTGCCTTTCTCCAACAGTTTCCACGCCATTTTGATTATTTTTCTCCCAAGCCCCTGCTCAGTTGGGATTATTCTTTCCACAATTTCCTTGTCATTTATATCTTGTATCATGCCTCTGTCTAGTTTCCTTTCCTATTGCCTGCACAGTATCTCTGTCACATCAGTAGAGAGAGTCAGAGGTTATCCAGTGTTTCTGTCTCTGGATTTCTAAACTTACCCCTTGTGCGAGGGGAATATTAGGTTGGGTTTTTGACAGTGACAGGAGTCCTTAGGAGAACCCCTCTGTGACCTGTTCCCATCAATGAGGTACATGAGCAGTCTGACCTTGCAGGCTGCCTTTATATGCTGGGCACAGTCTCACAGATTTTGGGTAGTACCTTGTAGCCAGCACAAGTAATTCTTGGCACTTTCTACTTTCATATGAAAGAAGCTACCGCCTCATATGCGGCATTCCTCTGGCAACATCATACAATTCTAAAACAACTACCTGACGTTTTAAACCACTTGACATTGCTTTAGATCTAACTTCCAGCAGGAATTTGAAAAACACTTGATTAACAAGAGCACGTGGTGGAGATGCGTGTTTAAAATTGGGATTGGCAGCACTGCGATGAATTCTGCAGCAGCTTCTCACAAGGTCCTGTGTGATATCTTTGTGTGGTTCTGGTCCTTGTGGATGTGTCAGCCCTTCAAGTTCCTCTGGGTTTGCCTTTGAAGGAACCATAAAAACATCAAAGTGATGTGAAAGCTGAAAGTCTCTCAACCTCTTCTTGATTTGGCACTGTAGGGTAAATAACCCCCAAGAATGGTACTCAATGAAAATAGTACAGAAGATGGTATATTTTAGTAGGCCTATATAGATCATATACAGACAAATAGCAAAAGAGAGTGACTCACCTTTATGATGATAGAGGCTTGCCATTGACTCCACACAGGAGGCATCACCAAGAAGAAATCTTTCCTTGGTGGTGGTCAGCCCTTAAATGGGGTTTGGGGAGGGGTGGAGCCAGGCTTCACCCCTTCCAATCACACAGGTATATCACCTTCACCTGTGCCCCTGTGGCTGACTCAATGCTCACCTCAGGTGACCGATCAGTGGTTCAGGCCGTGATTCAGCAGTTCCCATACAGGCGCCAAACAAGGAAGTGCTGTGTAATTCTCATAGTGTAAAATGGTCTTCAGAAGGAGCTTTCAAAGTCACAAAGTCAGAAAAAGGTCTTATGAGTGGGCTTTGATTTGGATACAAATGTAAAATTCTGATTAGGTGGAATAGAGGTTCAGATACTATCACAAATCTATTTTTAAGCGCAGCTCCCTTGTTGGTTAGTCTCATTTGCTCCTCAGTGCAAAGCCCCATCCTTTTACACAGAGCTGCAGGTTTGCTTCGTGTCTTCCCCAAACCTGGCCCAAGTCTGATGCTTTATGCACACTCCTACAGAGTTGGTGCACGTGACAGTTGATCTCTCTATCACGTCACATACACACACTGCATCCTCCCTGCAAAGGTTTTGCCCATGTAGTGGGTTCAGCCTCTGGCCACCCTCCCCTGGCCCCAGTGTTGTAGGTCCAGTAGGAAGCAGCGGGTTGCAGCACCCCTGAGCAGGAACACAGCTGACACAAGCGTGCAGGGGGAAGGGAGATGCCACATGAAAAAGTAATGACAACACCAACCCAGTTGTGGCACAACACATTAGATGCTCTGACTTGACAGCTTAAAAGTGCTTCTCATGATTGTGCCTTCCATCCGAAAGAGCATCCTGCACACATGTCCTTCTGTCGCGGGATTTCCCCACTCTGGCTTTCCCTTGTCTCACACACCAGAAGTGCCTTGCTGTTGAAGCCTGTGATATTTTTCAGCGAAATGTTTCTAAGCCTGCTGCTGGAAACAGCAAATCCACTTATCCGTGACTCCAGCCCCACCACTTATCACCAACCTAACCAGGAGCTGTGAATATGCAATAGTCCCAAAAACTATCCCAAAAAGGAGCCCTGCTTTGCCAAATGAAGCAGGAAGGCACTGAGGCCTGGCATGCTAAATGATATGCATGTCTGTGGGGCCAACAAAATTTGTTGCCTTTATAGCTTTGGGTTTCTGGTCATAAACGTAAAAGTTGCTTATTTAAATTCAAGCCTGCATGCTGAAACACCAGTGTTGGCCTCTGATATAGCTGCCATCGGGGTCACAACAGAATACTGTCCATTACTCTTTCAAAGAATATATATTCACAGCACAAAAAACTTTTCTTGACCCTTTCTTTAACTCATTGCTTGCCCTTAGCACACTGTTCACTCTCCTGTGAGTTAGTTTCCAGGTTTGTGTATGCTGCAGAATGGCCTATTTCATTCCCAGATGTTTCCTATCTTTGACTCCCTTCCAGGCTTGCACTCTCACAATTTAGTAGCAGGCTGTTCACAGTAAATGCGAGGAACAGTTATCAGCTGTGGTTTTATTCCCATGTGCCAAGTGGTTAATAATAATAGGAGTGCTCTAAGTGCCTGAGTCTGAGAACCTGAGATAAAAGGTGCTGGAAAGGTGCAGAATATCATCACACTGGTTTGAGGGACAATGTTGTATCCTTGGTTTCCCACAGGCCCTTACTCACACCAGCAGTCCTATAGAACTCACTGCACTATTTATACGAGTAGATGTTTGCCAGCATCAACTGTGAGCAGTTTGACTCAGTGCTTTCTGATGTTTCCCAACCACCTCTGGGATGGAGGTAAGTGTGGAGGTGTTTCTTGATGAGTTCTTTGCCCTGTTCATTGCCTGCCCTGCCCCAGATCTCTAGGCTTGTCATGTTCCCAGTGGGTTTCTGTTGGTGAAGGTGTTTGGTGTTCTGTTCGGCTTCATCCATCACAGAGTACCCAGCTGTCTCATAAGTTTGGAAAAGGGCTTTTGCTCTGTTTCAAAGTAGTATGACCTAATTAAGTCCCCTGTTGTGATTATGTAAAACCGTACTCTGAGCATGATAGCTTTTGAGTCATGACCCATGCACAGATTTCAGGAAGAAATCTAAGTTTCTTTTTGGCTTTGTAGGAACAGTGATGGGTTCGTGCTCTTAAGCAGATACATTACTGTCTATTTTATATGTAAATAAATAATACGAAGCTCACAGGCTTCATATGACAGGTCACAACCTCAAGTAATTAGACTTGAAAATGTTGAGATTAGAGGCTTTTGGGAAAGAAAAAAGCTTGCTGAAGTCATAGTTGAGGTATGGAAAATATATAGCATAATTGCTTGTGCACAGCCAGCTCTCACCCAATCTCATAATCCTTGCATTTGTGTGATGCTTAAAGCACTGCAGAGTCTTCAGAGGTTCAGTTAGTTCTCTCAGGAATATATACTTTATTAGAGATTAGAAAAATCTTGGCAAAATATTCAATGCTTTTTCTTTTGACAAGAAATCAGGATGAAAAAACTTGTATCCATGCAAATGTGTATATATAGACACACATTTATCTATATGTAAATTCATATATTACACATCTAAAATATTTATAAAAAGGTAAACGTGTCAATATTAAATATATATATATGCATTTACTCGGGAAACTACATTTCCAACATACGTGCAGGTAGCAATGCTCATCATTCCTGCTCTGGGGCTGGTAAAGCCATAGCTCAGGACAGACCCAGCACTCACTGTGCCATCCTGGCTATGGGTGCCTTTGCCCTCAGGGCTGGCTGGCTGCAGGGTGCACATGACTCTTAGGGTTTTCCTCTTTCCAGCCTGCTTTTTGGGCTTGGGGGAAAGGGACATCAGCCAAAGATATATATGTATTTTTTTCACTGCACATAGGGTATGTCCTTGAGAGAGCAGAGTGGAGAATTTGTGTCTTGTTTAATTGACTAGGGAGCAGAAACCTGTTATTACCAAAATTATGGATATCAGTACTGCTTCTGAGAGTTTTGCTTAGTTAGGCAGTTTCCATCTTAAGATGATTTACATGATGTTATAAACCTAATGGTGTAAATAAATGCCCACTGGTTCCCAGTGCAGTTAAACCCAAATGACAGCACTGGCTGTGGGTGCCTTCTCTTCCACCTGTCTTTTGGGAGGTGCCCACCTCATCACGACAGGAACCCAAACCCTTGCATTGTCAGTCCCTATCCTGGGGCAAGGACGCTGGATTTCAGGCACTGCAGTATCCAGCTGGAGGTGCTTCATTGCATACTGGGTCCCTACAGCCCCAGAGGGCTATAGAAGAGACCTTCCAAATGAGGATGAAGCTCCATACACACCACTAATAACGTGACTTACAAATAAAGTTTGTAAGTTTTAAATATAATTCACATGAAAAGGCCTTTCAGAATTTACAACCACCCTAGTAAACAATGCAGTAAAAGTGAAAGATGTGTTTTAGGACAGTAATTGCATAATTCCCATATAGAAATAACAATTTTCAGCATTTCTAAGTGCTACATACTTCTCCAGTCACAAAATGTCTCTTCAGTAACTATCAACTAAATTCTCTTGCTAAACTAAAGCTCTTATCGAGTCATCAGAAATCTGCTCCATCTCCCTTCATCTTTCTCCAACCTGCTTTAAATATATGCTCATTTCCTCTTTATATACAACAGACAACTACAATCTAATATGGAAGGGTATTTTCTATTAGAGAAAAATAATCAAATATACATTTTAAAAGGTCTGCAACATGAGCACATTTTTTTAAATCTTGTTAAACCAAACATACAAATGCTTTTATTTTATGCATTTCCCAACTTCTGCTCCAAGTATATATGAACCCTTTAAAATGCTGTAGTACTGATCTTCTTTCAGATTCATGAGAACCATTGAGAAGACAAGCAAAAGCACACAATATTCAGAAATGGATTGTAATATGCTATTGTTTCAAGATTTATTTGCAGTAAAACTCTGAATTGTACCATGCAGCTGATTGTCATTTTGTCATTGTTTTAGGTTTGTGATAACACAGTCCAGAGGCACTGGGACATTGGGACATCAAATTTAAATTTATTTGGGCTTAATTTAGGTATATTTTACACAGGCATGGAAGCACTTAGTGTTGCAAAAGAAGCAAACTAACAGGAGCCAGTATTTTAACCAGTCAGCAAGTGGTCAGGAGCATGGGGGATGGCTCCATGGCCATCCCAGATTGGAGAAGCAAAGAGAATTCCTTCTTACCCTATAGTCCATGGTGGACAAATGGGAGACTGTCTTGACCCAACGATTCAAGTGATAGGAGTGGGAGAGATGATATGGAAAAGAAAACCATTGATAAAACTTATGTGTTGCAATAATTTGGTCTTACCGTAGTTCTTTATGACAAGTATTCATTAATGAATCATTTCAGTGGTGTAAGTGCATGTTATTGTCAGAGCTAGCTGAGCTATTTGAAGGAAAAAGGGGAAATGCAAAATGTCAGAGGTCTTCCAGGATTGTTTTTTTAAGTTCTAAAGTAAAAAAATATATATATTTCAAATGGTTGGTTGTATTCTAAATACAGCTCTCAAGTTCGATAGAAAAGTGAAGCTCAGTAAATTCTGTAAAAAATAAAAATTATTGAAGTCACTGAAAAATCTACAAAAGCTTCAAAAAAGTTTCACAATTGCAAAGTATGGCAGAAGATTATGAACAAAAAAAACAACACCAGAATAACCTACTTCCTGCATTTTTAAGAGAAGAATCAACAGACTCCAAAGCTGCTTAGTATTCCAGGAAAATTAGCAAAATCCTTTTGAAAGTAAGACGTCTATATCTCCATGATCCCACTGGCATTTTTCTGAGTGCTGAACTCCCATTTACTGTTTAAAAATCGATGGTTTTGGATGGCCCTTTACTGTCAAGTTCAGCTGTTCTGTGTTTTAAACTGGAAAGAAAACTCAGTATTTATGACCTTTTTAATTTCATTTTTAATAAGCTTCTCCCATGCACCCAGGAGATGAGAGTTGTCAAAACTGGAAAAAAAGAACAAGTAATACAGAAGTGTGTAAAGGGGAAGAAAGGGTAACTGCCAACTTAACAGATACCATGTTCTTATTGTAAAAGGCAAGATCTTCTTATGACTTCAAAAGTTGAAGGAAATCTCTCTGCTTCCACCATTCCTGCAAATTGCCTGACCAATCTCTTGGCTTTCTTCTTCTTGGGACTGGTGCTCTTCAACATCTTCATCAGTGATATAGACAATGGAATCAAGTGCACCCTCAGCAAATTTGCAGACTACATCAGCCTGAGTGGTACAGTCGATACACTGGAGGGAAGGGAAGCCATCCAGAGGGGCCTGGATAGGCTGGAGAAGTGGGCCCATGTGAACCTAATGAGGTTCAACAAGGCCATGTGCAAGGTATTGCACTTGGGCTGGGGCAATCCCAGGTATTGATACAGACTGGGGGAAGAACTCCTGGAGATCAGCCCTGTGGAGAAGGACCTGGGGGTCCTGGTGGACAAGAAGCTGAACATGAGTCAGCAGTTTTAAACTAAGACAGTAGAGATTTATGTTAGATGTTAAGAGGTAGTTTTTCACTCAGGGTGGTGATGCACTGGAGCAGGTTGTCCAAAGAGGCTGTGGATGCCCCATCCTGGAGGCATTCAAGGCAAGGCTGGATGAGGCTCTGGGCAGCCTGGTGAGTGGTTGGCGACCCTGCCCATGGCAGGGGGGTTGAAACTAGGATATCTTTGGGGTCCTTTTCAACCCAGGCCATTCTGTGATTCTATGAAATGCAACATGTACATCCCATCTATAATGGAATACTGGTATTGACTTGATTCTGCATTTGATACTAGATTTATCTGAGGACCGTCTCATTCAGTGGAAGCCTGCCCTTAGAAAAGGAATCAGATGTGTACTGACACTTTGAAAAAGGTGGGGAGTCTGTATTTACAGTTATCCCTACATGTGGCAAGTATGGGCCAAATGTGGCATGTCTGCCATGTATTTCCCAGTGTCTTGGAGCAATGGAATATAGCTGACATCAGGAAGAGGTACAGTTGATTCCTTCCCAAATAGCCTCAGATCGTGGGTTTCCCAGCACAAGGTAAAGATAAACATTTTCCTCAACTCTGGTGGAAGCTGAATCAAATCTACGTCCTCCTATAATCTCACGTTGACATTATATTTTAGTCTCTAATATCTAACAATCTGTAGTGAAGCTCTATTCTTAGTGACATTTCCCCAAATATACATGAATGGCACTTCTCCAAGTATATATAAAGAGCTTAATAATCTAAAAAAACACTTTGTTTTTTTCTTGCAATTCATTGTGACAGGCAGAAATATTTTGAGTCATTTTGCCTTGTCTTAGTGTAAACAGCAGCATCAGGTGTTGCATAAGAAAGGCACAGTCCCCAGGCTGGAGACATGACAGATGGGTAAATAGAGGTCTGATTTCCACTTCGTTTGCTTTGAAATACAAAACTGTAGACTTAAGTTTTCAGCTAAACCTAGAGAGAATAGCAAGGCTATTTACTATGATTGTGTTGCAGTCATAATTACTGCAAATGCAAATGACCAGTTAGATGTATAGCTTGTCATTGTAAAGTCCAGCTACTATTACTGTGTATGAAATAGCAGCCATTATATAAGATAATTTGCACCCTTGTAATAGCTGAGCTTTTAACCCTGCACATGCTTTCAGCTAATGTGAGAAAGATATTGTGTAAAAATATTTTTTACAATTTGAAACGTTTAACTTCATCTCAAAATGGCGCACTGTGGCAAATAGCATCATTTGCTGAAGTAATGCTTTGAAAATATCCATTATACTGCGTAGTACCAAGCTGAAGTGGAGGATGTTCTCTCTTGCCTAATTTGTGGTTGCATAAGCTGTGATTTGCTCTGTGCACTTAATGGAAATTTAACTGAAAGTGTGCATTTGGGGAAGAGTAGGAGCTCCTGCATGTGGTACACTCAAGGAATAAACCAAAGACCTATGGACTCTTGAGGGGAGTTTGAGGAAATCTAGAAGACATGCTGCATACTGAGGTGCCATATCTTCACAGTTCATTGCAGATCTTGTGATACTCGATGTGAAAATCTCAGAAACAAGTGAGCGTTGGTATCATTGCTGCAATTTTTAATCAGCTTTTCTAGCTGATATGTCTGTGGGAAGAAGCTTCAACTCATTGGCTCAAATGCATGGAAGTCATAAGGCTAATCCATTTTTTTTAAACCTCATTATTTTCTTTTTAAATCCATTTTACATTTTCTGGGAGGATTTGAAGTTGTCTTGCATGTTGATTTAATTAACTGGAAAAGAAAGTGTATATGCTAAACCTGGATTCCAGATTTCTTCTATGCTACACTGAGCAGCAAATGGAAGATCTCAGGGAAAAGAGAAGGGATGACCTGAGGGACATTGGTTACAGTTCCTTGTAGGAATAATGCAAAGTGTAAACAGAAACAAATAAAACAAATGTGATTTAAGACCCACTTAACTTATTTGAGTCATTCTTCTCTGGTAAGGTGTTTATAGAAGAAGCTGGAGAAGTTTGTCTGAGTCTGGCTTCCTCTCCAATACTTGCCCCACCCTTGGCTTTCTCCAGGTGGAAGCTACCTTTGGTGAGCTGAGATAACTGCTCACCATCTTGCTTCCTGACTGGGGAGTGATGATGGTACAGGATTGTCTTGAAGCTGCTTGGCTGAGGGTCTCCATTGGTGTTTAGGGGACCTCTGAGAGGTCTCACAGCCTCCTGAGTTTCAGACACTTGGAACAGAAATATTCACAAGCACCATCCTTGAACACCTGTTTTCTTATTTCCTTTTCATTCCATTGATCTTAAGAGGATTTTAAAAACAGGAGAAGGAAATTTGCATTTACATCCAGGCTGCTTTACCTGTCATCCATGTGATAAGGCTGCCTCATAGGATCTGGGAACACAGTTTATAGTCATGCTAAGGAATTCATTAGCATAGAATTATAGAATCATAGAATTGCTCAGGTTGGAAAAGACATTCAAGATCATCAAGTCCAACTGCAACCAAACCATACCACCCTGACTCTAACAACCCACTGCTAAATCATGTCTCTGAGCACCACACCCAGACTGTTCTTAAGCACATTCAGAGATGGTGTCTCAGCCACCTCCCTGGGGAGCCTATTCCAGTGCTTAACAAACTTTTCTGTAAAGAGGTTTTCCATTATAACCAACCTAAGCCTCCCCTGGTGCAACTTTAGGCCATTTCCCCTTGTCCTGTCACCTGTCACCAGTGAGAAGAGACCAACCTGGCTCTCACTGCAATCACCTTGCAGGTACTTGAAGAGAGCAATAAGGTCTCCCCTCACCCTCCTTTTCCCCAGACTAAACAGCCCCAGTTCCTTCAGTCAGTCCTCATGGGGCATATTCTCCAAGCCCTTCACAAGCCTCGTTTCCCTTCTTTGGACCTGCTCCAGCACCTCAGTGTCCTTTCTGTACTGAGGTGCCCAATGCTGACATAGTGCCAGAAAGTGATGAGAATTAGCAAAGAGAATTAGACCCATTTTGTTAGGATTGTGACTTTGTAGAACTCAACTTTTTCTGAGCACTGTTTCTTCTTTCAGTGGCTTCCAAGCTTGGAAAATCCATGTCTTATATAAACCACTTAAAACTTGTTATTGTTTTGAAAAGGACTTGCTGCCTTTCATGAATAAATTTGTGTAATATTAGTTCAAAGTAATTTGCATGACAAAAAAAAAAAGACATCTACTGAGTAAATTTTTTTGTACAAAAGCCTGAATGGAAAGGGCTGATTGATACCGTTAAATTAAATAGCAGTCACCTACTCTTTCTTCCCTGTTTTTCTACAATAATAAGCTTCAGTTCATTGGCACTTTTATAAATTAAAATGTAAATGTTCCCTGATGGCTCCTATTAGGGATATATCAGATATAAGACGCAGCAAGCCTAAAACTGCTAACGTTATGAGAAACAAAATCATGAGTGCAGTATAAGTGCTAACATTTTGGATTTTAAACTATTAGTGTTCTGGTCATGGATATAGTTAAAGAGTCACTTCCATGCAGATAGACAATATGGATGTATATGTTTCACTCAGAGGGTGGTGAGGCACTGGCACAGGTTGCTCAGAGAAGCTGGAGATATCCCATCCCTGGTGCTCAAGACCAGGTTGGGTGGGGCCCTGGGCACCTGGTCTAGTAGTGGGTGGTAACCTTGCTCATAGCAGGGGATTGGAACTTGATGAAGTACAATAAAGAAAAAAAAAGTATTTTTGATAAAAAAAGAAAAAAAGAGTATTTTTGATCTGGCTTACTGTTGAAGGAAGCCATCAAAGGTAGATTAACTTTTAGAGCTTAGATCAGTATTGAATTAAAATGTGTTAAATACAAGCCCTGACTAACTTTAACAAGTTCAGGAACTGCAAGGAGTGGAGATCTAGTAAGTCAGTGCTCACACTCTCACAAAACAGGGTCATCAGGGCCTAGAGACCGTTGAATGTAACAAAATCCATTTAAATCACTGTCTCCGCAAGGCTACACATCCAGCTCACAGAGCAAGAAAGGCATTTAAGTCTGAGGTTGACACAGAATTTTCAACACTCAAGGTTTAGAAAGAGAACAAGAGATGAAAGAGATGAAATTATCATCTGCTTTTACTGTTGTAACTCCAGCCAGCCAGAGCCCCCAGGACCAGGCTTTCCCACACACAGCCCACATCTCAAATGACTCTTTCTTTTCTTGTTTTCATTATAGACAGAAAAAAAAGAAGAAAAACGAAAAGAAAAAGATATTCTGAGGCTTGTTCCAGTTATCATCATTTGCTATTGCTGAGTTGGTTTTTATTTTATTTTTCTCCCTTCTTGATGCTGTAAATAGTCTCACAGTCAGAGACAAGCTGGAGTGGTTGCCAGTAGTGTAAGAAACTCCTCCAGAGATAATGAGGCACCAGTGGTATGAAAGGGCTGTAATGAAATCACAGAATTGTAGGGGTTGGAAAGGACCTCTAGAGATCATCTAGTCAAACACCCCTGCCAGATTTACCAAGCACCAGCCAGATGGGCTTTCTGATTTACCTGACCTATGAGTTAATGGGAGATACAGATTAAAACGTCGTCTTACACATGCTCTGAAGCAAGAGGAAACATTGACCCATCTTTCATATTTTGATCCCTGTAAAGTAGGGAGAATCCATGGGTCAGTTTGGTTTGGCTCCATGCTGTTGCCACGTGATGTTTACCCCTCTTAACTGTGTCCATTTGGGCAGTTGCATCAGAATGTGCAGTTAGCCATACATGACAGAAATAGAGCTGTGTGTGGGAACCTGTTGCAGTACATGTCTGCTGGTACCACTTTTGTTGGTCTAGCCAACAGTGTGGCTGCCTGTCATTCTGCTTCAAATCCTGCTGTGTTCAAAGCCAAGTGAAGTCTTCCAGTTTTCCATACAAAGCAACTGACACTATAGTTAGAGATGGACTATGTTGTATTCTTCAATGTGTCTCTACACTTGAGTATGCAGTTAACATACGTGGCAGTTCCAGCAGTTTAGGGAGGTATGTGAATTATATGCTCATGTTTCAGGAGTTTGCACTTAAAACTGTTCATCTGACTGTTAAATATATTCACTCTGGGGTTAGTTTTGTCTGTTTCTGGGGTACTTCTGTTGTACTCCTTGGGACCAACCTCCCTTGATCACTTTTCAAGATGTGCAGCAATTGGTAACTCAGCAAAAGTTGGAACTCAGCAAAAGCAAGATGTGCTCTGGGAGTAAAATTGAAAATAAAACCTTAGAGTCATTTATAATTTTTCTTTATGATGTTTCTCATGTAATATGCCTGTCTTGTTCGTTCTTAAAAAGCGAATTCTGTTTTGCATAAAATTCTTTGAATGCGACCCAGCAGAATCTTACATCGAATACCATTTTCTATTATTACTCAAAGCAGTATTCACGAAGTACAAAACCTCACTTTAAAGTAAATGGCATTTTTCAAGCACGAGAAGGCCTTTATTTCCACTTTCAGTCCAGCTCTTTAAATCACTTTTTGTCTGACTGGTGATAAATAGGTCTGGATGATTCTGCAGAAAGGCAGGGGTGTTCCAGAATGGTGCTGTTGGGAAGCACAGAAATTGGCCATGCTGCACAGGACTCCCAGAGTAAACCATGTTAACACTCCACCCTTTCAGGTCCTTTCTATGGCACCCACACATTTTGCACAGATGGAGGGACGTGACAGAGCATGGAATTAAGAAAGCAAAAGCTTTTTTGTTAAATTTTTAATCCTCTCCTCCCACACTTCTATAGTTCCTTGATTTATAGTTTAATTCAACATGAATGAACTACCAGTCTACTAGCAAGCATCTGTTCAAAGCATGTGTTGGCTTCCAGCCACATGTTGGACCCTCTGATATTTCTTTTATTACTCCTAAAACAGACGTGCCTGCAGCACGCAGTGCTTACCTTCAGCCCATGACATCTTTCAGACACTACTGTAGAAGCAGGCTTTTATCATGTTTCTTTAGGTTACTAACAGCACCATCTTTACTTAAATCAATCACTGTTTCCCACTAGGAAAGGAATGTGTACTGGGAGAATGCCTTTTCTCATTTTGTGAAATGTATGGAATAGTAAAGGTCAAAATAATGAATAAGATAAAAAAGATAATAAATAAAATTAAAATATTCTCAACCATTTATAACTGGTAGCTAATTAGTAGCAGTATGGCTTCTCCGGCTGATAGAGTTAGGGTAATATGGTTAGGTTGAGGTTGGACTTGATGATCTTGAAGGTCTTTTCCAACCTGAGCAATTCTATGATTCTGTGATTCTCGCAGTCTTCTTACTTCACACCTTCTCTTTACCTTTATCCGTCTTTCTCTACCTAAGAAAGATATTTTGAGACATCCCTAGCTACTTCTTAGGAAGAACTCAGAAAGAGTAATGCATTGGCACAGGCTGCCCACGGAGCTGTTGAAGTCACCATCCCTGGAGCTGTTCAAGAAATGTGTGGATGTGGCCACTGGGCATGGTGGGGATGGGTTCACAGCTAGACTAGATGATGTTAAAGGTCTTTTTCAACCTTAAGGATTTTATGATTATCTCAGCTATAAAACAAGTTAACTTGTATCACTTCTGACAGAAGATAGTGTGCTGACTACATATAAAGCTACCATCGAAGAAAGAGAAGTAAGGAGGAATCCAAAGAAAAATAAGAAGTATTCATGTAGGGCTTTTAACAGAAAGAAAAAAAAAACCATTAAAATAATATTAAAAAAAAAATTACAAAAAAGCTGGCAGAACTGTTTTGTCACTTCTACTTAAGGATTTGCAGAAGTCTCTTTGGGCTTTAACTTCATCCTGCTGCTTCTCTCCTGTGTCTCAGCTGTGAAGGAGCTGGGCCAGGATGAGCCCAAACACACTGCTTTGCTGCTCTCTCAAAAACATCATTGCCTGCATTTTTATTTTGAAAGGAAGATCTTTTATAGTTGATTTCTGGACATTGAATTCTAACTAGTATAATTTGTCTGTTAATGAATCTTTCTGTGTTGATAGCAGGGTGGGGATCAGCCTCTTTTCCCATATAGCAGTGATGAGAGGTAATGGCTTTAAGTTGTTCCAGGAGGGATTCAGGTTGGATATTTGGAAGAATTTCTTCTCAGAAAGTGTGGTGAGGTATTGGAGAAGGCTGCCCAAGGAGATGGTGGAGTCACTGTCCATAGAGGTGCTCAAGAAACATGTAGATGTGGCACTGAGGGCCTTGGTTAGTGGGGATGGTGGGATGGGTTGATGGTTGGACTAGATGATCTTCCTGGTCTTTTCCAATCTTAATGGTTCTGTGATTCAGTGATTCTGTGACTTCTGGAATTAGCTGACTGATCCTTTGAATGCATTCATCTTGCAAAACAAACCAGAAGTATTTGCTTGTTTGGTTTTGCTCTTCTAGTTTATATTTCTCAATGATAGGGACATGGAACACATACTTGAACTACTGAGACAGCTAATTTTATCTTGGGGATGCTCTTTATTTTCTGAAATACAAAATGCCATTTAATACTTACTCAGTCTCTCTGTCTCATACACCTTTCATTTCCTTTACAGCTCTTTACAACTTGGTTCTGAGCCCAGTTTCAGCTGTGTAGATTCGGAGTAATGGCTTTGAAGTAAAAATATTACTACTTTACATTTACACAGATATATATAAGATTGTAAACTAACAAAGACATATTTCTGTTTTACAGAGTTTAAACCTAAAGGCAAGATCATTTTTCCATGTAGAAGTGCCTGTAAATGTATTTTGAGAGCATTTCAAAGCATGCACCGCTCTGATCTGTGAGTGTAAATGGTTTGGTGCTGCCCAAAATGTAAGGACTTCAGTTGTACAAGATTATGGATGTACTGAAAATATCATTTAAAACTTCACTTCTCTGCTTTTTTCTGCAGGACGTTTTCCTGACGCAGTTGCTTAACTTTTGGTAACACTTCAGCCAGCTGAAGGCTGGACAGGCTTTCCCTTACTCCAGTGACACAAACCCTGATCTTTCACAATATTTTTAGGCTTTTTTCTTGGGTAGATGAAGCTAAGCTATGATGTGGTGCAGGAATTTAACCAGCACAAGATGGATGTGACAGCTGGAGAATAAGGACTTGGAGCTGTCAGCCTGGAGGAGCAGTACCAACATGGATTTAATCCATGCAAGTTGCTCCTTTATTGATAAATCTCTGGATTTCCACGGAGCAGCTGGCATCTCCTCCTGCAATTGTAGTGAATGTGACGACACTGCTAAGAGGTATTAGATAAATTATCATCAAGTAAAGTAGCTTGGTTGCATTTAATCTGCACAGAAATTAGAAACCTATTTTGAGAGCAGTTTCCGTGCTGTGATGTGGAATATTAGCCAGACAAACTGAGCAAAGTGCCACTTCATCATACAGGTGGGTGTAATCCCTTAGTTTTGCATCTGTCACAGCCAAGGACTGCCCCTCTCCTGCCCTCACCATGTGTCTGTTGTAAGTTGAGGCTGAGGAGCAGCAGAAGGATTTTGTGCTCACGATCTGTCTCATGGCAGCGGTAATGCTGTCTCAAAGGTCAGCAGGGGTTTTCAGTTAGGAAATAGCAGCTTGTGCCAAAGCTTTGAAACTTTTCCATCTAGTGAAGCACTGTCGAACTGCTTCTACTCCAGGCGTTCAACATTAAATTATTTTGAGCATTCATATGACGTGTGCATCCTCCAGGACTGTGCTTTTAGCTTTTCTTCTTTCTTTCCGTGGCCACACAACCAATTATGTAATTATCCCATGTAATTTATCACTTCCTAGTTCTCCCTTCTTTCGGTCCCTCTCTTCTATGCTCTCTTTCTCTGCTTCATTTTCTGTTGAGAGCCATTTTCTGACTCACCTTCATAACCTCATCTGTTATGCCCTTCTGCTTTCTACATGATGTGGATCCTGCTGGGAATTCACCTTTCCTTCAAGTCAGGAAGATCATATCACATGGTCTCCCACATATTAAGTGAGTTTTCATCTCTTCTTCTTCCCTTTGGGGTTGCCAAGGCTAATGTTGTTCCTTGTCAGGAAGTTTTATCTGGCTCTTACTCTAAATGTTTCCTTTCTTAGCTACATGCTATGATTTCTAGAGTCACTCCAAGAAAATTCATCTCCAGAGTCATGTATTTATAAAGTACTACAGGGTTCCCCACTCAGCCTGCTTTTATCCAGCTCCACGTTTCGCTCTCTGCTCTCTCCCCATGAGTCAGCGCTTTCCACCGCCTCTTTCCACATGTCTCTCTGTGGCACCAAGCATTTCTGGCAGCCAGCAGAGCTCAGTGCTGTCTTCCTGGGAAAGAAAAGGAAAGCGTAAAGGAAACACCACATGAGACAGCAGGTCACCTCCTTTGCACCTATCCTCTGCATCCCCAACACCATTCTGCATTGAATGATCATGTCTGATCTACCACAGATGGCATCTGCAGGCCCCGTAGCACTCCTGCTTTCTCCCCAGATGGGCTTTAGGGGCTCTCCAAGCAGAGGAGCCCTACCACAGTGTCCACTGCACATCACTGCTGCCTCCAGTTACTCTGCCATAATTTCCCTTGGGAACAAATTTTTCTGCAGTAAAAGTAGAATGACTGTACATAGGACATATCCTGTTAGTCTTCCCAATGTAATGATACCATGCAACTTTATAAGGAACTTTTTGCATGTAGATAATACTTTCCTACTCACGTATGGCTTTGTGTTTTACTAGAGAAGATTATACTTCACTATCATTTTGTTCGTGTTTCTAATCATTTGAAGACCCCTTGTGTTATGCTTTATTATCAACACTTGAATATTCCTCATGTTTGGCATTGCATATAAATTTCTTTACTATAAGTATTTGCTCCTTTAGTGTAGGTACATAGTGATAACTATGCCTTGCTCTGGTTCCTGTCATCCTCTCACTGCTCAAGACGTCATAATTCATCATCACCTTGCATTGATGTTTTCAGCTAGTTTTCAGTCCTCCAGATAATGTTTATTTCCATGATAATTTGCATCAATTAGGAAAGTAAGACTTGTTTCGAGAAACTCCAGCATACATCACTAAACCTGAAATAGCATCCGCCTTGCTTCCTTCATTCATTCATTTTATTTATCTCCCTGACAAAAGTACTAAAATCCATCTAAGGCTTTTTCATCATAATGACATACTGCGTCTTTCTTAAGGTACCATCATCCTCTAAACAAAGACTTTCTTTTCCTTTTAAAATGTCTTCTGGTAATGTACAGTCAGTTGATGTAGACTTAAGTAGCATAAGAAGTCATTTCTCAGGCAACACTTGCTCCAACCAGTGTAATCCAGTATAATCCCGGATGACAGCCAGTATGCCTTAAATGAGGTTGCTGCAGCACAAGGAGTCCAAATTCTGTTTCAGCCTTACATACAGGTGCTTTTAGTGGTTAAGACAGGAAGAACTGTCCTAACTCAGCATGCTGAACTGTACTGCCTTTACCATTAGATTTCTTACGAACTCTCAATTGCATGTTCCCATTAAGGAGAACGAATGCTGTGAGCATGCTTGTGAATTGTCTCGGGGTCAGCCTTCACTTCTGATGAGCATCCACTGATCCCTGATCTTCAGTAAAGAAAAACTGCAAATGCTCTTTCTCTGTTAGTGCAGTAAAACAGAAAATCCAGGAAGGGCAGGTTTTAATTCCGTTTTCATGAAGGCGATTTTTGCATTCATGTTATCTTGCTTGTGCTTCTTAACTGATCTGGGAGAGGAAGTTACTTAATTTTCAAAAGCATAAGGCAGAATCACCAAATCACAGAATGGCAGGGGTTGGAAAGGACCTCTAGAGACCATTGAGTCCAACCCCATGTGAAAGCAGGTACACTACAACAGGTTGCATGGGTAAGTGTCCTTGACAGGTCTTGAATATCTCCACAGAAGGAGACTCTGCAGCCTCTCTGGGCAACCTGTTCCAGTGCTCCAGCACCTTACAGTAAAGAAGTTCTTCCGCGTGTTAGTACAGAATGTCCTATATTCAAGTTTTAGGCGATTACGCCGTGTTCTATTGCTTACACCACTGAGAAGAGCCTGGCCTCATCCCTTTAGATATTTATAAACATTTATCAGATACCCTCTCAGTCTGCTTTTCTCCAGGCTGAACAGACCTAGGTTAATCAGCCTTTCCTCATATGAGAGATGCTTCAGACCCTTAACCATCTTTGTGGCCCTCCGCTGGACTCCTTCTAGGAGATTTCTGTCTTCTTTGAACTGGGGAGCCCAAAATTGGACACAGTAGTCTAAATGTGGCCTTACCAGGGCACAGTAGAGGGGGAGGATCACCTCCCTCGACCTACTGGCCACACTCTTCTTAATGCACCCCAGGATGCCACTGGCCTCCTTGGCCACCAGGGCACACTGCTGGCTCATGGCCAGCCTGTTGTCCACCAGGACACCCAGGTCCTTCTCCACAGAGCTCCTCTCCAGCAGCAGGTCATCCCTTAACCTGTAGTGTTGCGTGCAGTTATTCCTCCCCATGTGCAAGATTCTACAGTTGCTCTTCTTAAACTTGATCAGATTCCTTCCTGCCCAACTCTCCTGTCTTACCAGCTGTTACTGAATGATAGCACAGCCTTCAGGTGTGTCAGCCAGTCCTCCCAGCTTTGTATAAATGAAACAGAAATCTTAGGAGTATGGTTTTCTGTCTCCTTTGGTTGCTGGAGTCAGGACAAGAATAAGGCAACTCATATTCAGTAGTTCCCCCTAAGGAGTAAACTTTATTAAAAAAAGAATTAAACATCCTTTGGAAGTATCGATGATTATAAAGAACATTGGTGTATTATCAACATTGTTTTTCTCCTAAAGCCAAAAGATATCATCATACCAGACACTATGAAGGAAAGATCAACTGTGCCCCAGCCGAAAAAGGACAACAACAAGATGCCTGCTCTTCAGTGGACTAAAGTTAGAAGAAATGAGTTATCACTATTTTTCCTCAGCTCCGGCTCTTTCAGCTGTCTGTGGCCTCATAGCACTGGAATGCTTCAACATAGGAAGATACGAATAAACTCTACGCATAGGGTTTGTTTCTGGGCACTTTAGTCTGATTTGGTGGGACCACTGGTCACAGTGTGGTTAGAAGTACTCTGAAATGATGATATGCAGAAACTGCATCGCAGGCTAGTTCTTAAATGTTCTGGATGTTTCCTTTGGAGTTGGTGAATACAGTGTTATAGCATTAGGCAGGAGACAGACAACAAAAGCGTTTGTATGTCTTAATAATGATTGCTAGAAAATTGAATTTCAGCCTTTTCAGCCCAGTACCCAAACGTTCCTTCATTTCTTACTGTGCTTTTTGGTTGATCCACCTTCAGATCTACCCTCTGCAGTCAAGAAGTACCTGGCATGAAGTGGATATTAATTAACACTAAACTACAGTGACAGCCTGTAGGATCATATTTCATAGTTACATAAAAATTAACCTGAGCATGATTAATGGCACTACGGTAAATACCAGAGACACAATAGTGACTGTCTGTCAATATTGGATACATTTTCTATTTGTGTACAGAAAATCAGGGATGCAATTAATTTAAGAGACTGTTAATGGAATTTTTGTATCTAATTAATTCTTCAGGGTGCACTCTGTGGAAAATTGATTTAATTGTGTCATGGATTGCCATGTTGGTCAGGTGCTTGACTCTGTGGGTAATGCTGTTTTTTGAACATAGCAGTCTGTCATCAGATCTGGTGGCTGAACAGAAACTTGCAGGAGCAATAATTACCTTTGCAGAGGATTTTACTTGGAAAGAGACATTTTGCAGCCATAGGCACTGTAAAGCAGAGCACCCAGAAGTGTTAAGTCTGGCTGCAGGTGCTTGCTGCCTCCGTCATGAGGACAGCATTTGTCTAGGAGGACAGAAAGAAGCAATTCATTGTGGTGTAGTTGGTGTTATGATGTGCTGCTTAACCTCCCTGTCAATGAATACAGATCGGAGGAGGGTGAATAGGAAAGTTTCTTTATTAATCTCCCAGCTCTCATTTCACTTTAGTAGCTTCACAGTAGCTTTCCATAGTACGAAATTATTGATAGATGTATGATAAGAAGTTTCATGGCAGATGTCATTAACACTCTCTAGGACAAGAGGTAGTTGCCATCCGCTCCAACCGTGTGTCCCATGAGATATCCTGCTGCCTTCCTGAAGGACTGGAATCCTTCAGTGCTCTTCAGTTCAGAGGACACTGAATCCATGGCCATTTGTGCCCTTGTGTGCTTCTCTGTAAAAGCTGACCTGGGTTCCAGTTGCCAGTGTCCCAGAGAGCATCTCCTGACATCAGGTTTTCCAAAAGTCCTTACTTTATACTCAGACTATTCCCATAACACTCTAAGTGGGTCCAAATCTCAGGAGTTGAGAAAGCAGCTCAGGTCTCTTTTATAGACAGGTCCCTCTTAGCTCTGTCTGCAAGAGCATTGCCTGTGTCTGTCAGCTTTAGATTGCAGTGTATGACCAGATCTGAGGAAAGCTCTGTCAGATTTGAATTGATGTTTGAATCCTGTTAGATGTTTAATATTGATAGTATATTTCCTGTTGTTCAAGTTGGCCACATGACTTCTCCAGGAGCAGTCTTCTTGATTAAAATAAAGAGAGTACCTGGCTGAAGTTGTGTGAAGCAGAGCTGTAACAAAGATCAGCCTTTTAGTGCCCCTAAAAGAATAGCAGCACATAGGGATTTTTTTTGTTTGTTTGTTCTAAAAGTCAGAATTTTGGAATTAAATATCCTACCTTCTCTGCTCTGGACATTTCTCCAGCTATCTTGCTGTGCTTGGAAGTCACAGCAGAGGGGATTCTGTGGGAGATCTATCTTGACAGTGGCATTGATGAAATAAAGGATTTTCTTATTTTTACAGTTCCTGGAAATTGACATCTAGTAACCTCCTGCATGTAGGCACTGTGAAGTAGAAGATTATTTGCAGGATTCCCCTCAACCATTCCAGAGGTTTCAAGATGCTTCCCAAAATCTGATAGCATTTTCATGTGTTAGAATAAAATCATCATGATAATAAAAAGATAATGCACAGCTACTGTATGACAAGCAAAGTAGTATGAGATCAAGGCCCCAGTGTGCTGTTTCACCAGGGTGTTTATTTGTCCACCAGACTATCCCATGAGAAGGATAGTCTGGTGGACAAAAGGATGAAAGGATTTTCAAAATCTTAACAGTGGGAGGATGGGCCAGGCACCTCTGCTTGCAGCCATCAGCGCTGCTGTTACCACTGGAGATAGTTCTGGTGAGCTTATATGTGAACAACAGTGGCACAGTGTCGTCAGCAGGTGCTTCTGGCATCGTTGTCAGAAGGATGCCCCAATCTCAGTAGCAATGAGAAGCACAGTTATTGCTGGATTAGGCAAGCTACAGAGATAGGTACCAGGCACAGAAGTGAACTAAATAATGAACAGGAGCCTGACTGCATTTTTGGGAAGGCTTTCTGATTGTAATAATGACTTCCTCAGACAAGCAAAAGTACTTTTGGAGGGGGGTTAATCGTGTTAACCTCATTACAGAATTAAATACACTCAAGAAACATATTCGTTTCCCCTTTCTCTGAAGGAAAAAAATTGTGTCAGTACTTTGAACTGCGAGAATCTTCATTAAAGAATTACACTGCACATGCAGGCCTTGGTTTAATTACATCCAATATAGCTCCAACATAGATAGTGAAACAGATATATACTTCACAGGAAGAAGATGAAGCAGTGCAAGGTACTGAATCATCTGGAGTGCAAGAGATCACATTTCTGAGCATGAAAGGAGATTTTTTTTGTTGTGGAACTGGCAGCAGTTGCCTTTATCTGGATTTTAATACTTCCTTCCCAGGACATCTTCCTCAAGGAAGTACAGACATCTTGGCTGTCCTGTGGGTTATTTTTTGTCTGTTTTCATTAAATGTGGACACAAAAGTAGTGAAAAATCAGAGAGATCAAGTGCAATATTTAAAGCTAATTTGATCCTTTTAGATGGTTCTGCCGTGGGAAGGAAACAATTTCAAATTCATCAAAGAATTGGAAAACTATTTTGAAATCTCTGCTTTTCCTTCTTTTTCTCTTCCTCATCCTTATGTTTTGTTATAAAAAAACAACTCTGATTTCAGTCCAATGTGCACTTTTCAGTACCTGGATGAGGAACGAGCCAAAGGAGACAGGTGTGCAGGCTTTTCCCTCTCTGTCTGGCAGTGGCCACCTCGCACAGTGGGTGTGTGCCTGCGTCAGCAAGGGCATCACATGGCGGGGCTGTTTCACAAATGACTTAGGCACAGAAATAGCAGGCAGGTCACTGAAGGACTCACCGGCGGCAGATCACTTAATCAGACTTTACGAGTCGTCTGTCGGAGCAATCCCTTCCTCCCCTGCAGCCCCGCAGCCTCGGCAGGCAGTGTCCCCGTGCTCTGGGCCGCTGATCCGCGGATTGAGCAGCGCAGCCGCTGCGGGACACAGATTACCAACCGGGAGGGAGACCGTCTAGATTATGAGGCATGGGGACTGCGCTGCTGTGATGTGTGTCTTTCCATCATTCCTGTCTCCTCCGCAGTCTGGGAATACTTCAAGATAATCCTCAGAAGCATCTATGCCGAAGGGAATGTGTTTCTTTTTTACTTCACTGGAGAAGCCCATTACACTAGGAAAATAGAAAGGATGCTTGAGTGGTCCTCAGCATTAAACAGTTGTGACCTTCTGTAGTGGCCCCACCAGAGCGATAGGGAGTCTTGTTCCCAGAAAATACAGCCAAGAATCAGACAGACTGGCTCTGTTTACTGGGACGCTGCACTCAGAAATGTATTATGGCTGTGTAAAGTTGTACTGGTTGTGGGTGTGATGTTTTATTCAGTTAGGTGGACGCGTGGATTTTTGCAGTGGTACGCTGGAAGGGATCCATGTGCATCTAAAGATGATCTGCATATAACACCAAGAAAACTGGCAGTGCTGTTATCTCGGTCAGGCCAATAAAATGCAGTAAGTACAGGAGGAGGAACAATTGGATTCACATGAGTTCATATGTTTTTGCAGCGAATTATTATTTTATGCAATAATGTTCTATTATCTGCATTACTTCTCACATGCATAATTTACAGTTTTGCACAGTGAATGCATTTCACTCCTGGATCAGCTCCCAGTTCTGTGATGTGTGCTAACACTGGGAGTCAAGTCTCCGGAGCTATTAGCCGTAGTCTTTACAGCTGTCCACTAAAGAGACAGCCTTTGTCTCTGAGGCTCAATATGTGCATATCCAGGGCTACAGAAAGCTCAGATCTGCAGTGTGCCAGACCACCGCAGGGTTGTGTGCACCCAGTGATGAATGGGCCGCATCCAGAACTCCTGCTGCACGAGGAGAACTTGTGCAGTCAGACAGACCTTTTCATCCACTCTCTTTAAATAAAGTTCAGCCTTGGTTTTCCGCTCGGTAAATCAGAAATAATTCCACTGCTAGAAGAGACAATCACGGAAATCAAATGTAATTTCAAGTTCTGAACCAGAATGAAAGGCAGAAAGAAAACATTTTTTTTCTGAACAGAGTTAAAAACAGGCAGACTGAAAGCAGCAATATAGCATGACTTTTTGATAATCTCAAAGCAGCAAAATATTGATGATTTATCATTATCAAAAGATACTCAATGATACGTTTCTATAATTTATTATTATAATTTATGTATTGTTTATTCTTGATACATCACCGAATTATTTTTAGTGGAATTAGAAAATCCTCATAAAAGAATTGGAATTTTATGAATTTTGAATGAAACAGTTTTACCACATTTTTTTTAAAATCAATTTTTGGATAAAATATAGGAATGATGCACAAAACTCCCTGTTATATTTGCAATGAGACCTGTGAATAAACCTGCGAATTCATCAAGGAAGATGCATTTTATAAGGAGTATGCATATTTGGACGCATCCTTTATTCCCTCTCCATCAGTAAATTATCTTGCAATTTCCTTTGCAAATGATGATGACTAGGCACACAAAATACTAGAAAACACACTTTCAGAATACATTGAGGATTGAAAAAATAAAAGCAAGCAATCACCTTCCATTTTCATCAGTAGTATTAACAATCTATTTACTTTTTACTGGAAATGCTGGTAAAAGGGCGCTCACGGAATTAAGAAAAAAAAAAGAGCAGTTTGAATGTATTTACCTTGATGTAAAGGCAATTTGCTGAAGCCTTGATGTTGTGCAGATATGTCAGTTCAGGTCAATTCAGGAGGTGAAGCAGTCTTTCATGACAGAGACCAAGCACAGCTCAGCCCCTGATGCATCCCTGTGATGTTCACCTGTTCAGCCTTCCACATTGTGCCTACACTAGCAGAAAAAACCTAGAAGATGAGGAAGTTAGGGCTCCAAAAGGATCCAATGCACAATTATTTTATAAATACACAGAATACAATATATTGTATTATATCATGTTATTTTGCATTCTGATATCTTATTTAGTAAATTAGCTTTCCACCTCAGTTAATTGCTGCTGTTTCATTTCGAGGCCCATCTCCCTGCCCTTTTCCCTTTTCCCCTTTTCCCTTTCCTGGGGCGTGGGTCTGTCCCATTAGTCACGGAACTGGGCCAAACCAGCTTGTAAACCGTTGATGCTCTCCCAGCTCCATAATATTAATCTGAGCAGTGTGCTGGGGAATCTCAACAGTCTTCAGCTCAGCAGCTAATCTTAAATGCCAACTATTTTCAAAATACCAAAGGGAGGAATATCACAGTAGGGATAGTCCACTAAATTTTCATTAATGAGGGCATCTGTCAGCTTCTTGTTGTCCCTCATTAAGCTGTCCTGATTTGAAGCAGCCATAAAAGAAGAAGTGTGAAGGATGCCAAATCATATAAATATTATGTTAGCTAGCATGAAGGGCACCATTACAGCTTCGCTGAGATCCTAGTTTATGAGGCAGGGCACTGAATCAGTACCCCAGAGGCAGCACTCACTGTTTTTCCCATTCTGTTGGTTGGCCTGGCTGAGGAACACATTCAGGACCTCAGCTTTATATAGGGGCATGCTTGGCACCTAGGCATGATGATTGTGGAAGGAGCTACATAGGAGATGAGGGGAGGGGGAAGGCCCAAGCTAGATCTGCTCTCTCTGCTCTCATGCCTACCCATCGCCTCGGGCATGAACTAGCAGTGACCCCTCAGCTCATAGAAACAATTTGCTGTGAAATGCCACTGAATGGTAAAACACAACACCTCTTTCCAGCCAGTGCAGCTTTGCTTATTTCTTGTCATGTTACTTTTTTGGCAAATGGCTTTGCTGAACTTTCATATTCACTGAACTTTAAATCTTCAGCCAATCTTGGACAGCATCATCAGATGGTGAATTCCAAATTTGTCTCTTGGCTTTCTTCATTGTGGACTCAAATCTACAATCTGTCCATCCTGACAAAGACCAGCAAACTATCTATGGACTCTTTATCCGTGTGAAACAATTCAGACGTGAAATAGCTAAACTTTGCAATGAACTGCCTCAGGTCAGCCTCAGCTAAAGAATACTTTGGGAAAAAAAAATGTTTATCAATTGGTTCAAATAATGAGAACAACTGAAAAACAGCAATCTGTTCAGGAATGAAAAAAAAATGAGCTATTTTTCTGAAGCACATTTTTGTGTGCACGGCACTCTAGTGCAGTCTGTAAACAGAAGGCTGCAAATTTTGAACATTACAGTTCATTTCAGTTTCTTCTTTTAATTATTGTTCTACAATTTCTTCATTAGGGGACATGGGCTTAGAATTTCACGCTTAGTTAACCACCACTTAACCCTCCTGACACCGTCTGCGCGTATCCCATTAAGTGAAATTTTTGCTAATACTGTTGCAGTTAAGCAGTTGTCATTGCCATTCACTATCATTAAGCTAAACAGGTTCTCAGGGACGTATCCTAATAAGGCGCCATCCTGATTACGCACATCCTGATTAAGAGAAGCATGTGCTATTACACTTATTTGTCTGTCCTGGGAGGAAAGAACATTACATTTCAAAGTGTATCTGAACTTATTTAAAGCTACATGCATGGCATTCATGGATCTGGTGAAACTTCGCTGCATGGCAGCCCTTATTTTATGCATTGTATGATGTTGCTGGATTTATCTTTCCCTAAAAAACAACAGGTAGTTTGCTTAATTTCAAGTTTAGACCCCATCTGTACTACTGGAATTGCCCTCTGGATGGGAATCAGGTCCTTAATGGTGCTTTAAAGTGTAACCCATATCCTTAACCAATTAGTTATGATTTAAATATTGTTGCTTCATTGTAACTGGTTGCACTGCTTAATTCCCTCTTTGCTAATGGACAAATCAATAGGAATTACCCTTCTCAATGGATACTGTATAGTGCCTCTATTAGACATTTCCAGTTCAGAATGTGTCAGTATTTATCTCTAATAGAGTTTGTGATATGTAGCAGAGTAATAACTTCTTGATCGCACCTTCTAAATTAAACTATGCAATGAAAAGCAGTGGAGTTATCGTGTTAAATTGGTTATCTGTTCTTTTCCTAACATGAGCTGATAAAACGGATCCTTCTGTAGTCTAAGGATTACACTCAGTTGATCTCATCACAGATTTTATTTGACAGGAAGTCAGTTATGAGTGCTCCATCCTAAATACTGCATGGTGCACACAAATGGATATATGGAATGTCCCCATAACAAGTGCAAGGGTCCTTAGAAATGACAAGAGTCTATGCCGTTTGCTTCACTACCTTCAGGCAGGTAGATTTCTCTAAGTTATTCCTCTAAATGACAGGTTATTCTGTGGCTCCGTCTTTTCATCCTTCTGCGGCATAAACCCCTGACTTGGCTCATGCATCTTCCCTGGCCCCATAAAGCAATTGAATGAATCAGCTGTGCTTCAAGTCATTTTTACAATGGTTTATCACTGTGTGCATGGCTTGGCTGCAAATTGCTTATTTCAAGCAAGTCATGAAATACAAAGTGGCAGCACTGAATGCCAGGCTTAGTTGCCTCTTTGCCTCAGAGCCATATGTGTTTGAGTGAGCAATGTACAGCATATTTCCCAGACTAAAACCTCCTTTGGCCCATACATGTGTGACCACCTGAGGTAAGCGAAGGCTGAAACCCCTCTGGAACAGGAGCAAGTGAAAGCCACCTGCAACTCCTGCTTGAAATATTTGCACTCTGTCCCCTGCCCTGGAATTACTGGCACTTGAACCTCCAACACCAATTTGAGGTAGTTAGCAGTCCCCTGGCCAGTGTGAGTACATGAAAGTAGTTCTGCTGTGCTACAGGAGCAGAACTGTTGGCTGCAAAGAAGCTGAATGTGAAGCTAGATGCCTGGTAGCGTCTGATGTGCTGGCTCTCTGCTGCTGAAAGAGGAAATCCCACTTCTCTCACTGTCTTTCCCTGTTCTTATCCCTGCTTGCAGCCTGCTCCATATAGTTCCATTAAAGCCACAGTGTTTCATTATAGTCCTCATAAGAACTTTCAGAGAGAAAACTGCTCATTTTATATTACCCCATTGCTCAAGTTTCCTCTTCAAATAATGAATGAAATCAGCTTACGATGAGGCCAAGTGAGCACTAGGACTTCTGTAAGAGGAATGGCAGATGCTTGCAATCAGGAGCAGGAGATGAGGGTAAAGAGGGCACTAGGACTCCTTTTTTGTGGCAGCAAGCTGTTAGATAAGTTTATCTCATGTGTCTGTGGTGAAAAAAGTGTAAAAAATGCAAAAAAAAAAAAAAAAAA
>VXAB01010399.1:724796-767789 GCA_013399175.1 Odontophorus gujanensis | reverse complement strand
AAAAAAAAAAAAAAAGCAAAAACTTACAGTGTCTCGTTCCCATGGGAAGAACTTCCAAATTCAGAAATGGAGCTAAACCATATTTCACTATTCCCTGCTGCAAGGATACATTGGTTATAATGATTTGCAAGAATAATCTGCAGCTTTAGAAGAGAGTGAGTGGGAGCAATATTTCATCTCATGTCCCAGGTGAGCTGTTTACTACTGCTTTGCAGAAACTTTTGACAATACAGTATTGCTTACAGAAACAGCTGGGTCATCTTTGGTCACTCTCCACTAAAATGGCATGTTCCTGTACATCAGCTTGCTTGCAATGGCTCATTTTTTCAGACTTTAATTGGAAGAGTCATTTAATTGGTGGGTTTTGCCTCATCAATGTACACCGATTGAAAAAGTTCTGTTTGTGTGTAGCAGTCATGTGGGTATGTGCTAATTAAACTGCCATCATGATATCAGTTCCCTAACTGCTTCATGTGAGACTGGTTATTGCCCTTTCTAATTCACACACACTTCAGTGAGAAGTACTCAGCTCTGCTACATACTGTCAGTGAGAATTCAGCTTTGTCTGTAGGAAGTAGGAATCCATACATATCCAGCACGTAAAAAGTAAAAATGGTGAAATGAACATTTTGGGCAGGCTGGAGACTCTGCAGGTGCTTTCAGGTACACATCAGCTAGGGAGGGATCCCTCTGAGTTCCCTCTTGGGGGCTGGGTGAAGGGGGGGACAAAGGATGCGAGGTGGAGGTGCTTGTGCACTGAGTTAGAAGGCTGGGCTTCCCAGTGTCCCAGTGTCATGCACCAGAGAACAAGTCAGAGGAGTTGGTGATGCTGCTTGAGGAACCCCTGTGCAGTGAGCAGATGTGCTTGGGGTGGTGGAGAAGGGGAGGCTCAGAGGAGACCTTACTGTTCACTACAACTCCCTGAAAGGAGGTTGAAGCAAGGTGGGGGTCAGCCTCTTTTCCCGGGTAACAACTGATAGAACAAGAGGTAACGGCCTTACGTTGTGCCAGGGGAGGTTCATGCTGGATGTTAGGAAAAATTTCTTCTCCAAAAGAATAGTGAGGCATTGGAACAGGCTGCCCAGGGGTGTGGTGGAGTCACTGTCCCTGAGTTGTTCAAGAAACATGTAGTTGTGGTGCTTAAGAACATGGTTTAGTGGACGATATTGGTGATAGGTGGACAGTTGGACTAGATCTTAGTAACCTTTTCCAACCTTAATGATTCTATGACTGAAATGTCTGCTGCCCCAGAGCTGGTATCTTGGTGGGGCTGTCGGCACTGCTTGCTGTAGATGCCTCCATTGGTATGGTATGATAGCTTTGGTATTGGTGCTCTGCTGCAGTGGTCGGGGCTGAGGATGTTGCAGGGGTGCTAGAGCTAGGACCAAATGAATGTTTCTCACTCATGCATCATGACAAGTGTATCAGAAATCCTCTTGAGGGTCTTACAGCCTGTGAGACCAATTTCTCGCTCCAGTCATTTTGACCCAATCTCAGGCTGCTACAGCATCCCAAAATTTCAAGTGCTCTGCATCCTAATGCTGTGTGGCAAACTGGTAACATTTCCATTCCTGAACTTATTAAAAACAGAAGTTGTCATGGTTTACTAGCAAAACTTTAGTGTTAACTCAGAATCGTGGCAAAGTGCCCAAATAGCCTACGCTCTGCATTCTGTACAGTCTCAGAGTAGTTATCAGTAATTGCATCTCCACCCCCTCCCTATTACATATACTCCATGTACCATCCAATTCTTCACATTTATTATTCAAGGCACTTTTTGTTGGAGATTATTGCAGCTAACTTACCAAGAAAAAGGACAGCGGATGGTTTTAAAATACGGCGTTCTCTCTTGGTTATGGTGCTTTTCTGCAAGCATACTTTGTGTGTCCTGACATTGATTGCTACTTCCCCATTCCACTGGCACTTCCAAAAGGCAGGCTGGTGTCATGAGGTGATATTTATAGCCTGATCCTATTCCCAGGTATGTCTTTGACAGATAATTTTAAACTTCATGTGTACCTAAGCTCTTGTTACGTGACAGGAAAACACTGCAATAAAATGCAATTCAGCTTATATAACAAATCAAATTATTTTTTCTTGCAGATAGGAACTATATGGGAAACTATATGTGACCTCTGCTGCTGTCTGTACAAACAGGAACATCTGCTTCTATCAGCTCAGAATATTTATGGTATGAGACTCTTAGAAGCAGTTGGGGGGCGAGATCTCATGGTTCACAGTGGTCATCTGAAATCCAAAGTAAAAATGATAGACTGGTGTTTACCTTTGAGCCAGTATTCTTGCTCTGCTTTAAAATATTTCTTTTCATTCTCCTAGAACTCTTGTCTGAAATAGATTGTGGCTAGGGGTTTTTTAAATTCTTACTCAGCCTCTGACTGAGAGGATGGTAACTGTGATAAACAAAGACCGTGTCTGTTTAAGAACTATTTAGTGAAATAAGGGAAATGTATTTTCTTTTTGGGAAATTTTCCAAAATTTGCATTTCACTCCCAGAGACGTCACAACACTAATGCTGTGAATGTAAAGTGGAATTATGGATAGAGATATTTTCCATCAGATGATAATGTTTTCTTTAATCCCCCACTGTTAAAGATTACTTAACATCACAATCCTTAGCACCTCTGTGCCTGCAGAAGTCAATGAAGACAGCTTGTAGCCGCACAAGTGGTATAAAAACTGCAACTGCCTCGTGATTTAGCAGCTGTATTAAAACTGCAACTGTACAGTGATCTGGCAGAAGACCCACATGTCACTGACACTTAGGAATTTGACTGGATACTCTCAACTCCAGCTTGAAACGTCTTAGAGTCAGCTGGAGATCTGCTCCTCCACAGAATGGATCTGTTACTCTACTTCAATAAACTGAATTGCTGAAATAACCCTACAGAGAGTGGCTTTGAGTATCATCTGCTCCTTCTAGCCTGTTCATGGTCTAGTCACATACACAGACTGGGCAGAGAGTATCTGGGGTAACGCATTAAGATTTTGTTAGCATTTTGATAGCAGGGATTTAACCTACCAAAGTCAGGTTGTTATTTTGTTAAATACCATTGAGTCTCAGAAGAACAGGCTCTTGCTCACCTCAGAGAGATGGTAGACTGTAAGTAACTCTTCCCTTACATTAATGAGGAGTTTAATGGGGAGTTTGATGGGTAGTTTCTGTAATGACACTGGTATTTAAAGTACCACAATTCATTCCCCTAGATGAAAAATCTCACAATGTGGCACAAAATAGATAAAGCAGAAAACAGATAGGAGAAAAAAAAAATACTTCATATCGCTTTCCACAGTTGAGAAACTGAGGAACAGAATAATGGCAGAACTTTCAACAGTGATTCATGATTTCCAAAGCCTCTCGAATCCTCCAAGGAGACGACTTTGGTACCTAACAGATGCTGTGACTGTCCATTTTTAGGAGTCTGTGTACTCAGCATAGGCCAATAAGCAGACTCCAAATTTTGTTGCATCCTAAAACATCTGAAAATTTTCTTTACTGAGAGGGTGACGGAGCACTAGCACAGGCTGCCCAGGGAGGTTGTGGAGTCTCCTTCTCTGGTGACATTGGAGACCTGCTTCCTACCCATGTGACCTGCCACAGGGAACCTGCTTTATCGGGGAAAAGGCCTGAGCAGCCCAGGGAGTACAGGTGAAGGCAATTCACCTAGCTAGGCTCACCCTCTCTTAGACCACATTTAAGGGCTGGCTGCCATTGAGGAAGGATCTCTTGTTGGAGGTCTCTTCTCTGTGGAGTTTTTCCACGTGAGCCTTGTTCCTTGAAGACAGGTGAGCATTTTTTCTTCTTTGCAACATCTGCTTGATTATGCTCCTCCTTTTGCTGTTTTATTACACTCATATTCTCATCAGAAGTGCAAAGAGCACTACACCCGTGTCAGCTCTCTGGGTGGGTTGCTCTGTGGTGCAGGATACATGGGTCTGAGTGCTTTTCACATGAGAAAGTTGTTGAACTCAGTTCTCCCCCTTCCTCAGTAAGTGCCCTTTCCATGATCCATTAATACAGAAGGGAATGCAACCTATGCCAAGCCAGCCATTCCAGGGCTGAGAAGAGCCAAGTACCATCAGTGCTGGGTGATTTATTACCCTCAGAAGAGCTAAGGGGTGCTAAGGTGTGAGATTTCTGTATATCACTTCAAGCTATTGCTCAGAATGAGGGAGTACTGTGTGCAAGGAGGGAAGATGACTGGCAATTACCTTTATGTGGCAACACCTGTGAAATGACTCTTCTTGCATCACGATTTTGGAATTTGATAACTAAAGCCTCTCTAAATCCTGCTTAATGGACTTGCATTCTTTTCCAAACCGGTCCTGAGTTGCGATGGCTATGGGAGATCTATGGAATGTGAGTTAGTACTAAAGTGTATCCCTCCTCTTGCTAATACCAGGATGAACATCCACAAAAAATGGGCCAATGATCCACCTTTTACATTTTCCTTTATTTAAAGTTTTCATTTATTTTAATTCCCCATTTAACACTGGGGAAAAAAACTAAGATAAACACTAATTTTATTCTGCAGAATAATTCTGTGGGGAGATTGACTGGTAAGATACAAACAATAAGTCTCTGGATTCTTTCCTTTCATTGCATTTGTTGTTAGCTTTATAACCATGTCTTTACTGTGATGACATTTTATATTAAAGGAAGCTTTTGGATTATAAATTAGATTTAGCTAGTAAAAGCCATGTCGTGTCTTTTATTGCATTTTTCATTTGTTGTTATTATTTTATGAGAATTCAGACTGTGTGTACGAGCTTCCAGCCTCACACTCATGCATCCAGTGTTGTTAGGAAAGCAAGACAGGAGATAAATGAATGATCATCTGTATGGAAGGTATAGGAAAGTTCATTGGGTCTCAGATCTTATAATTAAATTAAAAGCCCTGGAGGAAATGTTGGCCTGGGGCTGCTTTTTATGGTGATTCCAGAACAAAACTGCCATCACAGGAAGCGGGATTACCCTGCTTTTTTGCAAATTAGCTCATACCCTTTCTGTTAAAAGTAATCACTGAACTGGATAAATACAAAGTAGTTGCAGCTGCCTCTGTGGTGGCTGTTTAACTCTCAATGAGACACAGCTCTAAATTAAAACTTGTTGGAAGTGGTCACCTGGATTGGGAGCACCTGTAACCTAAGTTCATTGCTAGTTCTTCCTGCAGCCTGTTTCAGGTAGGCAGGTAACAGAGGATGCTGACCTTGGTCATTCTAATTCTCTTGGTGCTGAAAAATGACTATCAAAAAAGAATGTAGCGATAACTTCTTCTGTAACCCCTCCAAGCGTTAGGGTCCCTGAGGTTGAGCCTCTATCCTGAGGAACATAATGTTATTGACAAACTGCCTGCTGTGTAAAGGGTCAGGCCTTTGCACACCATCACACAATGTGATCGTACTGATCTTCTGGATAAACTCTAGGAAAGTTTTTAACTGCAAGGAGAGAAAAAAAAAGTGGAGAGCAACCACTAAGAAATCCAGGGCAAACTGATACCTTTAATGCACAGTTACCCAGCAAAGTTCAGGGTGTTGAAGGCCAGGCTGGATGGGACCCTGGGGCAGCCTGATCTGGTGAGTGGCACCCTGCCCACAGTGAGGGAGCTGGGGCTGGATGATCTTTGAGGGTGTATGGGAACTGCTGAATCACAGCCTGAACCACTGATTGGTCACCTGAGGTGAGCATTGAGTCAGCCATGGGGGCACAGGTGGAGGTGATAACACCTGTGTGATTGGAAGGGGTGGAGCCTGGCTCCACCTCTCCCCAAGCCCCATTTAAGGGCTGACCACCACCAGGAAAGGATCTCTTCTTGGAGATCTCTCTTGTGTGGAGTCCACGGTGAGCCTTTCCCATCTCAAGGTGAGCCATTACTCGTTTGTACTATTTATATTCCATCTGTACAAACCTAACTAAATATACCATCCTTTATACCAATCTTAAAGAGTCATCTTTAAGATCGCTCTCATTACAGAGGGCCCTTCCAACCCAAACAGTTTTGTGATTCTATGGCAGTTGTGCATAAATACATATAATGTATGGATTGCTAACATGTATTTATTAGTTCAGGTACTGACACTTAGGAAAAATAGCATGAGCTTGTTATATATCCCTTTACAATATAGGAAACTGTGATAAGTGTCCACTGTGATTCTTCAGAATAATTGTGTTGCCACTGAGCAATAAAGCAGTTAGAGCAAGGTCTGCTCCTGTCAAAACTGAGTCTTCTACCCAGTGCAACTACACCCTGAGAATAGGGAGATGATGCCAAGGTGATATGCATGGGGCTGCATGTTTTAGCTGCAATTGTACCTAAATGGCAGATGTGAAAGAAGGCAGCTAAGACTTCTCTATTTTCTAGTTGAATGAGCAAATACTGTACAGTGATCTATACAGCAGAAGCCTCAAAAGCTGATGTGAACAGTGGCACCTATGTAAAAGGTACTTTAAAAAAGAACTTTCATTTACTTCCATTTCCTGTTGACACTATACAGACCAGCACTTACTTTTAATAAATGACTCCAAGTATCTTTTTTTTAATTTGATATTCCTGCTAAAATAGCTTCAGGCAAAATGATTTATTTGTGATCACCAGTGCACAAACAGAAGGCAAGACACTACTGCATGCACTGTCAGGGTTTGCTGTATCAGGGCTATATTGCCAGTATATTAAAGCAGTGTTTATTATTTCAGTTTGGCGAAGTAATTACTTCTTACGCAGTTTAACTCTCGGGGTCTTTTGTGCCTAAAAAATCTAGTAAGTTGTGTCAAAAAAAAAAAGCACCAAATGTCACTGTCACCTTGCTGAGGTCTGTCTTCGTCACTTCTAGACTTAGTTATTTCTGTATGTTTTAAAAGTACATAGTTCTGAAGTTCATAGTGCAGGATATCAGAGGGAAAGATAAAGTACATGAGTTTACAGTGGAGATTGTAGTGTAGATTCTTTGCCTTTTTCAAGCAATTATAAATGGCAGATATCATCTTGGCCTAAAGTTCTCTTTGACAACTGGGAAGCCTTATACCTGCTTGTTAGTGCTGCAATAATTCAAGCTGTTGGCTTTTCTTAGTAATGCTTGAAGTAACCCTTTGGAGAATAAGTGTGCAGTGTAGATGTCAACGTGTATCTTCTAAGAACTGATTTTGTTGGCAACCCAGAAGAGTTCCAGTGCTCAACGTGTTAAATAACTGTTTAATTGTTTTGTTTTCCTTGTGATAACCATTTCATAAGTTACTGTTTGTTTTCAGTGCCTCAGAATTAAAAAAAAGTTGAAGACCATGTCAGTTTCTTAGACTGTCCAACAGACCACCACTGCCCATGATAGAACCATCATAGTAATGTTTATGTTCCTGTAAGAAGAAAGCTTTTGCAAAGCTATTTTTAGGACTTTATGCAGAAAAACTGAATAAAGTGGTATGAATGAATGGAGGTGCTATATACATACATACAATTTCTGTACATGCATTAGAGGCTTTAATTTCAGCCTGCTCAGTTGGTTCTGCTTTCATTGGGATCATATCTTTCTGCAGTCAAAAATAGGAGGTCAAACAAAAGCCATTATGTAGGTTTCTAAACTTCTGAATACACTGCTCTGACATGAACAGAATTTAGCTTTTGTTCTTTGTTTTTCTAGCTTAGGCGAAAGTATTTTCTTCTATTTAAGCCGATGTTAGAAGAGTAACAAAAGCTCATTGCCTGAAAACTGCTTTCTTATGCAAAGGGATTGCCTATGGTGAAATTTGGCTATTTCAGTCTCTAAGAATAGGGATTCACATATCTATGACATTTGACTGATGCTGCTTGATTATTTTTTTCCAGCATAATATTAAGGAACTGCTTTAAATATTTAACCCTCATTCTACGAACTAAAATAAATTCTCATTCATTTTCATAAAGCTCTGCTTGTTTGAACTTCATGCAATTTGTAAAAGGTTTGTCATCTGCATTTGTGCATTGCCATTAAAACTGCAGTCACACTGATACAGCAGTAGGTCATTACCTTACTTCTAAAGGCACCCACAGCAGAAGAAAATGTGAGTTAAGTGCCATATTAATTAGAACTGAGTAAGTAAAATGAATGTACAGTTCCCTCTAATTTTGATGAGCTTGATCCCCACTTACCTTTGCGAATAATATTTGCTGTGCAGTGGAAGAATGTGTTGCTGTGAGCTCTTAAAGATCCTCTTCCACGTTGTTATTCACAAAGCCAGCAGTTCTTGTTTGTTGTTATCACTTTTTCCCCTAGAGAATATATTTGCGAAGGTTTTTGTACCAAGAAGCAGTCCTACTGATCATATTGTGAATAATTGTTTTAAAATTTGAAGGGTCTGATTTAGAGATACAAACCTGCAAGCACTTGAGCACATACATGATGAAATCATGAAAGGAAACCTGTTACATACTTCTGTCCTGTGAAAATGAGTGGAAGCACACATTTTCACCTTATAAAACAATCCCTAGAGTTCTTAATTGTTTTGTAATTGAAATCAACAATACTCTGTGAAAGCTTTCAGAGGAGGCTGCATAGCTTCCTTAATCTAAAGAGGATTTTGCTTTATAGTTGTGATTAGATTTATTCTCTAATACTTTAATTCTTTAAGGTTCCCTTCCAACTCAAATGATTCTCTGATTCCAGTGTATGATACTCTGATTTACCAAGAATTAAAGATGGTCAAATAATATTAGTGTCCAAGGGGTGCGGAAGACACCTGTTCAGAGGTAGTAACTGGTGGAACAAATTATGAAGCACTCTTTTGATTCACTGACTCCCAGATCAATGGAATCCAAATAAAAAAATGTCCAGGGGCTTCAGGGACCTTTTGATCCACTTGATGCACATGTTTTAATGTCAGCGTGTTCACTGGATATGGTTTCTCTTCTTTTTTTTTCTTTAACTAAGATTGTTTATGAGCACTCTGTAGCCAGCTGAAGTATTTCTTCCTAAAACATAGATAAGACTACTTAACCTTCAAAACTTCTATTTAAGTGCAATTTCACCCTTGAATATTTTGATTCACCAAGAAATTTAATCTAAATATCACTTATTTCAAAATCATGGGCATATGTGTTTTTCATGCCACTAACTCTGTTGCTGTAACAATTGGTCAGAGATGGGTTGGAGTCTCAGCCACTCAGTCTCCATATGACTTGCTTTGAGCTGGGTGACATGATTTAGGGAGATCCTTTCCAACCTTAGTGGCTATATGATTCCATGGAAAGAAATAAAATACCTGCTAAACACATCTAATCTGTCTTCAGATATATTTCTAAAGCAAACATGAAAATCTCTATTCTATTCAGGAAGTCATAATACTGGTATATATCCCAGGTATTTATACGGACTGGGGGAAGAACTCCTGGAGAGCAACCCTGTGAAGGACTTGAGGGGTCCTGATGGATGAGAAGCTGGATGTGAGTCAGTAGCGCACACTTGCAGTCTGGTGTGCCAACTATATACTAGGCCATCCCTATTTAAATGCAGCCAGCAGGGAGAGGGAGGTGATTGTCCCTTTCTACTCAGCTCTTGTGAGGCCCCATCTGGAGTACTGTGTCCAGGCCTGGGGCCCCCAGCCTGAGAAAGACACACAACTCTTGGAATGGGTCACGAGGAGGGCCACTAAAATGATCAGAGGGCTGAAGCACCTCTTCTATGGGGAAAGGTTGAGGGAACTGGGCTTGTTTAACTTGGAGAAGAGGAGGCTTTGGTTAGATCATATCTTGGCCTTCCAATACTTGGAGGGAGTGCATAAGTAGGAGGGGGAATGACTGTTTACATGGGTTGATAACGATAGGATGAGGGGAATAGTTTTAAACTAAGACAGGGAAATTTAGGTTATATGTTAGGAGGAAGTTTTTTGTTTTTTTTTTTTTACTCAGAGGGTGGTGATGCACTGGAATAGTTTGCCCAGAAAGGTTGTGGATGCCCATTCCTGGAGGCATTCAAGGCAAGGCTGGATGTGACTTTGGGCAGCCTGCACTAGTGGTTGGTGACTCTGTCCATGGCAAGGGGGTTGAAACTCAATGATCTTTGAAGTCCTCCTCAATCCAGGCCATTCTGTGTTTGTATGATACCGGCAAGTGCTTTGTAAACTCAGTATACTTTTTGTACAGGAAAAAAATGATGGGTCTTAAAATTAACAGTAATGTAAAAATGAGTCAAGAGGACCTAGATTTGTCTCGTTCTCACAAAATGTTCAGTCCTTTCTGCTTTAAGGTATTACTTCTTTGGAGGCACAGTTATGTATTTGAATTTTTCTTCTTTTGTAAGAAAACTAGTCCATACTTCCATACTTGCTACAAGCATTAGTTGACTGATACCTGGCAGTGAGATCTCTAGGCATATGATTGTAGTCTGATTATTGTTTACCTTTGGGCTGTTCTTGCTGGCATTGACCGTTTAAAATAAACGATGTGGAATATTGAATGTTACAAAATTGAATTTGAATTCCACTTGAACTTAACTGATTCTGTAGCTGCATAAACATTCGTTTGGCAATAAGTACATAGAAAACAACAGATCTCAATAAATCACACCTACTGTAAGCATGCAAAAGTAAACAGCTTTCCTCAGCCTTCCTTTCCTGCTGAGGCTGGGTCTTCAGTTATTTTGAATTATGAGGTTTTTTAAACGTTGCAACTGTTTTGTTTTTTTTTCATACATCTCAATTTCCTTATCAGCTCCTTTATTACCTGTGGTCTTACATCTGAAGTAGCATTCATCAGCCTTATCTGTGTCCTCCACTCTTTTCATTCCTATTCTGATTGCTGTTTTTAAATCATATTCACCTTCTCGTCATTTGTTCTGAAACACCTTTTCACAGTTTTTCAATGTTAATGTATATTTCTTAGGCTGGACATAATCACAGCAAGCTCATAGCCATTATATTCCAGCTTGTGTCCTTGTCTTCGATATAAACACTGAATGTTTTGATGAGGTAGTCAATAAATGAGGCAAGTGAGAGTCTGTTGCATTCAGCTTAGTTTTCTGGTACTGGTGCTTTGCAAGGATATCCTCATCTTCCATGCAGACTTGTGTGGGTCTGCTGATGTGGGAAAGAGTTAACTGTGGGGAGTGGATTGGTGCCCTGCAGCCAGCCTGGCTGGCTCATTCTGGACAGATGGGGCTCAAGCTGTGAATCCAAAAGTGTAATTGTGCCCAGATGTGCTGCAGTTTAGGACTAAAATTACCTTCTTTATCGCAACCTTCCTTCAGGTGACAGTCTCCCAGTTTTAATGCCAAAGTAAGCCACTGTAACAACATACTTAAACACAAGCTTTTAAGTAAAATGAATGATGAAAAAACTACACTTAAGAACAAACAAGCATGATGTATTCATAAGCCATAACGAATGAATTAAGGTCGGGATGGTATTAACAGTGTTTGCAGAAATACGCTTTGTGTAACCCAACTGTATCATATACATTAGTGGCAAAACAACTCCATTATCATTCCGTAGACTTTTCACAAAGGTGAATCTGAACTGCTGATTTCATCTGTTCTGTAAAAATGTCACTTTAACATTTACAGTTTTCGCTCATCAAAGGTGGTATATTAGAGGTGATGGACAGACTGAAAAGGAAACCAAGGACATTTGAAAGAAAGCTCTCCCTTGTAAATATGTATTGACTACAGAAATGAAATAAACCATGTTTCATCTCAGTAAGTATTGGTTGGCAGACCAAGCCAACCTTCTCCCACGTTGTTTCTTATAATTACAAAACAGGACTGGGGTAGAAGCAACAATAATGGCAGCAAAAGGCTTGCTGTTATCCATGGCTGAAGATTAGATAAGACAAGGAGACTTGGCTCAACCATGTGAGGAGGATGATCAGGACAAGCCCCATATGGGGGCTGCAGAGAGCTTCTGCTGGCAAGGAGGAATGTCAGGGACTCCTGGTCACATCCCTGTCACCAGTGAGCAGCTCCGTACCTACAAGAGGCCACTGTAGTGCTAAAGGTGTATGGCATCCTCTGGTGTGCACAGGGGAAAGGCAATTGAGGGATGATTTAATTCCCTGTATTCCACCTGGCAGCTTTTACTTGGAGTTTCATCAAGCAAAAAAGAGTTTTGTTCCCAAAACCCAAGGTAGGAGTCCTGGAGCTCTTAGTCTTGTAAGAAATGTCATTAAAAACAATTATTTTTGAGTGGTTCAATTTGTCTTGTCTTCTTCCATATCTATATGAAATCTGCCCTAAAAAGCCCATATCCTAGTGTAAAAAGCTTTTGGTGAACTGCAACGTTTATGTCCATGATTTCATTTTTATTTTTTTTTGATGCAGTGTTTTGGTGGTACACTTGAAAAAATAAGTACTTTTTTTTTAAAAAAAAAGCAGAAATCACGCTTTGCATCAGACCAGGTGATGGTAACTGGTAAAACCAGTTCTGTGCTTGAGGGCACAGAAGTCCTCTGCTGATCCAACACTATTACTGCTATTTTTTCAAAGAAAAAAAAAAGTAATTACTTTTTCCTGCATTTCTTCCAAATTGCTCAGAAAAAGATAGCCTAGCAACAAAATTTGAACTTAGACACAATGTTAAGACAGATTTTTTGTTTTTAAACCAAAAGAATAGTTTACAGTAAGATTATCAAAATACAAAAACATCTTTGCTGCCATGATCCATGTTTGTCTGCAGGACAGCGATCATTTCTGAGAGCATTTGAGGTGTGGTTTGAAACTGATTTTCTGCTTCCATGTGCACTGTAAATTCTACCTTTGGGATGAGCAAGTGACTGGCTTCAAGGTGAATTGCCATCTCATTCGTGGTTGTCTTTCTTGACTGCCATTTTACTGTAGGTTAAGAGTTGGGAATGTATGTTTATTAACATGGTCAGTACATTCAGTGAGCTGATAAGAGAAAGGTGATTCTAATGTTATGGGTAATATGCATGAATAGGTAGAAGGCAGCATGACTTACTCTGGCATAATTTTATTCAGTGTAAAAGGCACTGATCCTTTATTTTCCTGGATGATGATGAATGAAGTTTGTACAGCTTTCAAGAAGCTCAATGAAGCTACTTAGCAGGTGTTTATCTTTGCGTCATACTGTGATAAAGCAGAAGAGACATGAAGTGAGCGCTTAGCACATCCCCTGGGCACGGAATCAAATACGCCTGCTTTGCTTCTGACAAACTTCTGATCTTTCCCTAAACACCTCCGGTGGTAGCACCTTCACAGCACTCCTGGGAAATCAGTTCTGGTTTTTCCATGTGCCCCTTCAGAAGTTGAAGGCTGTTCCATCTTGTCATCCACAGTAGTTGTGAAGAGCTGATCAAAGCAGTCCTTTTTCATTTATCTGATGTAAATTGTATCGTATCGCCCCTCAACCTTATCTCAGTCCAAGCAATTAATCCATGTTTCTTCAGAAGTCATGGTTTTTCGACACCCGAGCCTCAGCTTTGCTCAAGTTTTTCTCCAATTGTCAGTGATGGAATCCAGAACTGGATGCTGTAAAAGCATTGGCAGAGTGCAGGAAATTGTGCCTTCTGCAGGGCTGAGTGTAATGGAAAGATTTTGGAGACACAGCATGAAGGTGTTCTTTGAAAGCATACTTAATGTGTTAGGTGTTGTTGGCTCTACGTGTGTTTTCATCATATGTACAAAAGAATTAATAACAAGTGAGGGGCGCAAAACTGAGCAGGTTCTGTTCGTGTGTTGGTAGAGTGAGGAAATATCTGTCAAGAGCAGATAAGTCATCCTCCACGTGTTAAAACTTTTTTTTCCTCAGTAGAGATTATGATGTCATCAGAAAAAGAAAGACTTGCTGGGTCCAAAGGGTCAAAAAATAAAAATAAATAAAATACATGCAGTGCTGATATGTGAGATGGTGAAAACCTAAATGAGAGATTTGTATGATGGATGGGTGAAGTATCAGTGAATGCAGAATTAAAGAAAGAAATGGCTTGGAAAAATTTAACTGTACACCTTTAAGGCTTGTGTAGCCACATGCTTGGTTATCTTTCTCTCTGTTCTGTTATCCTGCCTCTCACTGTAAAGAAATTCTGAACAAATGTGTCAGGGAAATTGGAGTCCTTGAAAGTTTATGAAAATCAATGGCTAGGTAAAGGAGCCCGAGATACCAGCCTCTGGAGGAATCCCTCAGTACCTGTTTTTGTTGTTTCATAGTAGCTGGCTAGATGTGGAGAAGGAGGTGGTAGAACCACAGCTGCTATGGATGTGATTTGCTTTCAGTCTGAGTGTGGATAGATCAGTCTCTTAGGATGGAAATGTCTTTCCTCCATTGCTTACAGAGAGCGTGTGAATGACTTGTTTGGGTCTGATGTCAGTTTTACAGCAGTGGCCAAGTGAGATGAAGTCAGCTTGGGCTCCTACAAGGGCGTGACAGAAGAGCAGAAGAAGAGAGAGCTGATGGTGGTAAGATAGCCAGTTTCCCTTGTGGTGGGAAAAGGGGGCATAAAGGGAGGAAATGGAGGAGAGCAGGGAACAGGGAAGAAAAATTGACAGAAAAGGAGAGCTGAAAGAAACCCTGTTAGTTCTGGCAAACTGGAAATCATTGGAGGGTTGGTGGGAGAGTGAGAGCAGTTGCAGACTGAAAGAGAAAGCAAATTCGCAAAAGAAGCCCTCAAAGTCAGCATTAAGTCTCCCCACATCATTATACTGTTGACCAGTTTTCTAGATCAATTTCTACAGGCTCCCAAGGAGCAGTCAGTCCAGTGGCTCACATTCAGCCCAAACTTTCTACCTGTTGAGGCTTGTTTACACACAACTTCACACCGTATTTACAGTGCTTCTGAATTACATTTAACTGATGTTTCTTCCATACCGCTGCATGTTAGGAGCTGTGTTGCCAAGCTCTGTAACAGACTTGCTAGCTAGCATACAATCGAGCTGCCGCCCACACTGGAAAGCCTCCAAGCATTTCAGTAAACATGGGGAAGTGTTGGCAGTCCTCTTTTAAAAGATGCCTTTAAATGATCTCCTGCTTCTCTAAGGAGGCAGTGTACCCAGTATGTGCACAAGTATATATTATGTATGAGGGAAGTCCAACCAGGGGAGCCATCTCTTACTGAGCATTGTTTAGAATTGCATTTTGGATTTTAGAAAAAGGATCTTGCCATTCTTTAATGAAACTTCTGGGAGCTCTGATCAGAAAGGTTTCATACTAGGACTGCTAAGATTAGTATGAAACCAATCAGGGCTGGACTGGGTTCGAGGCAATTCCTGAACTATACTTTGGGTTTAAAAGTGCCTGCTTTCCCACTTCCTGACTGCTTACTAACTTTTTGCCTGTGCTGACATCTATCAAATGATACTGTGTCAGACCATCGTTTGAACTTACAAAAGCTCCAAGGTATGCAAACAGGAGTTTATCTGAGCAAAAGGACCCAGGGCCAGTCATTGCACACAGACCTCAAGATATATAACGTTCTAGGGGTGAAAGTTTTAGGAAGCTTGAAGCCCTGCTAGACACTATTAGGGTCAAAAGGAAAAGCAGAAATCCATAGCACAAAAGAATCAGTAATTGGAGCCTTGTGGTAAATCAACACATTTTAAATGTGACAAAAGAAATTGCTTTATCTGTTCAAAATTTTCAGACCTTCAACCTCATTAGGCTGTAACTGCCTCGTTGATATCTTTGAAGGCCAAGTCTGAGAAGTTCCAGTGGAGACAGGGAGTGCTGGATGCTTTCATAGGCTTTCTGTTGGACACTGCTGTCCAGGTCCTGATCTAACATCCACTTTACTCATGTTCGTTGTTTTCATGATAATGGAATCTGTGAGTGGAAAGATCAGAATCTGTCTCGGGGTACCTTGTTCCTGCACTTCTAATCTTCATCATCAATCATTTTTTAAATAAATTACATCAAAACAAACGAAAGAGGCTTCCTGAGTGGAAGACTTTTTTTTCTTTTTACTGGGCTAAGGACAAGTCCAAACCAACAGGAAATGATTAAATAATGTTAAATCACTACAGAACCCTGATGTAATAATTGTGGCTTTAAGCTCTGGATGATTTAGAATATATTTTCTCTGAAAACAGCAGAATCTCTACCTTTTAAAGAAGAAAATGTCCACGTTTAAAACATTCAGCTCATGTTAGGAGAGGGAAATTGTGTTCAAAATGCAGTCATCCTAGAACTGTTAGCATAATATGTTATTATGTGCAACATCTTCTAATGTTTTTCTGGGAGAAGATGACAAGTCTCTCAAAATAGTAGGCTAGTAACTTGTAAACAGAAGGAATGTTGCAAGATGTGATATGCACAAATAATCAGTCTGCTCCTCTAACGTCTAGCTGGATCGTCATGGAAGAACCTGATCTGTTACTGTTGTAATTTCATAATTTATTTACATTAGTCAATAGAAGATGGTTACCAAAAAATAAATAAAAATAAAAAACAAACCCATCCCAAAACCACAAATCCACCCTGTGCTAATTTAACAAGCTCCCCATCTGGATTTCTCCTGTTTTGTGAAAGTTTAGTTTATTTCAGGGTTCTCAGCTTAGTGTGGGAGGTTAGCTGAAATCCCCTGTAGAAGCCCTTTAATTCTACTTGAAGTGCATGAGGGACACTGCTGTGCCTGACAGCATCAGTCACACAGGAGGCAGCAAAAGGCAAGGAGGAGGAAGCTGCCCTGTTAGATTGCTCATCCAGGCAAATGAGTACTCTTCAGCTGAGTTGGAAAAGTCATGGCTATTTCAGCTGCCTAGGGATCATGCAGTCTATCAGAACGTTATAACAAAGTGGCTAAAAATAGGTCTGTAAGGGTTGATATCCCTTGGTGGAAATTAATTATCAATGTCTGTTTCAAATCGGATGAATGCAGAGATTCAGATCCGAGCTCCTCTGATGACAATACGGAACAGCGTAGGAAGGTTCAGCCATGAAAGCTGGTTGAAAGGAAACCTTTCCTTACACATCCCTCAGCATTTTGGTGACAAGTTGTCATGACAGTACCAGAGCAACAGAGTGCGGGAGGGTTTCTTTTGAGTTAGATTATTGAGTATCACTTGGAGAGCTAATTCTGGTAATGGTCCAGCAAAAACTGCAACAGAAAAAAGCAGGCTACCCCAACATATGTTTCCATTGCCCCGCACTTTTCTGTCTTTTTCTGTTACGTTAGAACATTTTGTTATATTTAGTTTTGTTATATTTAGAACAGTTTCAGACTTGACCTACTGTTTCCTCCAAGGAATCATTGAAAGAGCTGTCTGAAGAGAATTGCTATTTGTCATTGTGAAATAAAGCCCATCTGCACCTTTGGGAGATCTGCTTTTATGAACTGCTACAAGACAGCAGTACAGCAGTGGCCACTTGGTTTCTGCTGCCACCAGATAGTGCAGTCATGTTTTGTGAAGTCTTGACAATCTGCTGAAATTCAACCTTACAAACCATACAACTAAGCGATTCTGCACTGTTTTCCAGTTGCAAGATGACATCTTAGGACTGGTTAGCATTAAGGATTTTGCTAAATCACATCTTCTCAAGTTGACAGTTATTGTTTGTGTCACTAGTGGTATGATCGTTGGATCCACGTCTTTAATTTTGATCTTTGTGGATAGCATGAAATTACTGCAATATTATTAAATGAATCTTGTACTTATTATGTGAAAAATCTCCAAAGCTTGTGTACAGTTTTACATACTAAATAAAGATATTTCTCTGTTTTTCCCTTCTGTGTTGATATTCTCTACTACTCTGATGGGTTGTATCTATTTTGATTTCTCTGGTATGAGCTTATAGAAAGATGATAGTGCCATCATGATGTCTGAAACCCCTCCAAGATTCCCCTAAGCTCCCCAGTGTGTTCCATTATCTTTGTTTTTGTTGAAAAAGCTTTGTCTGCAGGGAAAAAGTTTGATCTGTACATTGTCTGTATTTATCAGCAAACAATGGCCCTGTGCCAACGTATCTCAACTCTGACAATTTGGAATTCAGTTCAAAACTGCCAGAACTCAGACTTCTCTGATCACGTGAAAATCTTTTTTTTTTCTTTTTTTCATTCGTTTCTAAGCATTTCACTGTGCACATGCCTGGGAATGTGCCTGATACATGGTCTTATGATGTGGAGTTGTGTGTGCTTGGCATTTCTTCACCAGGGCTGGCTTTCACCTAACAGCAGCCTCTGCAATGTGCAGTGTGCTTTTGGGATAAGAAACTGTGGTCTTCAGAGGTCATTTTGACTGTGCATGATGAGCAAACTGGGGTGCATTTTGGGAAGGGTGGAAAGTGAATTCTTTCTTAATGTTTGCTTCGCACTGGACTCTCTACAGGTGAGCCAAAAGATAATGAGCAAGGTCTGAGGTAGACGCCTGACTTTCATTGGCAGTCCTTTTGACTGTCCCATATGTGCCATTTTGCTGTTAACAGTAATGATAAGGAAACACCCTGCGTGAAATCTGAGTTTCCCAAAGCGTGCAGGACAACTTTTTGCAAAGCAAAATCACACAGGAGTTAAATGTGAAGCTTTTGTCTTGAAACCCTTGGCATTTGTCTTGGCATGCATTCATCTGACTTCTGATCGTCAACTCCTAAGTCCTAAGCAGCATCTTACATTTGGGTTTGTATGCAAAATTCAGCAACACCTCAGTGCACGAGGTACAGCATGTTCTGCCTGTGCCGCCCCTGAGTGGTGACGCTGCCAGCTGGAGTAGTCATAGAGTTGGCAGGGCTCTCTCGCCCTGATACAACAGTAGGTACGCCTCCAAATCTCATGATTAAATATGGTGGATGCTCAGAAATAACTCCAGTATTGTCCCTAGCTGATAACCTGATACTTGTTTTGTAAAGCAGCTGGCACTGAAGTATAGGGAAGCCATGCAAACTCCTTATGCACACTCTAGGATGTAAAAAAAGATTTTTTGGCTGCGGAACCACCTCCTAGCAATGTTAGAAATAAAAGCCTAGATTATTTTTAATGTATCTTTTCTAGAGCTTGAGGAAAAAAAGCCATCTTGCTGGAAAACATCACATTAATCCTCTTTTCAGCTCCTGGCTTGTGCTGTGGCCAGTAGTCTTTATTAGTATTTACTTACCGTCAGACAGAAGGTGCCCATCCCCTGCTTTATTTGTAGCTGAATGACAAGGCCTTTCTCTCAGCTGCCTACATTATTAACTAGTCTTTGACTGCTGTAAATCTCCCTTCAGCATGAAAAGCCCTTCTTTCAAATCTATTTAACTTTTTTTTTTTTTCCTCTGGAAAGAGAGGGACAGGGAGCAGAAGTCTGTTTATCTCATGCTTTTCTGCATGTTCACAAGAGTATACATACTCCACAGATACACTCACTTAAGCATCAGATCAGTTCCTGTACTGCATTGCTGGGATAAATGGCTTATCACCATGAAACTGTGCCTCTTTTACTCTTCACTGGGATGCTGGCACATACCGTCCCATCGTTGCTGGTTCTCTTCTCACTCAGAAAATAAAAGTCCAGTCTTAGAGTCAAATTGCAGAGTTCCGACACAGGCAAACTTTCATGTTGTTGCTATTATTTATTAAGAATAATAAATTAATAATGCATCATTATTTATGTATTGGCTGATTGCTATTTAGAAGGTGATGGTGAATCTGCAAGTTTCTTACATGCAAAATAAGAAAAGGTGTGGTCTCTGCTGAGTTTTGCAGAGTGAATTAAATGTGTGTAGCTCCTTCATAAAGAATTTAGGGAAAAAGATGAGACAGGAAACTGTCAGGAGATTGCTCATCTGGGAAAACTTGAATAACTTCCTTTAATTATATCTTTGTAGTGAAAGGCCCCAAAGTATGCTATTTAGGTGAAGTGTGAAAAAAATTATCCAATTAAAAGTTTCCTTTTCATACATGGTAGATGTTTTCAAAAAATTGAGAAAAAAGAGAACTCATATTCTTCACAATACTAATTTGAGGAAAATAATGCTTTGCCTTATGGCTCTGTCACTAAGTTCGTGCAAGGTTAGAGGCCAATTATTCTAATTAAAAAATACCAGTTTCACGGTCACTTTGATCACCGTACTGTCATCTCTCCGAGATTTCTGTGTTTGCATTGGGATGTTCCTTATCTGCTATCCTCAGAGTAGGCAAACAAATAATAGTGAATCATTTATTTAGTTTCCTCTCCTCTGCTGAAGTAGTTTTCATACATTCTTCACTTAGGGAATCACGGTATTCTTTGATCCCCCATTCCCCGTTTTTCCTGTTTACAGCCATCCACTTTCCAGTGAGCTCCACTAAGACTGCAGCCCTCTTTCTGAAATAAACTTGTCGGCAAAAATTAGAATTTCAGTCTTTAATTCTGATTAATTAAAGAAATATATATATTTTTAAAAATAACGTAGTCTGATGTAAAAAATTAACCTCATTCCTGGTATACCTCTGAGATAGCATTGGTGCAATGAATTGTGTAAAAGCACCATTTAAATCTGCTACCACTATCTTCTGTGCTGGATTTAACACGACCAGTGTTCCTCCTTGTAAAGATCCAGATTATACTTTCCATTTTTCTTCAGCCAAGAAGCTGAAGGGCAAAGCTGAACAGAGTCCCGCTGGCAAAATTCTGGGTGTCATTGCTTATTTGTCTCATATGAGGAGAGGAACCTCAAAAAACTACCACCCAATGTGTCATCCCTTTGAGAGGGAAGTAATTATGCTGAGAAATCAAACCAAAATAAAATTCCCTGAAGTACAATTTAACCCTGAGTTTTTGCCAGGAATGTGACAAGGAAATGGTAAGCATCAGTTGATATATACTTTTAATTCTGTTTGGGATTTCTTCTAATTTGTGAAGAAAAATATTTACTGATTGTTCATGCTTTCTGATCCACAAGGGATTCTTCCATTTTTCATTCTTTCCATTCTCTCATGCTTAGCAGCCGCACTAGTTAGTCAAGGCGCAGTTGTCAGGACTGCTACATCCTGATGTAGCCCTCTCTTGCTCATGGTGAACTCCAGCTCTCAAGAGGATCAATGCATGTGCACCAGCCCACTCTCTGTTAACATGTAACCTTAACACGGGTTTATTAGAGTAATAGAATCATAGAATCACCAAGGTTGGATCTAGTCCAACAGTCCACCTACCACCAATATTTCCCCACTGAACTATGTCCCTTACTACAACATCTAAATGTTTCTTGAAAACCTCCAAGGATGGTGATTCCACCACCTCCCTGCACAGCCCATTCCGGCATCTGACCACTCTTTTGGAGAAGAAATTTTTCCTCATATTCAACCGGAACCTCCACTGGCACAATTTAAGGCCATTTCCTCTCAGCACTTGGTCTTGCTGAACTCAACCCATTGGCCTCGGCCTAGCTATCCAGCCCCAGATCCCTCTGTAGGGCATTCCTACTCCCTGGCAGATTGATACTTCCTCCAAACTTGGTGTCATCTGCTAAATTACCCAGGGTGCATTCAATCTCTTCAACCAGGTAATCAGTAAAGATGCTAAACAGGACAGGCCCCAATACTGACCCCTAGGGAGCACCACTTGTGGTCAGTCACCAGCTGGATTTAACTCCATTCACCACTACTCTCTAGGCTTGGCCATGCAGCCAGTTCTTTACCAGGAAAGAATGTAACTGTCTAAGCCACAGGATGCCAGCTTCTCCAGGAGAATACCACGGGAGATAACGTCAAAGGCTTTGCAGAAGTCTAGATAGACCATGTCAACAACCTTTTCCTCATTCAGCAGATGGATCACTCAATCATAGGAAAAGATCTGGTTGGTCAGGCAGGACCTGCCTTTCATGAACCTATGCTGGCTGGACCTGATCCCCTTAACCATTATCTTAAGTATGGACTTAAATTCCTCTGAAACCAAGACACAATCATATGCTGAAATGCTTTGCTAACGTAGAGCAGCCTGCTACACTGGGTCCTGTTTACAGGCTGCTAGAACAGACTGTGCCTGGCTATTGAGCATCACAGAGGAAGATATGCACAGACGTAAATCCATCTGCAAAATTTGGAGGATGATTAAACATTGTCTCCTCATAATGAGCCAGCTTTGTACTTAATGATGATAGCGGTGAAAACAAACCTAACAGACCATTTCATCTGTTAATTTTTCACAGCTCATTGGAATTGATTTTAAGACCCTGTCGTGTCTTACAAAGAATGATGTCCAAAATGCAAATTTACAGCTAAGAAGTATGTCAGAATGACTGAAGCAAAGAAAATATTGGCGAAAAAAAGACGATATGTGTTCTACAGTGGGATTCAAAGAGGAAAGTTAGCATATGGCACCTGAACTTTATCTCATATTATGGATTGCTCAAAGGCACATGTTTACTCTTTGTAAGAGAAAGATGGCTGGTGCCTCTTCTGAACTTCAAGGTTTTTTATTATTATTCCTGATTAAAGCTTAAAAGTAAATCATACCTCAGAAATTTAGCAACATCATAAAATGCCTCACTGTGTCCTTGAATTTAACTTTTCCTAATTACTAGACGTTCCCCAAAATAATTATAATGTAGATTTATTTTTATAGCCTGAAGTTCTGTTCTAGGTCAATTTCACCTTAGAATTCAATGCATATGCTTTAGGAAAACTTTTAAGAGGGATTGTTACCATCAAATTATAAAAGAATTCATTTGCTACAGTGAACCATTTTATTCTCCAGTGCAGCTCTGAGAGGTTAGTTCAGTTACAGAACAGATAAAGTTGATAAAGGATGTCTGAATAATCGTGTGCTGGAATTTTTGGTGTTTATATTTCTTCTTTGAATATTGGAGAAAAATGTTAAGAGTAATATTAGCAATATTTACGAAATAACTGCACTATCTAATTGCTAATTGTGCACTAATTGCACTTGGTGGCATTATCCATGGGTCCTCAAAGTAATCTTGAGTAAGGGAGATTTTCTAAGTCTCTATTGCTTTCAAATATAATGTATGGTAAATGCAATACTTATAAAGATTTCATTAATGTCCTAATTTGTTATTCAGTGTTTTAGGTGGATTTCTAAAGCTCTTAACAGTTCCCTGACTTGTTTTGATGAGTTTTCTTATATCAGTAACTTATCTTTTAGTTTTGTTATACAGTACCCTTTGATCTGTCTTCAGATAGTGAAATGCTTTCTCTGCTCAATTCATAAGAAACAGCTGCCTTCTTTGCCTAGGCCTGGGTCTTGGATAATATTTCGTAACTCTTTAAATTATATGATCTAAGTAGTTAATCAGTTATCTAGCTTAGATTTGTGCACCAGTTTATACAGCAGACTATCACAAGCATTGGACAGAGGAGTCTAAGGAACTTAAGCATGAATAGCTTTTTCCATGAGTTTTCCAGTCACCCAAATTAGCTCATGTAATTTTACACATAACAGAATTATATCTGCAGGATGTCCAAAAAACACACAAGACATTTTAGGACAAGTTTTGTGAAATATGAACATTCTTACTCATTTTAACAGTACAAGAATCAGACCTCAAAGTCTATGCGTTTATTCCATAGCTTCAGAAAAGTCTCAGCTGGGAAATCTACCTCTGAAAAAGCCTGAGCAAACTACTGTCCCCCAGTTTTTATGCGATGATTAAGGAGACCAGTATGTGTTGCTGTCACTCAAAAGAGAGCAAGGTGACATTTCCTCTGAGTACCTACTTGTACAGAAGGGAGCTGCCTTTGTTTGTCTCATAATCCTTTGGGACACACCAGGACAGTTTTGGAGGGAAATTGCTGAGACCAGCTTTGGTTGCTGTAGCCTTGTCAGATGACATTATATAATATTTAAAACAACAATGAAAACATACATATACAGAAAAAAAAGCGAAAAACAAACAAGAAAAAAAAACACCTCTGCAATTGGGGAAGTGAAACATTCCCTTCTGAGTTATTTGAAACTGTATATTTACTATTGCACTTCATGAGAAATGAGCAACTGTAGGAGAATCCTGGAGCTTGAATGGAAAAACATTGACATCCAAAGCAGGGGTCCGAAGATGGTGAAGGGTCTGGAGGAGAAGAGGCATGAGGTCTGCTGGATGTGCTCAGCTTGGAGCAGAGGAGCTGAGGGGAGGCCTGATGGTAGCTGCAGCTCCTCACAGGGAGCAGAAGGGCAGCACTGAGCTCTGCTCTCTGTGACAGCCTTCATGCCAAGGGAACGGCATGGAGCTGTGTCAGGGGAGGGGCAGGTGGGGATTAGGGACAGGATCCGCACCACAGGGCGGTAGGCATGGAACAGGATGCCCAGGGCAATGGGCACAGCCCTGAGCTGCCACAGTTCAAGGAGCATTTGGACAGCACCCTCAGACATAGGGTTTGGTTTTGGGTGCTGCTGTGTGGAGCCAAGAGATGGACTCTGTCATCCTGGCATGTCCCTTCCAACTTGGGATATTCTGTAATTCTATGATTAAGCCCAGGATAACACCACATAACTGTTTGTGCCAATGGCAAGTACCATGTAGTGCTAAAATACGAATTCTTCATAATATTTATACCTGTAATTTTAAATGACCTCTGAAAATTTTGCTTAGGTTTGCAGTCACCTAGACTGCAGCTGTTTCATGTTTAATCATGGGCAAGAATAATAGTAGCTTTCAGAAAGTGGAAAAATATTTAATAAACTGCTTAATTCCACCAATTTCTGTGTTTTTAAATAATCCATCTTTCCTTCCACTTACCTAAGCAAGTGTGTTTTACTGATTGCTGGATATTTTTGTCTGATAATAAGCAATATTTTTGTCTGATAATAATCTGGCTGATGCAGTGCTTCCTTCTATGTAGCTTACTTTAGTTTGGGTTGCAACAGATTTTTCTTTTTTTGTGGATAACCTTGGAAAGATTTTATGTTTTACCCAGTGTAAAAAGAGTACTACTCTGAGGCACAGAATCTAAAAATAAAACATATACCTTTAGCATGCATAGTCAGGATCCAGGTCCCTAATTAGTAATAATTTACAAGCATATCTAAATGTGAATCCAAGAGATGGGAAAAAAAGAGGAAAGGAAAGGAAAGGAAAGGAAAGGAAAGGAAAGGAAAGGAAAGGAAAGGAAAGGAAAGGAAAGGAAAGGAAAGGAAAGGAAAGGAAAGGAAAGGAAAGGAAAGAGAAAAGGAAAGAGAAAAGGAAAGAGAAAAGGAAAGAAAGAAAAGAAGAGAAAAGAGAAAAGAAAAATTAACAACTATGCTTTGTGCAGGATTGCTGTGTATAATTGTTGAATTGTATAATTCACAAAAAGCACAGACCCTAAAGCGCATACGATAAATAATATGAGTAAGAGTAACCATAAAAATGTATAACTCTTCTGTTCACATTTGACTTGGAATTTTTCAGCAGTGCAGGCTCAGTGCCATGTTTTTTAGTTCTGGCTAATTTCTACTCTTGAAAGCTCCTTTTAATTTCGAAGTGGAAAACAGAAAGATTCAGAGTTCAAGTCTTAACAAAAGACATGGTACATATGCTTCTGCAGAGATCTGGGTAGCCTAGGCTGGAATTTATCAGGTACAAGATTTAGACCAAAGTTAGCCCTTATTTTTGGGTTTTCTGCCACATATTTTTGTCCCTTGATTTCTATTCCAGTGTTTGAGAAAATGCTGACAGTCTTCATTTTCAGCTGATGCCAGTGATGCCCTTGCCTGGCACTAGCATCTGGAGTTCTGGCTATTTTGACATATTCCTGATAAGAAATAAATGTAACTGTGAATCTGCGAGACCAGTCTGTGTGTACTGTGAGACAGCCTTCATTTTGTTCTTACACAGAAGCAACTACTTCTCAGCCCTGTGGCCTGCTGATCCCAAGCATTTCATTTATTTTGTCACATCCCTACTCATTAAGTTACAGGATGACAGGGACAGCAAAAGGAGGTAATGGCAGTCAGTATTAACACAATGTCACAAGTGGAAGAGGCAAAGTAAAGCATGAGATCTAGATATTGAGGGAGTTTGAGATCTGGACTCCCAAGAAGGTTGGATCAGGCCTTTCAGTACACCTTTCTATCTTTTTCTCATCAATGCAATATTTTTCATGTAGTGGTACAAAACAAAGCAATGTTAATATTCCTTATGATCCCTATGAATAACTGGCGTATAGATGCATGCTTACGAAGAGGTTAAAAGGAAAACCAGGGATTTTTCAGGTGTTTTCATCAGTAAAACACACTGTGAAAGACTCCCCGTATTCAGCAGCCCAACTCTTATTTCTGCCTTAATACTCGTAATTGCATCTTGGGCCTGGACTGAGGAGACCCATGTTACAGTCCTGATTTAGTATGGTCCACCTGAAGTGACTTTCAGCACATTGTTTCATTTTCTGGTCTCACATATTCTCTGTGGAACATGAGACATAATGCTTTCATGCTTTGTAAAGCAGTTGAAAATCCACTGTCAAATGTGTACTCTTAATTATAGAATTTCATGTTGTATGAATTTCTGTTGTATGGAGCTGCTTCTCACATGCAGAAGGCACAGGGACATTACACTTGTCTTTCCTAGGGCTGAAGGTGGGATCTTTGCTTGTTTTTAAAACAAAGTGTCTTAATAAGGGTCTCCCACAAGCATGTGCTCACTCATATTCATTCACATCCTCATTTTTAATGCTATATACAAATAAAATGGCATCCCTTACATGTTATTTCAGGGCATTTATTTTCTGTTCCCTGTCCTCCTTTCAAGACTCAGACTTTGTTCTGCATGAAATATATTTTAGAGCCCCAGGTATTTGGTCTCTTCCACATACACCAAAGAGATGAGAGGAACATCAGCAACAATTGGGAGTGTGCATTCCTCAGTGTGGTCTCATAAGAGATCACATCTTAAGGTTTACATCTCAGGGCTCCAAGATACCAGAATGATGGCATGAGAAAGGCCACAAAGACTGATAAAGTGGGAGCCTAAGCAGACAAAGGCTCATTGCAGGACGAATCAGACTGGAGACTGATTGCAGTGGGATACTGAAATTTGGGTTCCTCTTGACTGAAGAATATACAGTGTGGAATTCTAAAGTTCCTTCCTCGTTTAATTTTTATTGAAATACACCTCAATGTAGATGCTGAAAGAGAAGTTTGGCTGACACACTGAAATGAGTAAAGGGGACCCTGAGAAGCTAACTCCCTGCTGATTGTGCTCCCAGGATGAACAAAGTTTGCCATGCTGTCATTCTTTATTAAAAGCTAACAGACCCCCAACCATGTGCAGACAGAGAAGAGCGGGCGTAAGTTACCACACGTGTGCATTTCAAATACGTAGAGAGTATCAGGAATGCGTGACTGTACCAGGACCATCAGAGCCCATCTGATGTTAATACATACGCAAATAGAGCATTAAGGTCAAATCTTCTACATGGAAATAGTCCAAGGGTTGGGTATCATATTCTTTCAGACCCTGCAATCTGAAAGAAATAAAAAAGCAACTAAAAGGATTACAAATAAATCTCACTGGCCTCTTCACTCTAAAGCCCGTTTGTCTGGTCATGTATTAGTATTTAAAATCACAGTAACAATTCCTGTATTTCTCTGGCAAACTATTTCACTTGACTAGATCAGTGAATAAATTTGATTAATTGCCAGAACTGCTAAGTTTAGCACAAGCCACATCTTACTCTTTTTTGAGTATATTCTATTGCTAAAAGCGGATTTCATAAATCCTACACTGAGATTAATCATGTGCTGTGCTCAAAGACAAAACAGAGCCCCAAAATTACAGATTTGGGAAAAAAATGTATCCTGTATTTATATATTTATCAAACCTTATGGTGCTATGTGTTAGAAAAAGTTCACTACTAAATAAGACCTGCTTTCATTGAAATAAGGCTTGCTTTTTTTGCACTTACTTGAAAAGTTTACATAAGGTGTTTATATCTCCAGGAAGATGTGCCTGAATACAAACCAAGTTCTAATATCATGTGTTGACTGAGCTTTCAGGAATCTGAACAGAAAAGCATACCAAGCCTAAGGATGAAATCCCTCAAGAAAACTCAAGAGAGTCTTGGACAAATAGTACACATATGATATTTACACATGGAACTGTTTAGGCTCATGATATTTTGGGGAATTTTTTTTCTGCCAAAGCCTTAGTCATCTTATTTTCTTTTCTCTTCTCAGGAAGTTATCTCTGGCTTCAGTGAGCTATTCCTTTTACAGAGAAACACTAATGGCCCTCAGAAAGGGGATTTTTATTTTTTCTGCTGATATTATTGTCCCTTCAGTCTTCCTTGTTTCATATACTAACTGTTATCTCTGTGTGATCCTACCCTCAGTCCTCCAACCCCTCCAAATCTTTATTAGATACTTTTTCAGGGTAAAATAGCAAGAGTTAATGCAATTTTCCTACCCAGTGTCATGACCATTCATCACTGCTCAGTATATAGTTATAAAACAAAATGGAAATAGTCAGTGAAAGGCAAGATTTGGCACAAGTAGTGACTTTTTGTAATAGTTCTATCTTTCATTTTTATTTGTGAACACTTTATATACAAATACATGAATATGTTCAATTGCATGCATACTCCACATATACCTTTTAAGTCTTTATGTAGCAACTGATTGACAAGAGTCCAAATCCTCTTCTTCCAGTGCATCCTTAGATCAATGCCTTGGAGGTATCTTAGGCAAGTGTTGTCTTTGTTATGGAGTAAGCAGGGGTACACAATGACAGGGAGCAGGGATTAGAGGAGGGAGCTGAGGCTGTCATTGATACTAGCACTTGACTTCGGCAGGGAAATGTTATATGAATAACCTACCCAGTAATTCCTGTCCCTTCATCCCTGGTTGATTTGAACGTTCTAATTACACACAACGGTTGGTATAGTAGCTGCAGTAAGCCTAAAGTTCTCAGGTAGAAGGAAAATCATATTTCTATCTTGAATATATGCAAAGTCTAAACAGTTCATAAGTAAGTGGTAAGATAAAATGGTTAAAATGAGATGAATGGGATTTGACATGGTTATTCTTGATGCCAGTAATTTATTGATGGAGAAAACTGTACATGGTATGTTAACTAAATTCACTGTCTTGCTTCTTTATAGTCTTAGAAGCACAAAGGAGAGCAAAACTATGCAAAAATGAAATATTTCTTGAACAAGACACAAGAATTATTGAGATTTAAAAGCTATTAGCCATAACAGTTCTGGTAGAAAATGATGATACATCTCAAAACTAGATATATTCTTGTATCTTTCTAAGCAGGAATAAAATCAACAAGAGCAACACATTTTGTCTGTAATAGCTCTTCTTAGCACACACCTTCCTGAAAAATGATGTTGCTTTTCCTCGCATCCTTTCTCTAGGTATAATCATCCTTCAGGCGCGTGTTGGACTTGTTTATTTTCCTGTTTCCTCCTATTGTTTCAGCTCTATATCAGAAACCTATCTTGTCATGCTGGTAAGGGTGCCAGCTTTCAGGTGAAGATCACTGCAAGTTTTATTTCCATTTGTGTAAGTAATTAAATTAAATAGAGAGGCTAGAAACAGAGATAAAACCCAATCTCAAAGTACATTAATAATTCTGTAGGAGATATACAAAGCTCATACTGAAGTCTACAAGAGATTTGTCTCAAAGAAGACTTTAAGATTTAATATTTACTTAATATGTGGTAGCTTATGTATGGAGATGAATAACACAAAGAGCAACCTTTGTTTCAGAGGCCTGAAGGTGCCTTGAAGGCAGGACAGCTGCCCCCCAGTGCCCCATATGTCTCTGGGATCTAAGGGTTGTGAATTCCTGCCTCTTGCCCACTGTATCAAGGCACTGCCCTTTGTTCCCAGAGATGTAAGGTTGTGCATGGAAGGCCTGAGCTGGATGTGACATGCAGTCTGCAGCGTGATGTCTGTTCACTGACAGCAGTTGTGTTGACAGGAAAATGGAAATGCTCTGCACAGAACACATTCAGTATTGTTGCAAACTTGACCCTAGCCTTTTGTTCTGAGTTTCTTTTTCTGAATTCGAAGCAATAGAATAAAAGAGAAAAAGCAAGTGCTGTACACCAGAAACCAATGGATGTGTAAGTTCAGTGTGAAATATGCTGATAGAAATCTGGAGGTGTTATATGTCATCATGACACACCGCTATAAAAAGGCTCAGTGGTGCAGAGGGGTGGTTCAGATCATTAACATTTGCAGAGGATCCTTAATCTTCTGACACTCTCCGTCATAGATGTTGGTAATGTTTGCTTCATAATTAAAGCAAACATTGATTTTTTCATTCATAGCATGTTGCGTGATCTTTTAATATAGACATATACTGTTGTATGTCCTTATATAGTTGTATGCCCACTGACATGTAATGTGCATAGATTGCTCTGGAAGTAACACCTCCTATGTATTTCCATGGAAACCACAATGGACGCACAGAGTACAGGAACACTATTCGATAGAACAAATTCTCAGCTACAAAACTTTTATTTTCCAGCATAGGAACCACCATTAGCTACACATTTTCATCGCTGATGAACAAGTGCCTACATGCCACACTAATAAAAATCTGCACCAGTAGAAAGATGACCTACTGCTGCTATTGCCACTGCTGAAACACACCACCCACCACTTCATTATGTTAACACTTCCTGTTTGGTCTCCATAAACATTGAGGAAGCACCAGTGGATGTCAGTGGGTGTCATTTTTCCACATGGAGGAAATCAGTAATATACTTTTGCTTCATGTGAGCTTCCGTGTCAGACACCATTTTGTCAGACTGCCTCTCTGCTGCCATCTGTCACGCAGCAACAAAATATAATGGAGGGAAGGGGTCATCTTCTACCGCCATCCCACCAACATCTACCTCTGATGTTGTGAACTAAATTTATAAAATTGGAGGCATTAATTTTGGAATGACCCTCATAAGATCAAGTGGGTTGCACAAGCTGTGACCAGATGTTCTTTGTATGGAGCTGCACCAGTGAGGCATTTCAAGGAACAGTACTGGTCAGTGCAGTTCAGGAAAGTGAACAAGAGCTGCAACTGGCAGTCAGTGATGAGAAAAAAGCTTCTGCTTGCAGGGCCAAATCCCTTCCTGCTGCCTGTTGCAGGAGGTCGTCAAGTAGCGGTGTTTTTTTCTTTCCCCATTCAGTGTTGCTTCAACACAAGGAGGGAATTTCTGCATTAAATGTCCCATTTTGACAACGTGCAACAGCAGTTGGAGGAAAGAGATCTGTAAGCTCATCTCACCTACTAGAGTGAGCTGAAGTTGTCCCCTAGACAAGAGGCTAAGAATTACCATGGCAACTCTTGCAGCAAACTCTTGTGTCAAAGCAGAGATCTCCATGTTAGTTAACAGAGATTTATTAAGATGCTGATTGAAAGAGCAGCACACTTCATTCCCTTTCTGAGGTCACTTAGCTAATCTGCCCACTAAATCTGTGTCCTGCACATGTTGCTCTCTGCTGACCTTGGAAGTTTTTGAAAAAGAGGGATCAGAGAGGAGTTTAGAAATGGCACAACATACTGTTAACAGTGGCTCCTGCCTACACAATAGCTATGAAGAACAGGAGACCCCAGTAATGCTTTGCTTTTGAAGTTAATGAAAATAAATACACACTGGAGAGTAGTTCCTCAGACAGAAGCTCCTGCTTGTGTCATGTCACCTACAAGGATCTGTCTGTTTGGGCTGTAACAGTGATATGCTCACTAGAAAGGACTTCTGGACAGTCTGTATTTGTGTATTCATCAAGATCGTGCCCAAAAGAGTGGAGCATTTTGTTCATTATGTTGTTTGTTTGTTTGTTTGTTTGTTTAACAACACTTAGTTCTTCCCTCCACTGTGATTGATGTGTTGCTTCTCACCCAATGGACATCGCCTCCTATTTTGGCGCAGCCAGCAGTTTTAATTAGCGCACTACTATGCCTTGAGCTGAGTTTATTAATGATAGTTTTACAAGACGCTTTGTTTTTAATTTGGAGATCATCTTTCTCTCCCCTCTTGTTATTTTTTTTCCAGACATTTTGCTTATAAACAATTTGGCAGTGGTAGAGTAACATATGTTTTTGCATGAATAATTCAGAAGTTGTACTAAATCACTATCATCCTGTATACGTCAGTCGGAATATGCTGAATATAGTGGGTACTGATTAGTATGGAGAAACTTGGATAGAAAACACTGCAAGAATGATTTTAACTCAGGAAATATTTCACATGCAAAATGTGCTCTGTTTTCATATTCACAAGTATGAATAAGTAAATTGCTTGTTTTTGAATGACTCCATGTAAATTACTGCACAACAGCAGAGCAGAAGAGGATTTGAATTTACAAGTAGTACAGATAGGAAATTTGCCTAAATGTGGTTTCATACATCTCAAAATACACATGGACTTGACAAGTAGTTTCAAATGCAAGCATGTTTAGGCTGTCAAAGAGCAAACACATCTTGACAGAGGGATAGGTAATATATTTTTTGCTCTTTAAGATCCCATGATTGTAGTTGAAAAAGATGTGTGAAAGCTGTATTTAGATTCTTCTGCTGCCTACACTGATTTGGAGTATAATTCTCTCACCTCAATGGAGTGCCTTAAACATCAGAGCAATAAATCCCAACATGAGGGGGACTGGACTTGATGATCTCTTGGGGTGACTTCCAACCCCTGCAATTCTGTGATTCTGTGTTTCCATCGATATTTACAGCTCTGAAACTAATTTTTATAAATACTAAAGCATCATCTGTCAAGTGAGAGAATGCTAGTGTGCTTTTCCAGGAGATGCAGATTCAAAGCCCTACAGCAGGAGTTCAGTTTCAGGAGTATCACAGCTCTTCTGCAGGAGCACAGTGCTGAGGGTGCAGCCAGTTCCTCTTTCCCTTTTGTTTCTTGTACACATGCCATGAAACAAAATGTTTTGTTGCAGATTGAAGAGATGTTCTGATGCAAATGTAGTCTGATGAGCAACTCTTTTTGTTTGACTTTGGCAGAACGAAGTGGAGAAAATAAAAAGATATCGTTCAGATCATTCTAACTCAAAGAAAGAAAAACATACATTTGGCACTCACATCATTGGTTTTAATGGGACAGCTGAGCCTGAGTCTGTGTTGTTGCTGCTTGTGGAGCAGTGAGCTCCTTCTCCTAGCCAGTGAATAAGCCAAGAAAAACTGTAGAAAGAAAGCTGCCATCACCATGCTGGTGCTGCCTCCCACATGGGATGCAGAGAAAAGCCAGGCAGTGTCTAAAAGTTGCAAAGGGCAGAGTGAGTGCTGGGGAGAACAGCTCGTGCAAGGATATAGATCAGTTAAGCTGCTGCGTGGGATGATGTGCCCAAGGTCCTCAGAGCACTGCACAGTGTGACATGAGTGACTGCTTTTGACTTCACGTGGTTTTCTTTGAGGTAGTGTGCTGGAAAGATGGACAGACAGGGCTTCAGCTGCTCACCCGCCTGTCTCTGAGAGGTGTACTTGCGTGATCGATCTCTGCAGCTCCAGTGGAAATATTTATCCTGCACGTACGCTTTCCCAAGAGTGTGAGCAGATCAGCCTTGCCCCTAGAGACTGTGAAAAGAAAAATATGCTAATTAAATGTATACAGGAGGCCACATGTTATGCAGATGCTGAAGAGATTGTATTTATTATGAGGATATGTTTTGATCACGTTGTTATAACTTGCCAACAGTCTAACATTGTTTGTCCTAGAAAAATTAAAAATGTTTTCTTTGCTGCCTGTCTGGAATTAACAGAATGCATGCTTCTGTTTAATGCTATTGTTCCATTGCTAAGAAATTAACAGATACCGTGCCTTTCACAAAACGCCAAATGAGCAAAACAAGAAAAACTCCACTACTGTACAGACTCATCAAAAGGGAATTGCTGAAGTGATGGAAAAGGACATTTCCATCCCATTTGATGCTTTTAATTGCTGTTCTTATGAATGGCCTGAATCTTTCATACCTGAGTTGCAGCACAGAGCAGTTATTTTTAGCAGCTATAGCCCAAAGCTACTGTTGCAGATTTACAGTGGCATATCCACAGATACAGATTCCATTCTGTGGTTTCAGGCTCAGTAGGTAAATTTAATGCATTACCTGGTACAGCATCTTCAGTCACAATTAACAAATATTAGGCAAAAATTAACAGAAAGGAGCCAGAAGGAAGATTAACACAGTTGCGTAAATCCCCTCCTCTTGTTCAAGGTCTCTGTAGATATCTAAAACCACAAAAGAAGAGATTATTTTTAAAGACAGTGTAGAGGAAAACTCTTTGAGATTTATCTTTCTACTAAATATATATTTTAAAAAATACATTATTATTTACTTATTTTTTAAGAAAAAGGAGTTCACTATTTGCAAATGGAGGTTAAATTTGGGATAGAAAAAATTGCTCCTGCTTGCACTGGATATTTTTACAGTTTTCAGTACAAAGCAGAGCGTGAAAAAAATACAGAATTAGACAGTTTCTATGTTACAGAGTGCATTTTCATTAGGGTGAACAATGGAGACTCCAGGGTGCATTGTGATGAGCTGCTTTATATCAAAGAACAAGTTGCATTTATCCCAAGACAGTTCAGGGGTTTAAAATGGGCAGCAGGGCATTTGTCTTTGATAAGAGCCTTCCTGTGAATAACTCTGTGATTCATAGCCAAATTACAGCTGCTTCCCACTTTCACAGCCATTCTGATAGCTAGGCTCAAGAAAGAGTATCTTCAAATGTTAAGTGACACAAGTGGACTTGCATCCATTTTTACTATTTAGGACTGGATTAAATAAATAAGAAAAAGCCATGTTTTTGATTCACATAAGGGTTTATTGACAAAAGTAAAGTTCAAAGCACAAAGATAGTGTTCAGAATCACATTTTCCCTTAAATTAAACATGATAGATGATAATCTAGAAAAGCTCTCCAGGCAGAGATACAAATCTTACAGATGTGCAGATGCAGATAAGCAGTTAAAAACATATCAAGTGTTATGGTTGATACAGGTATTTCGAGATCTTTCCATTACTTATATTACTGTATACTCTGGACATGATGACCTGATGGCAGTGCTAAGAGCTGACGATCCAAACCCCAGCCTCCACAGCAGAAATTACTTTGAGATGAAACAAAATAAATAATTGTAAAATAATATTCATAGTGCTACTAAATGTTTATCTCACAGTAGCCTGGAAAGCCACATAGAGATTGATATTCTTTGGTGTTCTTCATCCACAAATGTAGAAAAAATGATCTCTGCCTGAGATTCTGTGGCTTCTGTTTAATTAATCCACTGTTTTTTCAGGTTAATTTGTGTAGTTTCCTGGGGCAGCATAACAACTAATAACTGGCTCAGTCAGTTATTTGTCCAAATTGTTCTTTAATGAAAAGCAAGCTCTGTTTGCTTGGAATATACAGAGAGCATGTATGATGCTGCAGCCTGTTTGCTCAGTAGATTGGCAGAAGCTTTAATCTTCCAGTTTGCTTAGAAGAAAATGGGATTACTACTATTGTATACCATTATATATATATATATTCTAGGACCAGCTGAGTTTAAAGTCCAGAGATTTAAGCCTATTTTAGTTCAGCTAAGGCTTCAATACAGTAAGCTGAAGTTTCTCAAATCTCCCTCCTTTTCACTATGAGATATCCTAAATAATAATAATAATAATAATAATAATAATAATAATAANTTAAGAGTGATATTTTACACTTCAGTAAATTTGTTACACCATGGTTTGACATATATATTAGAGATGAGGAAACAGAAAGAATAGAGGAGAGGACAGTGAAAATAACATGCAAAACAATAAACTACTCTGAAACACTGTATTATTATTTCATTATTTTAATGTCTTGAAAGCCTTTGGAGTGATTTTTGGTATATATGGCTTTTAATACAATGATGAAATTAAAATGGCCAAACTAACAACACTTAACACATAATGAGAGTGTGGATTACCATAATACATATATGGAAGTGTCAGTGTTTTCTTATTTACAAGGGCAATAAGCTATTATTTCTATATATTAGCTCATGTTTTTCTCATTTTTTTTAATTTCTGAGAGAAGATAATGTGAATATAATAATAATAATAATAATAATAATAATAATAATAATAAAAGACACTGGCTTCTTTATTTTTTGCCTGGACATGGACACCACTGGGTGTTTTTGAGATGAAAATAGCATTAAATTCTGATATCAAGCAAATGAACACTGTGGGAAGTCATTTGCTTCTTTCTAAACTGCTTGGCAGTAACCAAGGGCATTCCTATAGTGCAAGGACAAGATGAGAAAACCCAACACCCCACTAGAGAGTTGCTGAATTGCTTCAAATGGAGAATTTATTTCAGGCACTGCTTCAGCCTGCCACTTGAGCATGTCGTTTTGCAGCAACTTCAGACAGAAGTGTAATATGATGCTCTGGACCAGACAGTCTTCTGCAGAGTATTCACATGGTCCTTTCCACCTTGCATTTGTCCCTGGGATGGAGTATCTTTCTGAGCTGCTTCAGTGGGTGAACACAGAGGGACAAAGAAGTCCACAATGATCTACAGATCTTTGAGTAAAAATGATTAAAAAATCATTTATTTGAACTACTGTTATACTACTAAATGTATGTACTACTGTGCTACTACTAAACCATAACAACTACCCAAACTGAGTAAAGTTTCCTGCTTTCTACCCAATGCTGAGTAAGTGGAACTGAGTATATCCACTTCTGCAGCCATGTGTAGCCTAAGAACACCTGAGGTTTTGTGAAAGTGTCTGTTGGAGACTTCTCTGCCAGCACCAAGAAACAGTTAAACTTTCACATTTTGGAGAAAACAGTGGAGAAGTCTAGGAGGATTTCTAACAAAGTTCTGGTAATTTTCAAAATATGTTCTGATCTTGGCTTAACAGCTGTTTCCCTCTTCTGGCCTTTTGACAGAGACACTTTAGTTTGTTTTTGATTCTGTCCATATTCTGGAAACTATGGAAGCAATGGTGACTACTACTGTCCAAGGGGTTACAGTTCTGTGTGATGATAAATGATGGGTGAGCATTGCTGGTGATAAACAGTCAAGATGCCTGTTAGAAAAAAGGTAATGTAATAACTCATGATGAATTTGTCTGATGAAGTTGACACCAATTCAGAATTAATAGGGATGTTAATTCTTGTCAAGTAGATGCAGACATAGAGAAGACAACAAGTTCTACATTGCTTAATGTTTGACTTTTATTGCATGTTCTTAGTGACATCTTAGCAGTATTAGACTATTGCCTTCTCATCATAAGCAACAATATATTTTTTTCCAGTGTTGTTTTTAGGAAGAAAATAATGTAGTCTTCCAGCATATATAAATGAAGAAGAGACAGAGTGAGAAAGAAAAGATGTACAGTTTTTGTACGAAAAGATGTGGCAAATAAGAAAGACTAATAAGCAAGAGAAACTGAGTAATTAGAAGGAAAGCAGGCACAGATAGTTACGAAAAATTGGGGGCAAAGAACAATGTGGGAATGTCTAGCTGCTACATTGTACCAGACAACTTGAGAAAGGAGCTGTTTTTTGCACTTAGAACCCCAGACATAGAAGCATTGGACTGTTATCAATGAGAGACAAAAGGAACCCAACATAGATAATACTAAGATAGATAGATAAGATTCCTAGCTAGATTTGATACCCAGGTCTCACTTGCCTTCAATAGGAAATGATACAGTCTCAATCTTTTTGGTCCTTTTGAGAGCTCTTCCTCTGTCCATTGTCTGTGCAAGATGACTAATCAACATAAGCTGTTCTGAAAGTGCTACCTGCCATGCGGTCTGTATTTGAACCCACTTTGATACACCGAGACACTCTAGTCTTACCACAGTTGATCCATGTGTCTCCATCAGCCATCTGTCTGCCAAGTCCAACAGCCTGGACTGCCTAGCATCCAGAAAATTATACATCCCTACACAGAGATCTCAGGAAGACAGTATTCCCTCTTCCCTTCATAGTGGAAGGACTGGCAGGCATGATGTTGGTCCATTTCACTAGGCACCATGAATACTCCACAGTCTACAGGCACTATTAAACTGAAGTGGTTTTGACGTTGAAATGACACGAGATTTCTTGTTGTTCAGTGTAGATAAGGTAACTGCAAATGGTCACGTCTTACCTTTAAACTAATTCCTCCATCAGAGATGACAGCATGCACAGGCAAGTTGGGAATTGCTGGGCCTAGTTCTGGAGCCAGCATGCATCAGCAACAATTAATGTCATTTGAGTGTTTAGGACCTCTTTCATTACTTGGGCTCATTCTCTGCCATTTGTGGAAATGCAGCTCAATCTGCATATCATCTGTATGCAATAAACTGCCATGTTTGGACTAAAGTATTAGGGCATCTCACTGAAAAATGAAAACTGTATCAGATTTCATACAGAAATAGAGCTTTAATAATGCATGGTAGACTAGACTGCAGCTGCAGGAAGATGGACATGATTTCATCTTCACAGTTATACGGGGTTCTACTCGAACACCAGAAAGTCAGACGTTACTAGACATTGACTTATTGAGATTTGAAACCTCCCTGTCATGAATTCTATGCTCTGAGAGAAGTCTTGTTGGGATCGGAGGAACCATGCACAGATTCATACATTATCTAGGAGGAAACAAGGCATCAGAATCTGACCTCCTGCTTCAGTCATTGCGATATGGAGGAAAACTATCTCATCTCTTAAAATATCCTATCAAAAGGAACTTGTAATGAAATACAGGAAAACTGAAATAGGATTGAAATAAGCAATTTTGTCAACAACATTTGGAATGTAACTTTTTGCATTCTTGATACTTTTCCCACAGCACTCTGGAAATGCCTTGTGTGACTGAAACCATTATTCTTTAGAGATAATGGAATCTTTCATTTAAGGCACCATTTGAATTAAAAATCAGGATTTATTTTTTTTTTTAATCTGGATAAGCAGAAAAAAAAGACTGCATTTTTTTCTTTTTAGGAACAATCTGGTACTTCTATCTTCAAAGCTGATATTTACATATCAGCTGCTTTGTTCAGTTCCTCTGTTCTTTGGCCAAGTGTGAGATTACAATGAAAAACCAGGGAAGGGGGTGGCAACTCAATCAAGTCATATCAAAAGAGGCAGCAATGGAGTAAACAGGGCCATTAGGATGAATAAGCAACGATGGTAAAAAGAGAACAATTACATAATTTTGTATTTTGTTTAATTTAGTTTCACATTTCTCTGTTAGACGTAAAATCTTCCCATAAGTTGGAAAATAAATTTTTTTCCTAGTCCATTTCCATTTGGCAAGTATACCACTGGGTTTATTTTTCCCTCCCATGTGTTGAATGGTAATGCAATAAATAGATTCATCGCTGCTTTTTGTGTTGAAACAACTTCTGTACATTATCCTCATGAAAAATCTTCGTTGCCCCATGATGGCATCAGGGTTCATAACAGCTTGCCTAAAAACATCGTAATGAAATAAAAATTGAGTATGTCTACTACTTAGGTACCAGAATAGCATTTGGCCCTGGGTTGGTATCATTTTAAAGGTGTTGAATCAGGCTCAGAAATGAATTAAGATGGAATAAAACTAGAAAGAAAACACAGAAAATTGGAAGATGCTGTTTTAAAAAAGTGGTCACAGTCATACCCATTGTTGTAAATGTTAGAGATGGAATGATTCCACTACTTCCACAGGGAAACAAAAAGTCCTTTTTCATACCTTAGGGCTAAACATTCTAAGTCAGGTAATGGATTTAGAAGCAAGCCTCCCTTGGTAATGAAACCAAGTTAAGAAATTATAGCATTATGATAGAAAACCCTAGCTGATGAAAGAAAAATGGAAGAGTGGATGACAAATCAAAATGGAAGGCTGAAAAAAAAGAGAATAGTGATGAACTGTAAGGTTATTCTTTTATCATACATTCGTCTTCCTCTTTGACTTTCCTTAAGGAAATGTACTTACACATTAATTAGGGCTGCTAGCCTCACTTTGTTCAGACATAGCTTGCCTAATGCGGGGGTAAGCTGAGTAGTAAGGATGCTACCTAGTACTTGGTCCAGGTGGGATACTGGACATGGAAAAGGACTGAGGGAAATTTGTTGCGTTTGGGGAAAATAATGTATTTTAAATTTCTGTGCATAGGTGAGCTATTCTCTACTTTTTGAGGGAAGCTTCCAAAGGGCTTGCGTCAAAAGACAAAAAAAGGTGCCATTATGTTCTTGAGCTCTTTTCCTCCCCCCTTATACTTTCTCATTCCTTACACAGTCATGGTAGGACTAGCTATCACTCAGGTGACTCGCTGATTCTTCTGTGTCTCTCAAAGTTCTTTCCAAAAGAGGGTAAGCACTTTTACACAAGATATGCAACATCTAAGTCTGTTCTCTAAAGCAGGGCAGAGTCTGAAAGAGAACACGAACCATGAGTACAAGGATTGTTTCAGCTATCACTGAAGTGCAGATGTCTCTGAGACTGGATGCAGCTTTGAAACAGGCATCGCCACTGCACAGTGTGTCAGGATGAAGAGAGAATATATTGACGCTCTGAAAAGAGGACTTCATATGAGCTAAATGTAATTACTCAGATGGATGTCAGCCAGTGCACCTGGACCTGCTCACTCTTGGCAAAACCTAAATCCTAAAGAGGAATTCAGAATAAATATTCTGTGGTACTATATAAATTCTCAGAACTGCTTGTGTATTTTGCATTTTCATCTTCATGTTCAAAATGGTACTTGCTCTTATCTCTATCACCTAGTGATCAAATAGAAGTTTCTCTATAACTTTGTCAGAAGTCTGCAGTAAGTTAAACTGAGACACAAAGATAGTAAACGCTTTTATCCTTCTGGCATATCAACACTGTACAGTGTAATAGATCAGCTGATGTTAGCTGACAAAAAATAGCAGTTGGTTAACGTTGACATTTTTCCAGCTGAGAATCCAGTCTACTAATCTGAAACATATCACATTGCTGATAAAATCCTAGTCCCTTCTTGCATCTTGGACAGAGATGCTTCAGTTCTGCTCAGGTTGGGAGGTGGGGCTGGTTACTCCCATTGGAGCAGATGGATCAAAACGTTGCATGCAGCTCATCCTCCCAGCTGGCTTGAAAGATGCCAGCAGTAGACCCGAAGTCAATATAGAGCAATGTTGTGCTGACAGTAGTTTACTGAGAAGCTAATAAACTTGTCTGGGAAGGGACTGGCTGACATCTCTCATGTTAGACATACTCTATCACTAAAATGCTGAATGTTCACTTTCTGGACAGACAGTGGCACCTCGTGCCACTCTTGGCTGATCCTCGTCAGTGCTGGAAGGACTTTCTGAGTGGACAGGGTCTTCTCAGCTGCAAAAGTATTCTCAACAGATAGTTGATTATGAAAATACCTGAAGTCATTGTCCTGGTGGAGGAATAAAGTCAGGACAAGCTCTAATGCAGCCCTTCTGTCACATAAATCTTCAGTGTGTGTGGTGATGTCCACTCATTTGAGGACTGATTTTCAGAGCCAGTTATCATCATCAGCTGCCAATAACTTTAGTTAGACAGCTAAGCCTCTAAAATCCGGAAGTTTAAATTCAAGCAGAAGAAATAGCTTGCTCTAGATATAGCCTCAAATATGACTGCAATTCAATCTGAAACATGGCAAAGGAATGTTGAGAAGTAGACAAATTTGTGAAATTGTATTGCCATAGTTATGAAACTTAAGGCAGTTGCTCATTAGAGAAGTAGAAGATCTCATCTGATACAACGATTTGTGAGCTAAAGCACAGGACATCAACTACTGTAAAAAATCTTAAAACCCTGAAAGTCAATTGAAGGCCTTTTTGAGGAAGAAGTGACTATATTAGCCAGGGCAGCATTATCTCTAATGCACACATTTCCTCCATAATTGAAGTCATTAAAGGACAGATATTTGGACGTGTTCTGGAGCATCAGATTACATTTTTAGCCTTTTAAAGTTTTCCCTTTTTTATATTTTCTTAGGGTCAATCTGGAACAATTGGCTTAGGGTGAACTATCTTGCTGTGGCTTTTCCCCTGCACAGCATCTGTAAGCAGAGTTCCAGCACTATTTTACTTTCATTGTGTTTGCTATTGCTGTCCTGAGACTGGATATCTAAATAGGAAGAAAATTAAAACAATCTGAGAGAGAAATGTATCACGTTTAGAGAGAGCTCTGAAAACTTTGTCAAAAAGAACTCTAACTTCTGCTTGTTTCTAATGAAATTTGTTTGCTATATCTTGTCGGAAGTATTTGGGAATATACTTTGTAAACAAATCACACTGTAAATTCCTGATGCTGAGATGTATAAAAGCAGTTGAATGTCTTCTCACTGTTTTAAAAGTAGGTATCTCAATTATTTGGGTTTGGATAATAATATTAGATAACACCAGTCTTTGCATAGCTACGTGATAGTTGAATTTAATTTTCTGGCATATTGTGAAGAAGTGAGACTACTATCTAGCCCAGAAAACTAAGGAAGATCAATGAACCTGAATCAAACTAATTCATTAAATTGGATGAGTTAATGTGTTTCTTGTAGTTCTTGGCAGTAAATCAATTCCTATATAGTATGCCATGTTTTCAGTTCAGTGTTGTTTTGCACATAGGTGGGCTCCCATAGCACCAAACTAAATTCATGTCTGTGATGGCCCAAATATGATCTCAGTCACGCCAGCCTCAGTCTGGCAAATTGTATTCACAATTTCTAGAGTTACTTTGCTTTCAAATCTGAGTCTCTGAAATACAATGGCCTCTGGTCTTCAGATTAGTTCTTTTTTTATCCATCTTTGACCCACTTCTGACCTCACAGCAGTTATTCATTATATTTTACACTGCTTATATTTGGATTAATTTGATTTACAGGAAAGGAAAATGGAAAATATAAGAAAAGAACATTTTGTGGGGATGGCTCAACTAACATTGAGGTCAATCTCTAATTTTACTGAGTTTGGTCAGTATATTTCCAATTTTTAAAAACTTTTTTTTAGTGAAACGCATGCGTTTACTCTTCTGTTAATACACAAAGCTTTCTATTTGTGAATAATAAAACCTGATCTCGATATATTTAGCCTAACCAGTATTATAGGACATAACCTTATGTTTTTGTATAGGTATTAATGAGGATTTAACAGTTCAGGCTGGTGATATAACATTATGGACCCTGCACTGCTTTCTGTCTTAACTGCCGTGTCTTTGAGTGCTATTGATTCTTTTTTTTTTTTTTTT
>VXAB01010399.1:692776-724712 GCA_013399175.1 Odontophorus gujanensis | reverse complement strand
GTCTTTGAGTGCTATTGATTCTTTTTTTTTTTTTTTTTTAATAAAGAAGCTTTCAGCCTGCTTGGTTTCAAGGGCACAACTAGGTTCAAGTGTGAGGCTGTCTAAAGTCCAGATGAGAAAGTGGAAAATCATATCTAATATTTAAACTAAGCTTTTTTCACATTTTCAGCCAGTCATTTCTCCGTTGCCTCTGTTGACTCTGAGATGCTCCACATGACCTAGGCAATCTGATGCACTTTCATATTTTTATTATCTCAGTCTGTTTGAATTGGGTGCTACGAAGTATCAGACGAATATGAGGTATTCGTATTTATTATTCACACTCATGCTGAATAAAAGGAAAATCTGTTGTTTGCATTGATCTCCTGTAACGTTTTGTGCATACCAGCTATTGCAACAACATAGGTACAAATCTTTGTTCTACTGTCTATTTGGCTGCCTTAAACATCTCTCTGTCATATCAGCTGGGTGGTTTAAGTCTGATGCAGATGTTTTCTTCAGACTGTCCTGAGAAAGGCATCACATACTGCTGTTTACAGGAAAACCTAGACCTAGGTTCCAGATCTGAATTTTAAACCCTTGGTTCATTTCAGACAGTATTCTGTGAGATAAATATAGGATTCAGCCCACTTCAGCAAGCTAAAATAAAAGTCTAAACTGTATGTTTATGGTCTTTTGGTAGTCAGCAGCAAGAGATGGGAGACCCTGGAACATTGACCCAACCCCAACAGGTATCTCAAAGGAATGTCCTCTTCTGACTACAGGCATGGCCTTGAGGACTAGCTGGTGCCATCTGCCTCACTTCAGACAGCTGAAATATTGTGGGATGAATTCTCTTTATGATTAAGATGTCTCTTACATGACTTGATAAAAGATGGATACATTAGATCTGATAAAGAAAACTGCCTGCTGGCAGCTGGTACAATAATTTGTGAATCCCAAACCTATACACAGAAGACAAGACTGTGTTCCCTGCCATTGCATTAGGAAACTTTCTATTTCCAATGGATTTACTTCCAGAAGAAAATCACAGTACACTGGAAAGACTGTTTTGCATTTCTTATCTATGAAAATTAAGTTACATGGAACTTACCATGTAGAGTTCATGCCTTCTAATAAGCTCATCTCAATAAAATACATGGCAGTCAAAGACAGATCATGTAAGGTACCAAGTATTTCGTCATTTATGTAACTCATCATTGTACAAACCAAATCTGCTTCTATATAAATGTCCAGACAGCACATCAGTGCTATGTCCAGCCAGCCCAAAAATATGTAACTGAGCAAGATAAAAGATCTTTGCCTCCTAAACTCCATAGCACTTGTCATACCCTTCATTGTCATTTGTATTTCAAATACAGAGAAAACTCAGCTGTTCAGATCCCGAATGTTCCAGTTTGTTGGCGAAATATATACGAGGTAATATTGATAGTACCATTAAGGTTGACAAAGACCTCTGAGATCATCTAGTCCAACTGTCCACTCACCACTAATACTGTCAGTAAACCATGACTTTAAGTACCACATCTACACTTTTCTTGAACACCTCCAGAGACAGTGACTTCATCATCTCCCTGGGCAGCTTCTTTCAGTATCTGACCACTTTTTCGGAGAAGAAATTTTTCCTAATGTCCAACCTGAAACTCCCCTGGTGCAACTTAAAGCCATTACTTCTTGTCCTATCACTAGTTACCTGGGAGAACAGTCTGACCCCCACCTTGCCACAACCTCCTTTCAGATCATGGTAGAGAGCTGTTTCCTCTGAGCCTCCTCACCTCCAGTCTAAACAATCCCAGTTCCCTCAGTCACTCCTGATATGATTTGTGCTCCGGACTACTCTCCAGCTTCATTGCCTTTCTCTGAACATGCTCCAGGGCCTCAATGTCTTTCTTGTAGTGAAGTGCCCAAAACTCAGTACTCAAGGTGAAGCTTCACCAGTACAGAGGGAGGATCATCCCCCTGCTCCTGCTGGCTGTACTGTTTTTAATGAAAGTCAGGATGCCAGTGGCCTTCTTGGCTACCTGGGCACCCTGCTGGCTCATGTTTAGGCACATGTTGACCTACACCCTCCGATTCTTTACCTTCACACTGTCTTCCAGTGTAGTTCAGAGTATTCCAGTGACCACTTTGCCCCAAGCCTGTACTGTTACCAGGGGTTGTTGTTACCCAAGTGCAGGATCCAGCACTTGGTCACGTTGAACTTCATCCCACTGACCTCAGCATATCTATCCAGCCTATCCAGACTTATTTTCATAGTTTACATTAGAATCAGTATTTGTACAGACTTTAGAGGGATTTCTGCTGTTCTTCAGCCTGTATAAGATTAAACTTCATTTACAGTATCATTATTTCAAATATATTACAAACTAGCTCATGGTATACTTCATAGAAGACTCCTCCATGGGTAAGGCAATAGATTGAATATGGCATTTCATTATGTAAATGGACAATCATATCGCTTGTGCCAAAAGTCTTAGGTCAACACCAAATTCTTGCTTTAAGCAGCCATCTCTTAACGGGCTGGCATGGACACTGTGGAGTAACTTTTGAAGTTTCTTACACAGAAAGCAAGGTAGCTGAAGAAGACCTGCCTGAAGGGGATGTGTATGTGAGTGTCTGCCTGCCTGTCTGTGTGACACAGCAAGGACAGCTTCATTTGGGGCCCAAGATTGGGCACTTACATGCTCTCGGCCCCTGCCTCTGAACACTGCTTATTTACATGAAAAGACTGTCAGTACACAATTAGCACTGACCAGGTTCTTATCCTCATTCGCCTATGTCACCATGGATATTGTTGCATTAAACAAATTAAAAATTTCCTATTAGAGTTGTGCAGAGTCCAGATCAAAACAATATACTTGGCAGTTCAGTATAATACATAAACATTTCAATTCTTCTCTCTTTCATGGAATTCTTGATTCTTTTCATCTCCATCTGAAGGAAAGATTTATATCAACCAAAATAAATAGTCTTTCTTTTGCTTGTCATAGACGCCCGTGGGAAAACAAGCTGAGGTCACAGGAGTCTGAAGACAAAACTACTGATTTTACTCAAGAGCTCACTAATTATGGTCCTTGCAAAGGATGTAGGAGACTGCAGTTCTGTCTCCTGCTCTGCCTCAAGCCCCATTTATGTCGCTTCTCATTGTCTATCAAATAAGCAGCATTTACTCTAATTTATTCTCCTCAAGAATCCTTCGGGATTAATAAACAGTTTCAATGCATAGTATTTTTTTAGCAGAGAAACAAATAGGACATAACCCAGGAAAGCAATCTGGCAAATAGTAAATATTAACAAAATATGATCATAACTCAGAGAAGAGATAGCTGCACATCTGGAATTTTCCTCTACAAATTCCACCCGGGCCTGTGCTTTGCAGAATAGTAATCTACCCTCCTGTGTCTTCCTGTGAATAATTAAAATTCATATCAAATAGTTTCTAAAATGCTTCTAAAACTCAGAGGAAATAATGACAGCTTCCTGTCAGTATCTATATCTAATATGTATGTCTGTCTTTTGGGACTACAGAGGTCAGAAATATTCTATGAGAAAGCCATCATTGCACTGGCGGTCTGAAGTATGAATCTGGATCCAAATTCTGTTCCACATTCCCATCTCTGTTCTTTCTTTGCAGAAAGCTGGAGAAAGAAGACAGTTATTTATTGTGTTGTCAATACTCATAAATGTTATTCCTATTCTGGAATATATTCTAAATTCATTAGACAGGTAAAATTTCCTCTTAAGTTATTCGTTTGCCTATGCAGAGACCAAAAACACATCAGAGAACATAGCTGCCTGTTGATATAAATGTGTCACTTATTTACTTGCTGAAACTATGTGCTTTTGCTCACTCATTCAGAAAAAAACAGATCTGAAAATTTGAGGAAAAGTTACAATTCAAAGCTCTCTTGTATATTGATGGCTACATAAGAATAACTAGTACTGCGAAGGACCATTGGTTTTCTAGATTTGATGAACCTCTGGGACAAAGTAACATATTTAAGGTGAAAGGAAAATGGATTAATTAGAACACCAGCCTTCATTTGTCAGCACCAGAATACAACATCAGCTGTATGTTGCCTTTGACAAACGTCTCCAGATGAGACAGTCTCATCGGCCCTCTTAGGAATGACTTAGAGATCTTTACAGCAGCAAAGCATCACTCACCAGCACAGCTTATTAGCTGTGAGAGTTGTTGCACTGATTTCTGAATAAAATTCCTTTTTATTTATTTATTTATTTACAGCAGAAAAAGGGCAATACTTTAGTTTCTTTGCTGTTGACTATACAAAGCTGCATATTGATTTACTTTCAGAGCTATATTGATCTCATAGGGTAATAGAACCTCATTTAACTTATAGGTCTAATAAGCTACCAGTGTATTTAGGAAAACATAATGTTCTCAGAAAGATATAAGAGCAAAGCAGCTTGGCTAAAGTACCAAGACTGGGATTGATTCTTTAGCTTATAATTTGATTTATGCTGTTAAAACTAGGGAAAGATGAGACTTGGGCAAAGGTTCTACTAATGCTTTGTGAAATTCAGGAAACCAGGTTAGCATGAGTCCTCAACTGCTCTAAGTTATTTAGAGAGGAAAGAAATGACTTTTTTTTAATATATACTGAGTTTATGTTAGGAAGGTAGAAAATATTTTGCTTTTGAAATAATGAATTTTCTAGGAGTGAGTGGTAAAATGTGTCTGCACACTCATCTCATCATAAACATGGGGGTGGACGTGTCAGTTGTGATTATCTGAATCAGTGAATCCAACGAATTCACCTGGATGAGGCTTGCTTCTGCATATATAGGAGATCATATTGGGTTGCTAAAGATACATATTGAAATGGATATATAAACTATGTATCTCTTCCTTGTTCCTGATGAACAAATGACTTAATTCTCCATCTCTACACACTATAAACTAAGTAAGACAATTAGGTCCTGTATTAATTGTATTCATCAAAAGACGTAGAATACTTTGTTCAAGTATTTCTTGCTTTATATTTTTAATGAAAAATAGTTCAGTAGTTTTTTGTCAAATCAGTCCAGCTAATGGAATGATCTTTGTGAGGGGATCCTCTTGGACTCTTATAAGGGAGTGTTAACTTTGTATTGACAGTTACACGAAAGTGCAATTAAGTGTCATTAATAAGACTGCAGTTTTGTCACTGTGAAAGCTGAGATGTACAGCACATGGCACAGGAGACATTACAGGAGATTGGATACTTTTATATTTAAAACAGCTCTGGACAAAGAAATAGGATTCTTTCCTTAGTTTCTGCTGCTTCCTTTGCTTTAGTGGGCAAGTCACATCAGCCAGACCTTGCATAGTCACTTGGTATATTTCTTGTTATATTAATGCCTAGATCCTCGATATATTTATGCCTAACCTGAGAACAGTATGTTTCTAATTTGGCAAGTCATGGGCAATGCCAGACACAGGTGGACTTGGAAGTTGCTCTCAGACTACATTGACCACTGAACAAATGTTGCCAGTGCTGAAAAGTGCATCCTAGGCCATCTCCAAATGAAACCTTAAAACTCTTAACTTTAATCTCTCTTTGACTCTATTCCATATCTGTGAACTAGTGCTGATACCTATTCCCTCAACTTCAGGGCAATAAAATCAATTCAATTTGCAAAATACCCAGAGATATTTTGTATACCGCAGAACAGCTCAGGAGAATATCTATCATATTCAGGAGAGAGCCTCTCTACTGAAGTGTACACAATATGTTGAATAACGAGAAGACGGAACATGAAGTGCTATATAATGGATGCACTGAATGAGATAGTAGGCTATGGAAAAAGTCATATGTTCTCTACTATTATAATACTTGAGGGAAAAGGGTATATTAAGGACAAATTTTGAGTAGAAACCATTAATTTCATTAATTCTAGTATTTCTTTAGCTGTATGTGCATATGGTATCTTTAAATGTTTGAAAATATTTCAGTGAGAGAGAGTGTGTGAGTGTGCAGATATACCCAGCTTCTACATTTCATTTGCTCTTACCTAGTTTATATTCCTTGCTGCCATTCCTGTTCTCCCACTTTATGGTATTTGTATTGTAGCTTGGATGAAGGCGACTAGTAATTAACTACGAACAATATTTCTGCTCATTCACTAGACCATGTTCTCCCTGTCTGCACCCAATTAACCATCTCCCATGGATCCAGAAATCACAGCGGAAGCTGTATTATAATTCCTGGGTCATTAAAAAATCCATGAAATTTTTATAAGGCTGAGTTAATCCTTTTGTCCTGGAAAAATCCCAATTTTGGTTAATTGCTTGAACTATGTAAAAAAATGGACAACTGTATTCACTATACCATTTGCTTAAAATGTCATGGAACCCATTGAAGAGCATAAACGGAGGTACATTTTTGAGTGATTCAGCTTGGTCTATACACTGGGTAATAGTAAGAGTTTTTAAAAATATTGTAGAATTTGTCAAAAAAAAAGTTATCTGATATTAATTAATTGGCTTTTCTGCACTCTGGAGTTTTATCTGAAAGATATAATATTTTTCTTTCCTTCCTCTATAACAGTTCTGCGGTATTGGTCATATTGTTCAAACTGGTTGTACTTATCTACATTAAACCTGAAAATACTTCAGGCCCAGGGAAAGCGATAGTTATGTGGGAGTCTTATCAAGAAAAAATGTAACAGTTTTGCCTTCATCCTTTATTCTACAAGCAATCTTAAAAATAACACTCATTAATTCTTTGCTATTTGTGTAATTCCTTGCATCAATAGATCTACTAGCTTTAAAGAATTCCTAGCTTTAAGCAAGGCATCAATTACAAATTGAGCCACTGACCTTTATAGATCCCGTAGAAGGCCTTCCTTCATTTTCTAAGCGTGAGCTGTGGGTGGTCTTGGACAAGCCAGTCATTTCTATACAGAGCATGAGACAAGTTTCAGGTTGAGAACTGCAAAGAAGAAATCATCTGTAGTATACAGTCAAGAGTTTTATTGATTTTACAAAACCCAGAAAATCCGCTTTATTATTAGTGCTTTCTGTTGGCACTTTATTAGTTAACTACTTGGAGATGTACAGACGTTTACAGAATTTTTTTCTAATGTAACAATGGCCAACACTGTGTAGTCAGAGCACCGTGCTGTGCCTTCTTTATGTTCCTACTTAGAAGTGGACCTACTTTATAGAGGAAAAAAAAAATAAAATATTGATCCAGACAGTTACTTCCTTTATTCACAACACGGGTTCTTCATCTCATTTGCTTATGGTGATGTTAGGCATAAATTATTAGAATTGACCAGTCTAAAAGGAGTTTTGTGGAAGTCACTGTTCTGTGTAATAGCTGCGTTCCATGTAACGATGTATTTCCTGGCTGTGCTTGACTGAGGCTTAGAGTAACAGTATGGTTCTTCACCAAAGGTCCATATCAGTGCATAATAACAAGTGCAGACATTTTTTCTTTACTTATATATAACAAAGACTGTCTTTGTCCTAAATGATACTGCTGCTTTAAAAAAATGCATCATCCTTACCAATGGTTTAGTTTTACTTCTCTGTCCTGCCCCCTGCATTGTTATTTTCTTCTAAAGGATTCTATTATCTGAGAATTAGGAATCCTGCTATCATTTTCACTACTACTGCAAAATAATTTTCAGTTTTATAAGGATTATTATATAGAAATTATAACAGTCAATATGTTACACAAAATGTCTTTCATTGTTTTTCTTGTTGTTTGAACTGAAAAAAAGAAAAAATTAAGGCTGATCTCTCTGAGAAGAAACCATTTCATCAGGTACTCTTTCTTCAAACAATAGTTAAATTTTATTTCTTTTTTATTTAAAAAACAAAAGCAATGGTACGTAATTTTGGTTGGATATGTGTCTAAAATACAAATATAAATTTAAGTAGAAACTGCTGTCATAAATGTACATCAATAGGCTGCACTGTTCAGAAGGGTTCTCCAGAATTCCTATAAATTTCTTCCCGATCATTAGAACTCAACAGAAGTTATATGGACCAGAAACAGGACTCAGACGTCTGAATTTCCATATTGATTCTGTGGAAGATGAAGCATGGAAGGTTATGGACCACATCTTCTCTATGAATGTAAAGCAGCAGTTTCACAAGAGAATGTGTATACAGATGTAGTGGGAGTACCACCAATTGCCATCCAGTTTGTAAAGTTTGTCATCTCTACCAGCAGGATTTTTTTTTTTAAGATTTTCCTTTCTGTCCACATTTAAATACTTCTGGATTCAGTGCAATCCAGTGTGCTTGCCAGTATCATTTGTTGTTGTTTTTGATTGTTACTTACTACAACCCATTCACTGGGGAACTCTTCTGACCAGCTGGCATAGATTGTTCAGCCTTAGAATTTAGCTGGATTCAGTTACTGATCTGAAACATCAGAAGGCCTAGGCAGCAGTGAGGTCTACCAAGTAAAAATCTGTGGCTAAGGTGTGAATCTCTCATCTCCATTTCTGCCTCTGTCCTTTCCCTTATCTCTGTAACAGAAATACAGCCAATTCATTTACTCAGTGTTCTATAGCACAGTGTCCTGGTGATAGCTGCCCTAATGCTGATATTCAGGAATTAATTATTATATTACTCTGGGAATGTAGCCACCGAGTCAGTGACATTAGTGGTTTAAGAAAAGATGTAGAAAAAACAGGTTTCCAGTTAGTGAAAGGATATCTTCCTCTTCAAGCCAAAAATGAGACTCTGGAAACCTTAATTCAAAGTGCTTCAAACCTAAATTGCATTTTCCTGACAAATTGCCAAGAAACATTTGAGTGAGAGCCTCTTCCAAGAGCTAAATGAAAAATGCATTCTTGTAAATACCATTGAAATTGTTCTCAGGTTCTCCTCATGCTCTCAGCCATGAGTCCCTTTGAGAAAATGGTTTTCAGATTTGTTTTCTTTCCTACAGACATAACAGGTTTTCAGCCTCTGAAGATGTTATGAGCTGTCTTTATAAATCTTTTTAAAATAACTTGGCAGGAGTCATAACATGAAATTTCATATAGCTGAAGAAAAATATGCCAGACCATCCTGTATTAAAAGAATATGGGTTTAAGTGTGAAATACCAAGGTTAAGTTGCACCTGAGATTGTTCTTCCATGTACAGTATTTACCAGGGTCAAATATCTAAGAATATTTTGCACGCACTCTATCAAATTCTCCCTTACACTGTGATCCTCAAGTACAAAGGAGAAATAAAAACTATTGAAGTGGAAGGGCATGAGGGTGTCTCCCTCTGGGAAGCAAATGGTGTAGCTGTTGAATTTTGGGACTAGTCAAGATATGCAAAAACCCGAGTTCAAAATCTAGAAGTTACAAGTGTATGAAAGACAGTATTTATTTTGTTTCTGTGCTCATCTTTGGGGTTTTGAATCCCAAAGTACTTCTGATTATCTGATAGGGTGAGCATTTCTGGGAAGCCATACATCTTCCTATTCAGGTAAATCAAGAAGGATTTTAGGAAGATGGGTATTCCTTTCCAACCCAGAATTCAAAGAAATTCCATGTTGGGATATAATTAAATATACTTGAGAGAAAATAGCAAATAGAAAGTGGCATATATCTCTTTAGTCTGATTTTATTAATAAAACTCTGAGAAATGAGACTGTGATGTGTGTGTCTATTTATATGTACACACATACATTGATACCCGTGAGCCTATCTCTGTATAAATTATCGCAGCACAGAATATTTTAACCAACAGTCTTCTGCTTTCCCAAGGAAGCTTAGCTGTCTTCAGCACATGATGGCCTTACAGATGTTCACTTTGTAATTCATATATTCCATTTTGCATGCATCTACCTAATGACTGTAGGATGGTATCCTGTGGGAGGGACCCCATGTGGAGCAGGGGCAGAGGGAGAAAGCAGAAATAAAGCATCATGGACTTACTGCAGCCCTCATTCCCCATTCTCCTGTGCAGCCTGGGGGAGTGAGGTAGAAAACAGTGGATGGGAGAAAGGTGCTTTTAGTTTTCTTTTAGTTCTCACTGGTCTAGTGTGCTAGTAAAAGGTAATAAATTACATTAATCTACCTTACATTGAATCTGTTTTGCCCACAATTTAAACTGGTGAGTGATCTCCCAGTTCTAATCTCAAACCACAAGATTTTTGTTGGATTTTCATTGGATTTTCTCTTCCAGTTCTTCGGAGAAGTGAGAGCAGCCTGGTGGTGCTTAGCTGCACTTTGGTGTCATACCACCATAAAGTTCCAATTACTGCACGGAATCACCTAGCAATTTGAGCCAGGGAAGTACCCTGCTCATTGTTAGAGAATTTGAGTTACAGAATATTACAGTGTCTGCCTGGGTTGCATAGCTACATCTTTCTTGGTGTTTGAAAGACAGTTGAATCTTGTTGTGAAAGCAGTACAGAATTTCCTTTCTTTCTTTAGTTTCAAAGTAAATGGTTTCAAATTATTATAGTTTTCAAATATTCTGTTCAATTTCACAGAATCACAGAACTTTAGGGGTTTGAATGGACCTTCAGAGATCATCAAGTCCAGCCCCCTGCCAAAGCAGCTCCCTAGCCCAGGTTGCACAGGTAGGCGTCCAGTTGGGTCTGGAACGTCTCCAGAGAAGGAGACTCCACCCCCTCTCTGTGCAGCCTGTGCCAGTGCTCCGTCACTGCACTGTGAAGAACTTCCCATGCACATTTGTGTGAAACTTCCTATGCATTTACCAAGGAAAACACATTGAAAAATGATTGTGTGCATCTACTCAAATGAAAATTTGCAGATGTGTTTATTCAATTGTGTGCTTTTGACTCACACAGCCCTAGTTACCAAGGGTACCCAGGGGTACTTAATGCCAAGAGCTCCTAAATATGAGATAACATTTTAGCCCAGAAGAAGTTGTCTAAGTCCCTTCTTTTCATTCTTTCATGCCATGCTGTTTTATTTTCAGGGGGTTTTTTTGTTTGTTTATTTTTCCTCAGGCAGTACAGCTTTCCAGCAGTGATCTTAACTCTGGTACTGTAGGTCCTTGCCCTACAAAAAGGATCTGTGACTTTTGCTCTCCACTTCAGATAGCTGACCTGAGGAAGAAGAACTGCTTATCCAGCCTACCAGCTGACAGGCTGGAACTAACTCTGCCAAAAGGACAGTTAATCCTCTGGAGAAGTTTAGAGGAGACATACAGTGATGTAACTCCGTTTTGTTTTGTGTTTTTTTTTGATGCTCTTTGTTTGTGTTATGAATTATCCATCAAATACAAGAGAGATTTTAGGCATATTCAGCAGAGCTGAGATACAGATTGTGGCACAGTGAGGAACTCCTTGCCCTTATTCTGTTACTTTAGATGAATGCTTATGTTTGTAGCAGGGTTTATGTTGGTCTGAAGCAAATCCCCATAACATCTCTTTTAGTATGGTTTAATTAGCAGTACAATTCTGGAGTTTAAATTTCTTTGAAAGGAACCTAAAGTGGGATATCTCCACCAGGTGCTCATTAATGCATGTCAGCTCTGAGTCTGAAACAACTGATGTTTAATCAGCTTTGAGCTAGAACAAGGTGGGGAATCCCACTGTCAGAGACAAAATCTACTTCGAAGTAAATTCCTCCAACTACATCTGAAAAGATTGTCTCAGCACTGAATCTTTGGATCTGTTGGTCTAATCCTATCATGCCAAATTATTTGCTAATGAGATATAAATACACTGTGCTCATTTGCATCTGAGATATTTACCAGCCATAGAATTTGTATTTTAAGCAAACTGCAGGTTACTAAGTATTAATCAAAAAAAAAAAAAAAAGTTTTGATCAAAGTGGATAATCTCTCTGATGATCAAAAGCCCTAGTGAGTTCCAGAGAACTGCGAACCTGTGCTTAGGAAAATGTTTCATAACTTGTTTGTATTGTTCAGTAATGCCTATTACAAAGATTCAAATAATTCCCTAATTATTCTTGTGTGTGTGCTGCTTTCCCATAACGGAACAGTGTATTTTCCACCTCCTTTTTTCACCTGAAATGAATTAACTCTTCCTCCACAGAAAAATAACTATGTCCTACATCGTTTCCTCCACTACTTGTTACTCAGCACTCCAGTGCTCCTCTAATCTGCTGCTGGATTTGTCTGATACCCAGCCATGATCACTAACTATAGTGATACCCTATCTTTTATTTCAGTGTCAGTTGATGTCCATATTAATTTTTCAAACAACCAGTGTTGTTGCTCAGGTCATCCACTGCCACTTTAGAATAAATACCATCATAACATTCAGTCTTTTCCAATCTTTGGCTGTCTTCAGAATTGCAACAATTAGGCTTATATACCTCAGATGTTTTTATAAGGACTACTGAGTACAAGCTTTTCAAGGTGTATTATTTATTTCCTATACATACTATTTGCTATCCTTCCTCAATGTTCTGTGAAGACCTTCATTGTGCTCTTAGAATACTTTATTCTATTGCTCTGTGAAAACAGAAGAAAGTATGTTTACACTTCTTTTACACCATCTATGCCCAATTAGGTCTATTCCAGTCCTAAATTTACTCTTTTCCTCTTTTTATTTTTCATCACTCATCAATACCTTTTTTCTACACATTATAGTAACATCCTCCACCAAGTTCTTGTTATTTGTAACATATTGATTGGTTTTGTTTTCCATTCTGCCCTGTTCTGTTCCAAATGTTATGTGTAACTTGACACTGAATTTGTGTGTGCTTTCAGAAATTATCCTTTTATAGATCTTCAGGTTTCATTTAAGACTCATCCGAGTGTTCAACATCTAGAATTACAAAGTTCTTGTTGATTCACTTCAGTGCATCAACAAATAATTTTACTGAAAGCATACGGATTAATATTTTACACTTTGTATTGTGACATCCCTCTAAACTCTGTGTTCTCTGCACTTGATAAAAAATAATTTCTGAAAAATCAGAAGGGGGAAATGTTGAATTTCTTTTGCTTTCCTATTGAATTCCTGCATTCATCAAGCTGATACCAAAAAAATGCATGTTTCATGTAAATTCCTTTGTGGTTTTTTTTGTATGGTGTTTTTTTGGTTTTGTTTTTGTTTGTTTTTTTTGGCTGTTGAAGAAGAGGTGTTTGAATAAAGTGCTTCTCTTTTATAAAGATGGCCATTTTCAGATGATCCTTCCCCGTTTGAGTAGAGTAGGTAATAAAAGGAATATCTATTAAAAGCTCATTAAGTCAAGAAATGTTTCAAATGTTTCTCCTAAAATATATCAGTGCTCTGAATAAATATTCTCAGTACCATTTAAAACTGGTCCTACTTGCATAAACACAGGTAATGCTTAGCCTTCCAAAAAAACACTATTGAACATGTAATTGGGAAGGACAGACTGATGGAGACTGCTGTACTGGCGCCTGCCTGAATGGTGTCCTTTCCTGCATCAGAAGAGTGTTCACCTGTTTTCCCTGAGCTGCTCCAGTGCTTATCCCTAGCTCCCTTCAGCATGTAGGGAGTGGTCAATGAATACTACCTTTGCATCAGCCTTCACAGCTTTGCAGTGAGTCCAATGAATTGAATGAGAACAGATGTGCACGCTCATTAATATGTTAGCTGAAGCAGATGCCATGCTTGTCATGCAGTGCAACATATTCCCCTGCTGTCTAGTAAATACAATAGAAAATATGCAGTGAGCATCAGTATTTTAAGGAACTACATATCATGCTTCATTTTCAATATCTCTAGCGTGCATATCAGTGGTCAAAGGTATGAATTTAGCTAGCATTTTTGAGTCAGTTGTATGCTGACTAAACAGAAGCAACTATATTCACTTGAATAATAAAAACATAATCACTGAAATTCACATCTGTGTAATAGACAAACTCAATTCAGAGGTAGGAAAAGACAAAATATCTGTTATTGTTGATAATAGATATCTTCTTATTAGTCATCTAATTACTGAAAATACAGAAACTCTCTTCCAAAATCAAAGGACTACTAATGCAATTAATGCAAAGAGACGCCAAAGATCTTAATTAATCGAGAGCTAGATCCCTCATATAATATCTGAGAAACCTTAAATGTAATTTTAAAATAGCCTCAACTCCCAGTTCAAGGCCTCTTCATGACAAAGTGTATTATTCCCAGTTAACGCAGTTAACTCAATTTATGCTAGAGATTGACATAGCTGTGTATTTAGATTATTAAAAATGTCAAGCTGACAAAACTAAGCCCAAATAAAGTACTTAAGCTTTGAAACTAGAAAACTGAATAGCAGTGAGTCTAATGGGGTAAGAGTAATAAACGCATGTATTTTTTTAATGTTCACCTGCCACTCACTTAGTTTTGCATTTTTTCAGCCTACCATAAAGGAAGTTATTGAAATGATAAATAAGATGAAATGGAGCAGGAAATGCAGACTTTAACACAATTTCTTCTAATTGAAGTAGGTTTTCCCTGAGGGAGGACCGTGCCATTTAATCAGATTTTTCCTGACATTACATTTTACAAAACTGGAGTTTTATGGAGATTCATGTCATGAATAACAAATGTGCTGTTTTGTACTTATGTTTCCATGAAATGTGAAAAATCTTATACTAAAGCTTATATAATTCAGCCATTTTCAACTACATCAATATGCTACCTAATGACCATTTCAAGCATACTGTTTTATGGAGGATTTCTGTAATGAACTTTAAGAGGAAACGTGCAAGAAAGCGTCATTTATGAGACCAGCAGTGAAGGTTTAAAGGATCCCAGAACCTCTGTTAGATATTAAGAGGCAAAAAATGCTGCTGAGTTTGTTTCACACAACAGTGCATTTTTTGAATGCTGGCTTCAGCATGGCCTCGTGTAGGAACCTGTAGGATTAGAACAAGGGAAGTAGGATGAGGAGGGCCAAAGCAGATGGTGGCAGTGGTGTGGGCTGGCCTGCAGGCCTGCGGCCCATGTCCAGCCAGCCCTGCCCGTTTGCAGGATGCTGCTGCCATTTGTGCTTTGCCCTCGCCTTCCTTCCAGTTTCCTCCTCATGTTCCTAAAATCCTGCAGTAATTGCTGGTTGTGAAAACCCTCACTACCTAATGCAGCATGCACTCTGGGTCAGGCTCTGTCAGGCTGTGCTCGAGCTAAGGGGTCAGCAGCCCAACTCTTCAGCTAAAATGAACTAACGTGTGCCCTGCTCCTTTGGCAGAAGATAGGATCCCCACAATTGACACTGTCTGTTCACTGTCTCTGGGTGGTAGCCAGGCACTCCTCTCATTACTGAGCCTTTATTTACTTTGTTTCCCACAGCCCACCTGTTTCTGGCTCCTCCTGGAAAGGAGACCACCAGGCCTTGCCTCCTACTGCTTTTCTGGGCCTTGGGCCAGTGCATCCTTCAGTGCCTTGGATTCAGCTCCGGCTTGCACTGCATTTGCCACCTGCCTCCCTGTCTCTGTGCTGGCTGACCCACGGGATGAGAGAGACCTCACTCATGGTACCGGGGTTCTCAGCTGGTGGGCAGAGCTTGCCTGGTGCTGCTGCACCTCTCAGGAGGGGAATGCTGATTCTTCTCTGCTTCCCAGCCAGCACACAGCACAGAATAGATTCAGAGGACTCATGTACTGCCATTTACATTTACAAAGGATTTCTTTGGCTAATCTTGGGCATATTCCTCTTATGCTCACTGTAATATTTTGGTTCATTCTGGCAGAATAAGTGGTTGAAAAAGAGTGAGGCAGCACCATCCCCTCTATCTGTAACAAGCAGGATAGGAGACAGGTACACATGCACTAACAGAACAGGGGTAACCACTACTTTATCAAATACAACCATTATGCCAAGAAAGGAAGCTTGCTCTTTTTCCCTCAATAGAAAATAGAGCGCTTCTGGCAGAAAATACCAGTACATGGGCTTCAGTATTATTCTGCCATCTCTAACCCTCAGTGTCAAGAGATGAGACTGGGAGGTTGAACTTCAGTGCTAATTGAAGCCAGTTCAATAGGCTGTGGCCATTCCTAACCTCACAGTACATTCTTCATTACAAGCAGAACCAGAGAAGCAGCACTTTAGTGGGATGCATCCTGCAGATTTGGGGGAGATGCTCTGCTGGGTCCTCCTTGAGCGTACTGCTGGGCAGCTGCAACACCTGCTGCCTCTCGTGGCTCAGCCTGCCTCCCAATATGCTCCTCTCCATGCATGTGTTTCTGTAGACTGGATGTACTCCAAAATCTGGGGATTAAGTTTCCACACATGACAGGTTATCCAGAGGACAGCAGCTTATATGAATCTTGATTCATTTGATTTCCATATGTCTTAGAACTAAAGTCTCTCTTTGGAGATTCGCTTTGGGAAGAAGTGAGGGAAATCCACGGCTGCAAATATAATCCCATAGAAAATAAGTCACTGGGGTGGCGGTGGGGGGTGGAATGAGAGACTTATTGTACAGAGTACAGAAGTCATATAATCTGCTTCTTGTCGATAGCTTTTTCTGTTTTCTTGCAACACCCTGACATCTGACAGTGGTACTTTTGAGATCTGTGAGGAGCACACCAAGTGCTTTTCTGACCATCACTGGTGGCAGCAGCAATGACAGAAGCCACTGCAAGGTGGTCCTTTAGGAACTGGCCCCAATTCCTCACTCTCTGGGAGCACCTGGCAAAGGGAAGGCATCCAGCAAACATCACATTAAGTTCTTCACGTGTAACTCTGACAGTGGGCACTGGCAGCCTCACTAAATAGATATTCTGGTATGTTTCTTTTTTCCGTAAGATGTCTCACTTTTAGCCTCTTCTCCCTACTACTGGGAACTCCATCTGCAGGTCTCACAGGCAAACTTTCATCCTAATTATACTAATGGTAAGAGAGAGGCATTTGAAGGTGAACTGTGTTGTTAAACCATGTGGATTATGTTGCTGTACACAAAGAGACAGTAACTGAATCTGCTGAAAAGAATTCATTATAGATGAATCTGAAAAGAATAGGCGGTGATGGAAGGTAAATATGATTTGGGAGTGCCTGAGTTGGCTGCACTTGGCTGTCACCTATGTTGTTCTTTGCTTTTGAGACAGGGCATCTGAAGAGTGTGTTAAGTTTTATTTGTCTGGTTTGTAAGATACATCAGTGGGAGCAGACATAAAATGCACTGAAAATATGTAATTTACAGTGTTTATATCAATTACTGCAAGAAAACACTTTGAAGAAAGACATTATCTTAGCAGAAGTCAGAGAATTATTCCCACCACAAAATCACTGAGTTTCAGAGCGAAGAGATCGAGGGCAGTGGTTGTGAATGACTGCTTTTTTTACAGGACAATCCTGTGCTTTCTGTCCCCTGTAGGACTTCAGGGCCCCCAGGCATGATGCAGCCCAGTTGTGACAGGGCAGGCAGTGACTGCACTGATGGACCGTAGCCCCTGAATGCTTCACAGAGCCCTGCACTCTTTCTTTACTATCGTATCATTTCAAGAAAAGTTCATTACATCCACAAAACAGCTCTTTCAAATACCTCCACAGTTATCAAACTGTCTGCAACACTACCAGTTAATACTTCTGCAGTAATTAGTTAAGAAGATCTGTTTCTTATAAGGGTGCAGTTATACAAGATGTTAGAGCCCACTTCTGCTGAAATTCCACAGATGAATTGTTTTTGCAGTAACACAAGACAGAGTTAATGCCATGCTAGGACAGGATATAGCCCAGAGCAAGCACTTGAACTAATGTCCCTAATATATACTGACCCAGTGATATTATTGTTTTCCCAGCATAAATGTAATTCTTTGTATTAAGATTTTAAAATTCTGTGGTACAAGGACTTGACCCTTGGTTTCTAGTGTCCCAGAGGAATGCTCAGACAGCTCTGTTAGGGAGTATGTTTCTTGCAGTAGTATCTTCTGGAGCTAGACCATGTTTAAATAATTAAGTAGTTACTAGGGCTCAGCAAGAAATAGTGAGTCTGTCATCCAGTAGTCAAGAATCCCAACCGAGCTGCTAACGTGGAAATGTCTGGCAGAAACTGGGAGCTGAAGGAGGTTCAATCATGACGATCTTCCACTGTAGAGGAGAATTCTAACCTCTTATGTTGTCCTGAGATTTGGATTTTCACTTGAAAGATCTTATTTCAATCCAAATGAGATGGAGAAAATGTAAAATCAGAAAGTTCTGAAGGACAAAAAAATTATTTTCTACCATGCCTTTGGAGTAATTATAACAACATGATAAGGAAAGAATGAATTCATATGTCAGAACTGCATGTTTTTTGTCCAAAAGAGATAAATGCTTGGCACTCCAGTGCTTCACAGAGCTCACTGTTAATTATAACAATGATTGTGCATCACACATTCCACATTCATTTGATATGACTTCACTGACAGAGTGTTGCCAGTGGTAAGATCAGGCCAAAAGCTTGTGAACTGCTACCAATTTTCTCCTTCATGTTGGCAATTTGGGGTACACAATGCAAACAACTTAAGCTAGAAGTGAATTGCAGTGCCTGAACAGTGTCTTAGCTATGGTAGCTCCTGTAATTGGCTTTAGATGGACACTTTGGTACTCAGCTCTCATTCAGGTCCTCTCCCAGAAGATGGACAACAGGATGAGGAGCAGGGATTGTCAGCTCATTGATGGAGTCTTCCTTAATAGACCCAGTTCAACAACTAAATCAAAGTATCATTCCTTTTCTTAATGTAGTGTTGTCTGCTAATAATTTCTCCATTAACTAGGAATACAGAGTAACAGGCAATGTGCTTCACTGCACATTAATAAGCACGTTAATAAAATTTCTAACTTTACCAACTGTTTTAGTGTACTGTTTCGAATGTAGCAGCGGAGTTTCCTCAACAGCAGCTGCCATTACACGAGGTGTCCTCTCTGAAAAGTTATGAGAGACTCTCCTGAACACACTCTGGTGCTGGTAACTGAGAAGATCTAGTCCCTGAAGTAATCATGATGGACAACGTTAAAATCAGCAGATATGCAAAATGAAGATAAGGCTTCAGCTTGTCTGCAGAGCTGAAGTCAACACTAACCCCCGTGAAGAAGACAGCTTCTTCAAAACCACACTGTTCTGGTCAGAACTCATTCTGCCAGATACATAGAGCATACTCATCCAAGGCTGAATAGCTCATGAAGTGACTACAGTGTATTTCAGCTGAGAGAAGTGCTTGAAAGGAATCAGCAGCAAAACATGAATTCAGAGTCAATGCACAGCCTGAAAGTACAAAGACAAGTGAGTCAAAGCTTTGGTACTGGGGGCTGTAGCTTCTGCCTTTATCAAATAAAAAACAGGGCTGGGGGTTAAAGTTTTCTAGTACTGGCTTCATGTTTGTTAGAACTCGCCGTAACCCCGATTAATTTTTAAAATAATTATTTCTGTAGAATAAAATCTTAGATTTTGAATGAAATAGAATGTTGTGGGTTTTTTTTTCTTTTTCTAATTGAAAAAAAAAAAGTCTGCAAAAAAGCTTGTCATTTTCAGTGGAAAACGGGGGAAAAAAATTTTTTTTAGAAAGCTGAATAAAACTCCACCTGCAGTATTTCTAGTGCTGCTGGGAAAAATGTCATTTGAAAAATCTCAGTGTTAGCATCCTTCAGATGACCTGTAGCACATCAGAATCTTCCCGTTGTGATTGCTCTGCAGCCAGAAGCATCAAGTGTGAGGATGGTGGGCAGAACCCAACCCCCCTGCTGCACAGGGGACATGTCAAGTGAGTTGCTCACATAGCTCCGGGCAGCAGCACGTACCAGCTGGGTGGTCAGTGCCGAGAGGGCACACTTTGCAGCTTTTCAGAGCTACAGCTGAAGTTACAAGCACATTGCTATCAGCACTCTGGGTGGGGTGCTTCATCTAGGCAGAAAGCCTTCATCCAGACAAGCTGGTGTTACTACAGGTCCCTCATACCCAAAGCTCCCTGGCTAGCCAGACTTTAAAACTGTCCATTGCAATTGTCTGAAGCAGGAATAGTGGAAGTTGTATGTCTGGTTCAATCATGTAAGCTAGATAGCCTGTGACAACTTTGGGAAAGAGCATATTTAGATAAGCAAGTTAAAATAGGAAAGCACACTAAAATCAAGTGATTTTCAAAGACTGCTTCTTCAGGGCCTCTGAAAAATTCTTATGGAGACAGGTTATTTGTCTGTTCTCAGTTATTTTAGATATTTGCTGATCTTTTCTTAAAAAAAAAAAAAAAAATTGCATGCCATGCTATTTAAACAGCAACCTTTAAGCCGTTTAAAGAAGGAGAGTGCAAAGCACTGGATTAATCTGCTTACAGCCCATATGGCCAGATGTTCCAAGGACTGTAGAGGAGCACAGGTCACAGTTAACCCGTGCTCAAATGGCTTTCTCAGCGAGAGGTCTTTATTCCACATGATGAATCACACTGGATGGCATTTTTGTCTTTGAAATTGATTTCAATATTCTTCTCTGTCAGAAAGAAAAATCAAGTTGCGGCATGCTATTCATGAGCACATCCTTGGATGACCCACCAAGATAGCTGGGGAGTTGTCCCGTGAATTATTACATTACTAAAAGTCATGGGGGAATCTTGGCAAGAATGCATATTATAGTCAGATGTTGAGCAGGAAAATAAATTTCTGCTCCTCTGAGGAAGAACAGGGTATACAATACTGAATTTTAATCTAATGAAAAGAGGCAGAAGGGTTATGACTGAGGAAGAATGTTATTATAAATTAAAATGGGAGGCTTCACAAGCTGATAAATAGAGCAAAATAAGTAATATTTTTAAGCATCAGCTTATTTTTAAATTCTGCCAAGCATTCACCCCAGCCAATTCTTGCTAATTCTTTTTTCTTCCTAACAGGATTGGCCCTCTGTGTCTGGTTGTACAAAATCACCTTTTTAATGAGTGTCATCCTTGGTGTTTGTATAATCTCATTTGTGCTATTCTCCACAGCCACAGTCAAAATATTGACTACAGACCCTTTTGTAGTATACAACAAATGGTCTTGCTCTTTCTGTGGTCTTGTTCTTTATGGTGAGGATAGAAGCAGACTATAAAAATTAGTATGCCATTAACTTAAGGGTGGCATAATGGTAATACTCCTGGTTTAGCCTTTTAAAAGAATAGCAAATCAATACAAGGTTATTATTTCTCAACCTGCTGGACTTTATAGCATCCAGTATAAAATAGATCAACATTTCAGTCTGCTGTTATGGGAATATGGCAATTTCCAAGTCTGCCAGAGGCACAGAGATGACATCCATGCTGCAGCTGTGGCTATCCACACAAGTTAGGTGATACAGATATTTTGGGTGCAGAATTGCTTTTATAGCTCAGACTGCCTGCAGTGAAATAGAAACAACTCAATTGTGGGGCAAAACCACTGTGTATATTGCTTATCATTGCAAAGTCCATAATAAATGGCACCACTATGTTGTTACAAAGTCAGTGGGATTTATGAGCACTGATAATAATTACTGTGGTGGCCGACTGAGTCCGAAGAGTTGATGAGTAAGCAATCAGCTGTGGCCAAGGAAAGCTAGCAAACACTTATTGAATCAACACATTCACAATCAATAAAGAGTTAATTCCCACTTTCTTTTATGTAGCTAGTGTAAGCACCATGGTGCTCATTTTAATTTACCTGAGAAGCAGTCATTCAAAATTCTAGACTCCCTGGATTTCTTTTTAGTGCTTGAATGGGCTTTTTCTGATTTCTGACAAAGTGAGCCCTGATGAAGTGTTGTCTAAAGATAAACACATTTTGCATGGAAACAGAAAACTCACAGCAAAGGCAACCTATTATCACTGGTTAACAAGGTTACATGAAAACAGATAAACAAGAAACTCTGAAAACCAGGATTTCAGAAGAGTTGTAACAACTTAATACAATATGAAGGCTGTGATAATGAATCAAGACAAAGAAATCTGTAAACTTTCAGGTAATTTACTGAGGGAAATGGGATTACTATTAAATGTTTGATCTGCTTTACTTCAGCAAACTGGGAACTATAAAGTAGTCATGCCATGCAATATTTCCTGAGAAAAAGAATACAAATTGCCCTGCAATTTTTATGCAGTATGTCTACCACAGGAGCTAATTAGGAAATTTCAGATAGAATATCCGTGGAAAAATACAGATTTAAGAAAAGCAGAAGACCCCAAATTAACTTGTTTTTAACCTTTAAGAAATGAAGATATTCTTTTTTTCTTTTTTTTTAATTTTACACAATAAATTTCTAAGCTGAGAAGTAGAAACGAAAACAAAATGGTTTAATTCACCCAAATCAAATGTTTCAAGTCATACTGGTATAAGACTACAGAGTCATTATGCAGTAGTCAAGGGCATAATTAGAACATTGACCCTATCATTGCTGAAAATACCAGATTTTTACAATTGAATTAATTTCTCTGCCGATACTTTCTGGAAACAAAATTATACAAACTGCAGTGCATTGAGGTTGCACTTAGCTTTTTCAAGATGGAAGATATGAATGCAATTGAAAACACAGCAAAATGTTCCTGATTTCCAAAGGAAATAGAAGCAGATTTGGACACCATCTCTTCATTGTCAGGGTGTCATAATGTGTGTTAACTGAGGAACCATTACTAGCTAAATGGCGCTGTCATAGTGAGGAGACTCAAAATTTGACTTGTATTCATTGTTCTCTCAGTCTTAACAAAATATATATGTTTTTATATATGCTCTTTTCTCTATAGCGGAAAAAATTCAGTGTGTTCATGAACAGGTCTATGATGACAAGTCAAAAGCCAAGCAAAATGGAAGATTTTATATAACTACACCTATAGACTTATGCTAGAATTACACTGTAGCCTATTACATTCCAGAGCAGGGCAAAATATTTCAGAAATTCTTGGCCCTTTTCTGATTCTTCATTTTATTACAAAATATCTCTTTTCACTGTCTGCTGATATAAATCTTTTTCATGCAAAGTAATTGCAAAAGGATTTGAATCTCTTCAAATTTCTTCTGTAATGGTTCTCTAGTAAGTGCAGAGAGTACAGAATGGTAAACTGTACTGTACTTAATGTGCACTTTCATGATGTAAACACCATTTACTGGAAAATTTCTAAGATTGCACAAAGTGAACTTAGTCATTAAAAGCTCTCTGTCTACAAAATTTCTGCACTTGGTGGAACAATGTTTATTATTTGTATTATGTTGCTAAGTAAGATAAACATGATATCATTCTTTGTAACAGCTGACCCAAACAAAAAATTGATCCCTATTCCAAGAAAGGTAATCTTCGTGCCTCTGTTCTTTAATTCTCTTCATGATCCGTCAATCATAAGCCATAGTATGAGATAAGAAATTCAATGTTGAAAAAATCCGTTGGAAGTAGTAAGAAGGTTGGAAAACTGGACCAGGTTTTGGAAACACCAGGAGAAATGAGAAAATTCCATTTGATTTTTATGTTTCATTAAGTGATTGTTCTTACCATTGTCATAACACAATGTATTGCTAAATGAACTGTAGAAATAACCATCATATGATCTCAGGACGGGATAAGCAAATATCAAGAAATGGTAACCATCTTTAGTCAAACTTTTCAATTATAGAAGCTCCTCGGTGCTGAAAAAAAGGTCATATAAAGCCATCAGAAAAAATAATAATAATAATAATAAAAAAGATTTTTGCACTTATCCTTTTTATTTCACAGTGTTCTGGCTGATCTAGTAGAAGAGATCATATCTCCCCACAGATGTTGTGCCATGCACCTGTAGACTGTCACAGCAACAGTAGCTCCACTGATTTGTCACGTAATACATTAATGATTTCACAACTGTAACACCTCAGGATAACTGTCATAAGACAAGAAGTGATATAACACTGTGGAATTGTAGGTGGAGGGAGGTCCTTTTTATTGCTAGGAATCTGATAGCAATAATATTCAAATCACAAATCATTTGCTGAGAAGAAGACCCCCCGGGCTTAATGGATGGCACGACTACTGCTCCCTGAATTTGCTCTGCTCAGCAGGAAGCACTGCTTCATTCCAAAGCTGATTAGATATAACTTCCATTTTGTCTGCCTTAAAAAGAAAAATGTCAATGTTGCGAGAACCAAAGGGTAGGCAGGGCTGAGGGATTTGGCTTTTGATCTTTGGAGGAAGCAGATGTTAAGTTTCTGATTGAAGCCTAAAACCTCCTTCCAACAGCTGTGAATGCTGGGACACATTCCCAGTGCACTGCAACTCTGCTGAAAGACACTCTGTCTTCCCAAGTTTGCCTTTTGCTTTACAGGGCTGTGATTTGTTAGCTCACTTCTAGTGGTCACTCAAAAAGACTCTGTAGGTGTAAGGTGTCTTCTATGTAGTCATTTTCACCCTTCATTTGGAGAGGCTCCTAATGTATTTCAGTGGACCCAGGGCTTGTGCATTGATACTAGAGTGCTTTCTTCAAAGAGAAAATCTTAGAAAATGAAGACTATCCCTTTTCTGAGCAGGTGTATTAACAAATGTACGAACTGTATTCCCAAACTGCTTGTCATATTTTAGGAGGAACAAAATCCTTTAGCTGCTGAAGATGCTTCCCCAAAATGGTTTCAGAGAGCAATGCTAGGAAGAATTCCTCTCTCCAGGATAAAACAGGTCTTTACTGTTTTAATTAGATAGTTTGTGGTGATGTAGTTTTCATAGCAACTTTGTGGACTGAATTTTTTTGCTTCGGCAGGTCTTTGTGAGGCAAACTGAAGGAAACTTTTAATTTTTTAATTTTTTCTTGGACCTCAGATGGTCAGGACTATTTCTGCTCCACCCACATGACTTGAAATAGAAGAGACTGATGATTGCTTCTTACCAGCATTGGCTAATGGCATCTGCAAAACAGTCAGATGGCTGTGGTATAGAAGCATAATGTGAAAACACATTACAATAATTGTTATTAGTTTCTATGCAAGAAATAAAAACCTATTTGCTCAAAACAAGTGATTACATTAATAGAAATGGCGTAGAACCATAGTATTTTGCAACAAGAGTTGTTCACTGTTCTCACAGCTGCATGAGGCTGGTATAACAGGACTTCAGTACCAGTTCAAAATGCACAAGATTACCACCATTCCTCTACCTCATTTTGCTATTATTGCTACTATCTGAGGTAAAATAAAATAATTATTTTTAAAAGAATAAAGATAGCATTGAAAAAGTTGGGGATGATGTTCAAAAATGCTTTAGATCTCTGAGTAGAAGTGTGCACTCAATGCAGAGTTCTTGTTTTACACAATCGGGCTTCTTTTGATCTGTTTAGATCCTACAGCTGCTCAGAGGACTGTGACAGGGATTCTTCTAAACCAGTGCAATGAATATGGTGAAGTTCAGTTTACAAAGCTGCAGTTGGAATCTGAATTCAAGCTGAATATTTGTACTTCGAGATCCATTCCTGGATTAGATAGCTGTTTCATTATCCCAAACCTCCTGCCTCTTGTATCTTGCCTTATTTCTCTGGAGCACTTTCACTCAGGAACTTGCTTCCCACACGTTCTGTGCCTACAGACAAAGCCTCCCTATTTCTGAAGGTGTGCTAGCCCTCCTCTATGAACAGACGGATTTTCATACAAAGCTGAAAACCTGCTGGATTTATAGACTCTTCACTAGATCTTGAATTTATTCCACAGCTATATTTGTCAAAACCCATCACAGTAGTACTTCAGAGACTGCTTTCTATTCTATTTATCAAGTACTTCAGCCCATCACTGACAAAAGAAGAGAATAAAAGAGTTTGTTATTGAATCATAAAGAACACGTATTCCTGGTGTAGCTCAGACAAAATGCCAGTGGTTGCGTTATTAGAGTAGGCAATTAGACCAAATTGAGTTCTTGTATTTGAGTTGAGATTAGGATTGATATAGCACACTACTACATCCTGCAATCTTAACATCACTCAGAATACATATATATACATGTATATATATATATACTCAGAAGGAAGCATTATATTTTGTAAGTATCATAGTGATTATGATAAAAAGGTTTTCCGTGCTAATACAGTTCCACCTAAACTGTTTACTGTAACTTCTGGTAAATGTACTGGAAAGAGGAAAAAAAGAAAATTGTTTCATTCCACTCATGCTTTCTATCTCTAAAAAGACCTTTTCAAAATAAAGGGAAATTAATAATTTACTTTTAGTTAAGAGAATTAGGAAATTCTAGAGACTGGCTCATAATTCAAAATTCAGTTCTAAATCAGGATTTTTGTTTCTGATCACAGCACAATAACATTACAATTTTTCACTTGGTTCATCCCTTCACAGAAGTAAAACTGCTTTTGAACTTCATTGCTAAGTTTATCTTACTCTTGGAGAACTAAAGGAACAGGTATACCGGTACAGTGTACACAGTTAACCAGGAAAGCTAAAATCTGAATAATTGCAATTATTTGATATAGAGAACTGTCGTATCTCTTTTTGATATATCTATTTATCTCTATTTGATATAGAGAACTATCTGTACCTCACGTATAGAGAACTATATCAAATGGATAAGAAATAAAGTAGATTTTTTTTTACATTATTTGATGCACTGGGTAAGTTAAAATAATGAAAATTAATAGATTGAGGTTAATATGGAAAGTAGGTAAATAGGGAAAAAGTAATACTAGCAAACATAGCATTGTCCTTGACACTGATTTTTTTTTCCAGTCTGTATTTGCAGATTGGTTGTATGAGGTAATAATTTGCCATATATTAATTTCACATATTGTATATATATAATATAAAGAAAATATTAATCTATCTATTTAACAGAATAACATACAGATCCTGTTAGGATTGCACTGTTGTATGTATGGGAATCCCCCACCAACCTTGGGAATTTTGGAGAGGAACCGGGATACTGGGATGCTGTCTTGGATACACATACAGTAATAAACACATCTGAATTAATTGTCCATCCTTCCTCAGTAAATAAGGGACTGTTTCCTAGAGTTTATCCAGCCATCAGAACAACATGTGCTCCCCTGTCTTCTGTCTTTTATGTGTTTTTTGTAGGGAATACTAAGATATCACTCATTGAACAGGATATGGAGCCTATGATTTGGTATCTGAACTAGCTCTAGGCTTCTATACAAACTATCCTTGGGTATGATGTAAAAGCCTACCAGCAGGAGTCCCAGAATTCATTTATTATGCAGAGTATACAGGCAAAGCTGCTAATGTCTGCTGTTATTACTACCATAAATACTCTGTTGAGATGGATCAGATTATTGAGGAGAAAATAAAAAAAAGATACAGAAGGATGGAAAAATTCTCCTCCACTTGGAATAAAGAAGAAAGAAGCCATGCAGTTCAAGAACTGGTGGCCACAATTTTGTTTTCAGCAGGATCCTGCACTCTGAAGACCTGTGTGGTGCCTCTGAGCAGCTTCTGGGACTGCTGGGACTGTGCCTTGATGGCACATCCATCTCCCCCCCAGGACCACAGGGTGAGATGACCCATCCTACCCACTGTTAGGAACAATGAACAGCATGGTAGATACAGTATGTAAGTCTTCTGTAAACATGTCTTCTTTGTTGAGTGAGACATAGTTTCTTGAGAATTGAATCTTTAAGCAAATGAGTGTAGCAGGTATTTTTTTCATTTGAATTATTATTTTAAATGATTTCTCATGTTAAGACCTCCTGATCACTACTGTCTAATCACATGAAATATATCAAGATCTCTTTGCTATGCTTTTCCTATTAAAATATATTTATTGCTTATTTTTCAGGAAAACTAATGATTAAGAAATTTAAAATAGTAGTGCTTTAGCAATTGGATTTGTTTTTCATTCTTATTAATATTGTATTACGAAGGGGAACATATAACTTCTACTTTTTCCTTGTCACCTGTAACTACTCTTTCTGGTGTGGCACTATAAAACGCATTGCATAACTTGCTGTTATACAAATATCAAATGTGGACTATGAGTCTAAGCAGCAAGACTGTAAATCATGGCAAGATTTTTACACTGAAGAATTTGCATATATTATATCCATGATTCATACTGCTCCCAGCAGAAAGTCCCATTCAGTACACCAGTCAGGAAAGACTAACACCTCACACTGTCAGAGCCTTAGGAAAATCGCTATATTTAGATCCCTAAATTATAGGATGCTGTTAATAGCATGAACTATATCATTAACATTATGATTAATATTGGAAGTTAAAAATGCTGTAACTTACTCATCAAGAAGTGTTTCCCCAGTTTCAGCAACTGGATGTAGGAGAGAGCTTGCCTATAAAACATCCTGTGTCATGACATGGCATTTATAATATAATTATAATACTAGAGCCTCCACCAAAGTGAGGAAAGTTATTCCCCTTTCACCTTACCTCAGGCATTTTATAGGCCTTACATTGAGATGTGGAAAAGCAATTATATTGAGCTTTGTGCTGCAAACTCTTTTCCTGACTTCAAGCGTCTACAGTGACACTGTGACATGCTCATTGCACCTAGCACCACAGGACTCCATTCCTTCAGAGGCCCTTAGGCATTATTATAAAACGAAATGTCTCATCAGTCATGTTTTATATCAAGATCTATATATCTACCTCATATTTTGTACTTCAGCTCATGGACTTGTGTTTTTGGTACTCTTTTCAAAATCAAAGAGAAAATTTTTTCAGGGTCATGGACAAGATATGAGGAAATGAGCTTTACCCTTGTGGGATATGATTCTGTGCCAAAAATTAGTGATTTGACCTATTGTTATCTTGCCATTTGAAGGAAAAAAAAAAAAAAGCTATTTGAAAATCTGCAGGGTCTGGCAGATATTTGTCCACATCATTATTTAATAGCCAGGAGCATAACAAAAATGTCTTTTCATTTAAACAACATTTATCAGCTGGTGCTTGGTGACTGCCCCAGGCTCCAGAAACTCTGAGCAGCTCATGTTTAATCAAGAGCATTATGCAGTATGAAAATAGCTTGTATTTTTAACATTAACTTTCTCCTTCTCTAAAGGGAAGACAGTGTCCTGCAGAAGTGTGACCTGATGTATTCCCTCTGTACATCCCACTGACAGAAAAAACTTCTAGAAATTATTGATGAAGAAGTTTAAAGCCTTTATCCCTTAAATGCAGGCCTATGTAAGAGGAAGAGTGTCTTCTGTTTTTTAATCCAGAAACATCACCTCTACACCAGCAAGATAATTTGCATTTAAAAAGCCACTAAGGCCAGTTTGAATACCATAACAGAGAAACATTTCTTGTCCAGTCTACCCAAAATGCAATCATATTAGCACTGACTTTCTTCAAGAAAGACTAGCCCTGCCGTTCTGTACTGACTGAGGTCCTGGGAATGGAATGGAGGAGATCTTGAGAAGCAGAAAGAGCTCTTAACACAATGATCCTATTATAGAAGTTCCTCCATTTTACTCTTCAAGGCTGGGTCAGGGCCTATAGGCAAGCCCAGCTGGGCAGGACCCATGGCAAGGCAGAGTATGGCTGTGGGGAGCTGGAGGCCAACCCTTTCTTGACCTTGCTGGGCCAGGGGCTGATGACTGCAAGGGCTGACATGAGTTCCTGGGCCCTGCTCAGGGTGGAGGCGTCCTGTAGATGTCCAGGGTCAGGCAAGGCTAGTGGTGCCCATGGGCCTCTGACAGGTTTATTTAACCTCTGTGATAAAAAAGGAAGTATGAAATCAACAGAATCTGAAGAAAGCAGGAAAGTTTCGCTGTGAAACTTCCAATGGGAGTCATAAGAAGCAATGCGTGTTTTTAACAGCCATAGCTATTAAGAATTTTTATCAGACTGGGTTTCCTGCAGCCATTGATATTGAGCAGCTATATACATATAGATACTGGTGCAAGAAAAATGTATACTGCATTCCTTTCTAGATTTGGCTAAAGCTCAGCTATGTACTGTGGCTTTTGTAGCCAGCAGTTTGGATCTTTCTTTAAATAAGGTGTCTGTCCAGAGGCCAGCAGTGAAATTATAAGAAGCAGGAAGAGACACATTGGGGAACACATCAAGAATGATGATGTGAGCGTCAGCTGCCTTGGACACTGCGCAATGGCATTTGTACCTGAGGGCAAGAGACGTACAAAAATGCTTTAACAGCTGAGTTTCAGAGACAAATTGTGCTCTCTGTACAGGTATAAATGATCAGAGATCCAAGGAAGTTGTAGTTTCAGGACGCATTTGTTTTGGTTAATATGAAACTAGACACCTCTCCTGCAACCCAATCTTAAAGTAAAGAGCTGGATAGTGAGAGCTTTCATTTCCTGTAAAAGTGTATGTTACTGTATGGGCCTGTTCAAAACAAGTGAGTGGTAACACTTTTCAGAGAATTCCCAGCAAAATGTTTCCCATAGAGCAACTGTTGAAATCCATTTCATGGGCACAGGCTGGGCTTGTCAAAATATTTTGACAGGAATGAATCTCAGTGTTTTGATTCAATTTTATCTTATTTTATTTTAATTCAGATTGCACCTGCCTCTTTCATTTCATTGTACCTGTTTCTTAAACAGCTCGTACTATTAGAAAAATACGTGCTTTGCAAAGGAAATCATTAACATGGTTATTTTACAAATGAGGTACTCAGAACAGGATAACAAGGCTTTCTGAGGTTTTGAAACAAGACAAAGTAATGTTTTGTTTTAAAAGTCAGATGATCTACTTTTATTCAGATTCTGGGCAACATGAAATGCTACTGTACCAGAGAAGCCTACAGGATGCAATTCAGCCCTCTCATAATATCTGTCTTCAAGAGAAGGCCAGAAAAGCTTAATCCAGCCATTTCTAATATCCTTATAGTAGCTATGCTTGCAGTGATAAATAATCTGCACTAAAAAAAGTCAGGAACCTGGGTCTTTTTCTCTCTAACAAATGGCAGAGCTGCCAAGCTTCCAGCCTGGGTTTATTTTGTCAACATTTCCAATTTCTCTTTCAGTCAAAATGAGACTGTGGGACCATCTGAGCAGATAATTATGTAACTGTGAAAGTTCAGAGCACGCTGAACAAAACAAAATATGTTTTCTTTCATTTATGCAGACTAAACATACTGTCAAGGTTTGAAGCAGTCAGTCCAATTTTTTTTTACAAAACACTGCAGTTTCCCAAGCAGCCTGCTAGTGGAAGAATTGCACCAAAATACTATCCTTTCTGTAAATGCTCATCAGAGGGAAGACTGCTGAATACTTCCAGTGCCTAATTAAGTGCAGACATCTGAAAAAAAAATTATTTTGCATACTCCACTATTGCTAGCTGAAGCAAGTTGAAATCACTGGTGAGCTTCCCGTAATTATAATAATTTAAAAATAATTATGAATCCGAGGAATCTGTTCTGGATTCTATTGCTTCCATTCTTTTCACATAGAGGACTCCATTCAGTTGTCTAAATATAGACACCTATTATTATTTGAGATGCCCTAGGCTGTACACAGGGCGTTTGCATGAGTCTCACAGATGTTATGCTGTGGCAGCAGCAGGCTTGTGCCCTTCTGTAGGGGGCCCAGTTGGGGTCCTGTAGGGTGTACAAAATGACACTAGAGAACTCTGTTGAGATCACTGAATTATAGTCTGACTGTCACATTTCCAAGTTGTTTTTTGCGATTGTGAAGGTTAAAAGCCTGTGAAAGCTGAGCTGCAGCTTTACAGCAGATACTTTGAGATGCTTGATAATCCCCACTGTTCAAAGTAGCAGTTTCTAGACTGTTATGACCAAAAGCTGACCTCTCTGAAAAGTAACTGTCTCCACGGTATACGTTATAGCTTTTAAATCCTTGTTTTTAAATGAGAGAACAGTTTTGCAGACATGTTTCTGAATTGGGGCTTAAAATTGATGGGTTTCAAGTCCAGCCCTGCTAAGAACTTCTAATGAATCTGCATTTTAAATGTTCACTTCTTATATGTTTTGACTTGTGATTGCCCAGAACCAAATCCCCTATTCTAATTTTCAGAGCTGCTCAGGTCTCTTAACTTCAAGAGCAAGATGAAAGTGTTTTGTGCCTCTGAAAATCAGTGGGGGACTGAAAATGTTTTACACTTTCAGGTTCTAAAATACCACATCTTCAAAATGTCAGTCTTTCAGATTACTCTTGGCTTTTGCAGTTTCCACTGAATTACAGTTCAGCTTTTTTTTTTTTTT
>VXAB01010399.1:583247-692483 GCA_013399175.1 Odontophorus gujanensis | reverse complement strand
TTGAATGTTCACCTGACATCGCTGCCGCTTTTTTTTTTTTTTTAAAAAAGAAAGAAAATCCATGGTGAGTTTACCAACTTATTCACCTCCATGCTCCATTATCCCTTTGGCATTCTGATAAAATGCATATTCCAAGGATGGAGATATTCTGGGGAGTTTTCCATTATATTTTGATAATCATTCACATGGAAAAGAAATGAGTTCTTGCATTGTAACTTCTGCTACTCCAACCCAGAATATCTGGGGGAGGGTGGGAAAGGGTTCAAGATCTTTGTTTTTCGTTTTTCTTGCTCTTATAATAACAATCATACTCAAGCTTAAACCAAAACTGAAATGAACACTTATTGATTTGGTGTTCTACCTATTTTCCTTGCTGGTCTTCATTATTCTGAATGTCAAGCTCTGCTATGCAATGAAATCCAGATCATGTTTACTAGCTATGAGGCCACTAAAGAGCAAGCTTTTTGCTTGAGTCTGTTACAGAACTCCTTTTCATTGCATCTCCTTTATGGCACAGTATCATGCTAGATTTTTTTCTTACAAATTCCAGTCACTCAACCAGCCTCTGGCTCAAAAGATTAAAAAAATGGGAATTTTAAATCAAATTATATTATGGTGGTATAATTAGATGCAGAGAAGAGGAAGCCTTGTTAATTCTATTATTCTTTCTCAAGTAGCTAATATAAGGCAGCATAGCCTTATCCTCAGCATAGCAGATAATCATTATTCTTAATGTAGCAAAATTGGCCTCATTTCAAACACTCATGGGCTTTGACTTCGATAAAGAGATAAGATAATAGTGATGGAATTAATATTCCTTAAAGGATGTTTAGGAAATTCTATTAATATGGGGGCAATCTTTTTAAGACTAGAATATGCCACATATTCAGCTTGCAGCCCTCAGTCACAAAACTGTAATGAACTAACATTAGCACTTCTCTAAGCAATATTCTCTTTCATCTCTGGAGAGCGTAGAAAGTTGATATAGATTTTCTACTAAGCCAAGCAACTTAGAAACCAAAATATCAATACATTCACTGGGACTTTATGAATATATAACTATACGTTTTGATTTAGTAGATGTAGATTTTTCAGTTTCACATTTAGAAGAATTACAGCAAAGTGAAAGAAGTCATCCTGAATTAACAAGACATTTTGCTTGGCATAAGAAGATGCACTTTATTGTGTATTTCTTATTGTTTTAAAAAGTAGCTTCTATATTAAAGCAATTCCTTTTTACATGTCAGAAAGTAAACGTTTCAGTAAATGAAAACTTAAATTTTTACATAATGGGTACCACTTATCTGAACATTTCAAGAGTCACAATGCTGCATTTGTTGGCAAATAAGAAAACAAGCAGAGGTATTTAGGTACAAAAGGTTATATATAAATGCCTCATGATGTTTACAAAAAAGTGTGAATGTTACATTTCCACATTATACTTGCATCTCAAACGGATACCTTTGAAAATTTCCTTAGTAAATATTCTTTCATTTTCTGCTTCTTTTTACATCTATACCAAGGTCACTTAAAGTCTTTCCCAGGCATATGATAAAGATGGTTTAAAAATGTTCACAATGCATTAGAGATAATCTGAGTGTGAATCCCGCAGGCTCTGAAGAGACCAAACAAAATAGGTCTTCTAGTTTTCATTTTAACTTGTGGAGTAGTTCTAGAGATACAAAAAGAGACGTTATTTTGAAATGTTATAAATTGTGCTGACCAGAGAAAAATATACTTGAGGTCTGTGTTTTAGAACTTGGGGCAACTCCTTCATCTTTTGCTTGGCCTTCATGCAATGCTGCACATGTGATGCTGGGAGTTCTGTTTTTTTTAACGTTGGTGCTTGATTAGTGCAGTCCCCTTAATCTCACAGTGTTTTATAAGAGAAAGAGCAGATTTAAAGCTTAAGCATTTCAGTTGTTACCAAATGTAAATAATGCTAGACACACGTAGATCTCTCCAAAAGTACTCTCCTATTTATTTCTGTGGAAACAACAACAGATGCAAACAGCACAGTAGCACTATTTGATAGAGCAAATTCTCATGTAAAAAAACTTATTTTTCAGCACCATCACCACCACCATTAGCTATGCATTTTCACCAGCAGTATAGAAAAGCCTTCGTGCCACACTCATAAAAATTTGCACCTTTGGAGGTGATCCGCTGTTGCTACAGCTGAATCGCACCACCCACACCTTGCTGTGCTCACATTCACTGTTTGGTCTCCATAAACGTTCAGCAGGTATCAATGAATGTCAGTGGTTGCCATTTTTTCCACATAGAAGAATTCACTGACATACCTTTGCTCCATATGCACTTCCATGTCAGATGCCTTTTTGTCAGACTGCCCCTCTGCTGCCATCTGTCACACAGCAACAAAACATCATGGAATATTGGTGGGAAGGTTCAATCCTTACTATCATATTACCAACAAATGTTGTGGGCCAACGTAATAAAATAGGAAACATTACTTTGGAAGAAGCCCTCATACAACAAAATACTATACAGACCTCAGTCTGCCTGCACTTTCTATGTAAATTCCCGAAACTTACAGATTTATTGTAATATACATTGTGAATTGTACCTCAGAACTAATGCCAAGTCATGATAATTCCCTTTAAATAACAAGTGTCAAAAATGCATGGAGTGAGTAACTTATTTTTTTATAGAAATTGTTTTTGTTGCTGAATAACATCAGACGAAATTGCCTCTCCTAGTGTTCTCTCACCAGAAGAATTTTACTCTGATGTCACCACTAATACTAATTGCCTTTCACCCCTGTGTATCTAAATGAATCATAATCTCTTGCAGCGGAACAGATTGCCTGGATATGTTTGGGTCATCAGCAGCTGGTGGTGCTGGGGATGCCTGGGTAATTGCCTGGGGAGACTCCAGTGGTTGGTGAGGAGGCTGGGAGAAAGCAGGGCTGGAACCCATAAAACCACCAGAGCAGAAACATCCATGCTGCAGCTTCTCCTTGGTCTTTTTGGCCTTTCTGGTCCTGGGCAATGTGGGACATTTTGCTGTCAGAATGATTTTCCAGAAGCACCACACTCCATTCTTTTCCCTCCAAGAAATCATTTCCAAACATCTCCAGCATCTTATGAAAGAAAAAAAAACCTATACTTAAATGGTATACTACTGAGGTATTTCCCTTCAGTTGCCCTGCTACTTTTTGGAAAGGATTGGACTGAAGAGGTTGGTAAATCTGAATCACATTAACCAGAATGAATCAAAATATGCCACATTGGCTGACACAACTAGATCCTCATCTTGTGCAACCTGAAAGTACAATGTAAGTTTACTGAAGTCTGGGTAAAAAAAAAATCTTTTTTTTTTTTTTTTTTTTTTTTTAAGGTTAAAATCATTAAAAAAAAGTTTTTTTAAAGTTTCTCCTGGAACACCTTNTAAAAAAAAAATCTTTTTTTTTTTTTTTTTGTCTTTTAAGTGTAAAATCATCAGATAAGAGATTCTATCAAGTTCATCCTGGGAAACCTTTACCTTTCCTATTTTTATCACAATACGGTGAGAAAAAGCACTTGGAATAAAGGTATTTCAGGATCACTGTTATTTGACAGATGTGAACCTCCAAAGAATTGCAAGTTTCACGAAACAAGCTGCCACATGAATCAGTAGAATATACTTTTTCCTCATCCATTTTTCAGTAACTATTGCTCTAACATAATAAATTCATGTTGTGGAATATTCATTATAGCAGATTGCATCTGTCCAGTCTTCAGAGGTGCAGTGTAATACCATAGATCTTTCCAGATGGTGAGATACTGGTCTTATCCTAAAAAACACTGAGTACCTTTCTACACAGTCATTTGTGAGTGAATTAGTGATATGCAATAAATCTGAAGTACATTTGCTGCCGTCTCTCTATTGATAATAATAGAATCAGTTTTGAACTGTATGCTGGCTAAAACCAGAGATCACCTCACATGCCCTCCTAGCACAAGATTATGATCTGCCAAAAGCTCAGTACCATAGATGAGCAGGTCTCATCCTCGGGGTGTGCTGTTGCATGGCCATGCAGATGAAAGGGTCTGGGGCAGGAATTTGACTGGTTCTGTCAGAATTCTGCCAGCAGCTCTGAGGGGGAATAGTTGCTGTCTCCTCGAATGTCAAGGCTTGTCTCCTTGTAAGTACCACGGAAAAGGGGCTGCATGATCATTGTGAGTTTTTTTATCAAACAAGGACTTGTTTGCCCGTAATGCTGGCCTGGCAATCTGCCTTGCTCTCAGAACAAAGTGCATTCAAGAATAAGGTGGAATTGCACATTGTTTAGAGCCATCTGGCATTTTCTTATGGAAGGTGGACTACGCCTTGGGAAAGGAATAAGCCCTCCTTAATAAGAGAGATGGCAAAAAACCTATGTACTTGTAATTGATACTGAAAGGTAGAAGACAAATCTAGGTGATTTCTGTAATTTAATACAATTCAAGGGCACTTCTTTTTATTCCTCCTGCTCAGAAGTGAAATGCTTCTTGCATCAATTATAAGAAAAGCTAATGAATGAAGAAAGCATAAAGTCAGAGCAGGACAGGGAAGCTATTTAAAAGTGCTTGTCTTAATCCCTTCCTTCACTCTTTTTCTTCACTCCCAGCCCTTCTGTTCCTCAGTCTCTAATAACTCCACGTATTATTTTCTTTCATGATTTTTACATCTTAACTTCCTCTCTGTTGGCTCTCTCTGTGTTTTGAGACTATACTAATTGTTGTATTGAAATACCTTACTATCTTGCATTAAGCACTGTATCTAAAAGATGTCAAGTAGTGTTTGTTCCCCTGTCCTTTCCCCAGAGATAGTAATGAGCACATGTGAGTTTTTGAAAACTCACATACAGTAAGTAAGAGACATTGTTAATACCCAAGAAAGAAAACAAAGTGAAAGAAATTTTTCTGTGGGCTTGAAGGTGTCTGATATTCTTTTATCTACATGTCTCAGTGTGCCAGCCCCATTCTTTATGCAGACAAGTTTTAGCCACATTATTCACTTCCTCCAGGTAAGAAGAGTTGTCAGCTGTATACATCCTTGTATTTTTGTCAAGTCTTGTGAATTTTCCATTTCAGCCAGGGGATGCTTTACCAATAAAGGCAGAAACCTTCACTCAGGTACGGAGAACAGTATAAAGCACAGTGGTCAGGCTTGACAAGTCTGCAGTGGCCCTGATGCTGAGGTCTTGGTGCATCCTTCAGTGCTAAAGTTTGTTATGGAGATACCAGGTGGTTTCATAGTCAGAGTCTATGAGGAACAAAGGCCTGGAAGCTGAATTTGGACAGTAAACCATATGCATGGCTTAGTTCTGGTCTGCACAAATACTTGCTTTGTTGCAACAAGCTGGGAACACTGAGCCTTAAATACGCTGAAGTATGTTTTTGCTGACAGACTTCCACTGTTTTAAGTAAAGTCGCTTTAAAACGTTCTCATAAATGTAACCAGTGAAAGTTACTTAGGTCTGCGTTTGCCATTCCCTTAACACGTCCATTGTTCTTGCCTTAAGTCTTCAGTTTCCAAATTGCATTTAGTATTTCTTTTCTATTGCCATATTTCTGTGCTGCATTATTACCAGGATGAATCTTCATTCCCAGAAAGCTACTACCTAGCCAAGGACATACTTACTTCCTCATCTAATGGATTGGAAAACAATTACTTTGTTCTGTTTTTCTTTATTTTTACTGCTTTTCAGTTAAGTAAAGGGGATCAGATTATAAAAGAGAAAGCTAAATGAAAGTCTTAGCTATCTCAGTTCATGTTTTATGTCAATCTAATTGCCATACTAAAAACATAATGTGGCATTTCAATGATATGAAAAGGTTATAGTCTCTCAACAAACTGCTATTTCTTTTCTTTACCATGGGTAGTTATTTCAAGTTACCCATATGGATCCATCGTTAATTGGAGGAAAAAGGGAGCACTGAACTCATTGCTCCAATATTGTCTTTTTTTTATGTGTGTGTGTGTCTCTTATCCCCTTTTTATTTTTTAAATTTTTTGTGCATGAGACCCTTAATTTATTCACGCCTTACAAATTTTATGTCCTCTCACTTTCATGTTCTTTAATCATATGTGAGGGATTTGTATTAGTTCTGTCAATCCTCTTCATAATGTCAAGTACTCAAATGAGGTGTTTTTATATACATTCACTTCCAGTGAACATAAACCATCCTCTTCAATCTGTTAGTTGAAACTTAAATATTTGAAGCCAGTTGCTATTCTACAACTTACCCACTTCAAACATATTATGGCATTGTGTGGATAATGAATAAAGTACAGTGTTACTTTACATGGCTCTACTTCTCCATGGGAATGTGGCCTTTAACAAGCTAAAAACACATCTTGCTCATTCCCTTCCTCTTACCTGCAGGATGAGTTCATGGGCATTTTTCTCAAGAAATTTGGTAAGCTTATCTTAAAATAATCTAGCCCTTTAGGATACAAGAAGATTGATTCTGTGACTGCCATGCTTTAATGCAAAGTCAGTGGGTTTCTTCCAAACACAAAGCTGAGAAACAAAGTAAACAGAAATTAGAACGTGGGAAGGTTCCCAAGAACTGAGTGAGGCAGTTCTCTTTGACTCTGATCGGATGTGTTGGCCTCTCTTTTAGATACACGGGGGTGAACTACATTTATCTTCCTGGCAGCAGGACACAAGAGGAACTAGAAGTACTACAAGTCACAGGGACTTTGCTACTTCTCTCCATTTTCACCTGCGTTGCTTCTATTCTCTCATGCCTGGGTAGAGCATATGAGCTGCAAGAGAGAGGATATCTTTATGAACAAAACTGACTATATCCTGTCTTAGTATTGAACAGTGAAACAAATGGGATTGAAAAATCTTAAGTTTCTCTAGACTTTGTTCTTCCAGAGTCTTCTGTATGACCCTCAAAAAGTCTCTTGCTGCAGCGACCTGCCTTTTTGACAGCATTTGCAAGGAAGTAGTCCTACAATTTTGCCCAGTCTCGTGAAGCATGTTTCCAAATAGAAAGTTTCAAACACAAATGCTAGACTCTTTTTTATACCACTTGACTTTGGGAAGGCTTTGAGCTCTCAGTAAGCATTTCCTTTACTTCTAGGCAATATCCTATAACACAGCAATGTACTTTGGATCATTTTTATTTTACTAATTTTTATTACCACCTTAAGGTTATATGAAGAACTTCTGTTCAGTCCAGCACCTGTTGCAGTCTCACCACATTTGACTTTATCTTTTTAAAGCTCTTTAATAAGTCATATTAAAGCATTTATTAAAGTGATTTAAAGGTAATGAGTAACTAACTTTAGATAGAAAATCAGAGGCAATGTGTTCTGACAAATCTGAAAGGGATTGAAATGATCATTGTAAGGGATAACTAAATAAGGAAAGGACAAGAACCTTGAAAAATCTCTACTTTCAAGGAGGCAAAGTGAAAATTTCCAGTATTTGAAAGGTTAACAATTCTGGATCAAAGGCTTTTCCCAATGGGAAATGTTTTCTTGTGTGTTTCCTTGTGGGAAAAACACTGTCACATTTACTTCAGCTCAGTTATTGCTGTCGGAATTATGTTATTTGTAATGCGGAAAGTGCTCCTGCTACAATAATTAGCTACTCAGGGAAAATAGCTTACACCTCTTCAGAGCATATGTAATTAGAATGAAGGAAATAGATTCATCACTATGGCTGCTGTTTCTTTACTGAGTAACCATTTGTATCTCAACAGACTAGACTTGGGAAAATTACTGTTTGTGGTCAGATATGCTAACGTCCTCACATTTACATTAGAGTGTTTTTAATAGCATGCTTTTTAGGATGGGAAAATAAATGCAACTGACTTTTGGATTCCTTGGATTACTAGGAGAATTGCTGAATTTAGAAAATTAGAGCATTTTGTCAGTTTGTAGATAGGAGACCATTAAAAGGGATTTCAACAGGGAGCACACATTTGGTGCTTTATATGTCTTTCTATCAAAGGAGATGCATCTCATTAGGCAGGATAAAAGCTTCCTGGAAGCTCTGGACCTCAGACTTCAACATAGCTGTCCTGCTTTCGGGCTTTGGTGTGTATCCCAGCTCCCTCCTGACTACTTATCAGGATGAGACTGTGTTGCCATGTGTCACAAGTCTCCTGTGCCTTGGTTTCCAGCAGAAGAAAATTCTGGTTGGTCTCTCAGTGCTGGCAGACCGACAGAATTGCAGGACACATTGTAGCACTCTTACCCTGAAGTTCAGACCTTACTTTGTTGTTCTTAAGCTCTGGTTTGCGTTGTTTCATTAGAGAGGGCTTAGTGCTGCAGTTCACGCAGGGTCATTCTGCCCACGTGCAGTCTCTCCAAGGAGACTTTCGACTAGAAAGGCAACAAGAGAGTTTAGGTACTGCCAGCTAATTCTTTAAGCACTATACTTTTAAAATCATTTTGGGCTTCAGTACAATTATCTATCTGAATCAGTTGGAGGTACTTTCTTTTGGCTCTGGCCACATGCTCCAATTCACCTTTAATATCCACTCTCATGCACAGTACAACTGAGTAAAACCCTTGAATGCCTTTCACTTCAGAAAAGTCCTTACATCCCATTGATTCCAGAGAAGCTCATGTACCGCCCTTACAGAATACATGCTTGACTGTATTATTGCATTGATACACCATCAGTAATGAAGCCCAATAGCAAAGATTAGCTAAGACAGAAAAGACAAATAACACTTCAGGAGATAGCTATGAGGCTTATGGTCTTCATGGTGAGCATAACTTAAAGAGGCTGAGAGGGAAATTTGCACTCTGCTTGGAACCTTTATTCATACACTGAGGTCTTCTTGCCTAAAGGATCATCTCCTTTTTGCTCGTAATATTGAATGTCTACTGTGCCATAATATTATGCAAAATAGAACTTAGTGTTTCTGATCCCTAGAACCCTTAATCTTGTGCAAAACAGTCAACTTCACAGAATAGAAAACTTCTAACTTTTTGTGTAGTGAAAAATAGAGCGTGAACATGGGAGCATGCAATCAGTAGGAATCTCGTTTTTATTAGAAGAATACTAGAAAACAGATAATTTTGGAGAGATTTGATTTGTGCTATTTTTCTGAATAGTGTAAAGGATTCAGATACCTTATTCACACAATTGCTGATTCTCTTCTGGGAAGTCGAGGCTAATCTCAGCTACTTGTCCTGTAGAAACTGTGGGGTCAACTTTCACCAGAACTACTGTGTGTTACTGATTCCATCATCCAGCTGCTAGACTCTCGTTTCTTTAGTGCTCCTCCTTTTTGTCACCTTGAGGAATACCAGCCTGCCAAAGAGCAAAGGGGCAGTTGATAACAGGGACCAATAGTAAGAGACTAAAAAGAGTTACAAATGCTGCTTTCAAAGAAACTGGCACATTTTTCATTTCAGGCACTAAGCCTGAAATGAAAATGGCAAGCAGGTAGCATTTTCCAGCAGATGAGGAAAAGTCTGAAAACTGCTGGGGTTAGAAGCAAGGTTTCACATATTTTTTAAAGCTAAGATGATAGCGTGATTTAGCTAAAGAGGCAAATCTGATTACACAAAGTAGCTGAGAATCTGTTATACCCACAAAGCAAATGAAAGCAGTGCTTTCTTACGATAACACATTTATCACTGCCTTCACTAAACAATATGCAAGAGTTTAAACCTTGTGTGCAAAACCAGCCCAGAGCCTTGAATTTCACTTTAGAAATGAAGAGGAAACACACTAATGAACCAGTTCACATCATCTTGTATTATTTGTCTTTTCTTCCCTTCAGGCAGTTAGGTCTGTTCTTTGTCGTGTGGTAGTACCTGCCAATAGAAAACTGTGGAGGTGGATAATAAGGCTGTTAAGGACCTTACTAAACAAGCAGATTAAAATTCTAAGTTTCTTTTTAGGCTCCAGACAGGTGAACAGCAGAAAGCTTCTAAATGAAATTGCTGGACACTGAAGACTCTGACTACTTACACAAGAAAGGGTAATTGAAGCAAAAACAAGGAAGTGTTACTATTATAATCAGAGCAGTGGCTAGCCTGTTGTAGTGCAAGAGACATTAGAATTTGTCTTGTTTCAGAAACTCTTGTTTAGCCGTCCATGTTGAAGACTTTCTCTAAGAAAATAAGAAATAATTGCCAGGGAGGAAGACAGCTACCTTAACCATATTGGCTCAAGAACAATTCTGTATACAATAATTATCAATGAATGTAAACCAAAAAGAGCTGTAATGCCTAGGAACATCCTCCCAGCAGGAACGGTGGAAATAAAAAGTACAACCTGGTGCAGTGGAGATTTGTTGTCTCATGAAGCATAGTTCCATTTGCTAGGAGCAACGGGTGATAATACTCTGTAACTTCAGAGGTTTTCCAGTTCAGTAGTGGAGGTTCCTTCATCCCCGTGGAAGCCCATTCAGATAATTCAGCCATGTCTCAGCAGCTTAATTGCTCTCTGGATTAGGCTTTGATTTTTGTTCTATTTCCTTCATTTCTGCCTCAACAGAAACAAGTGGAGTAGTGTGACCATCCCTTTACAGAAACATATGAACATCACTCCTTCACTCAATAGCATAGCTTGCTGGTCTTCAAAATAGTCTGCTGCTTACATGAAAACTTGTGTTCGTAACTGTTCTACTGAGACTTCAAGTCAAACGTCTACAGAAGTACAAAGATTCATCAGTAAACGTGCACGTGCCTGTGCAGTAGCCTTGTTAATGGCTGAACATGGTTCATCAATTGTGTCAGCTATGGCGTGAGTTAAGAAATAACAGAGATCAGATCTGGGGAGAAAGATAAGAGAGGATATTTCATTCTAGGGATGATGTTCATTATTAAACCAAGATTTAAAATTTATATGCATTCTGGGGAATCTGATGTTGGCTGACCCTCTTCTGAGAAATGCAGTGATTCAGCAGAAGTTCAGAGGTTATAACTTAGTCCAGAGCTTGGCCCATTATCCGTTGGAAAACCAATGTAACCAATGTTTAGAATGAAATAAGGATAGACTGTATGCCTGCCAGTCCTAGAAGCATGGAAAATGAGATGCCATTTTGCACACAAACCAATAAGCTAAGTAGGAAATCTCAGTTCTCCCAAACTGCCTGCAAGTCTAGCTGCTAATTGACTGAATGAATCTCTGATCCTGTTTCCACAAAATTATATGCTTAGATTGAGACTGGCAGTATTGTGGATGATTAGAGAATATTGCTTTAATGAACCTCACTCAGCCATGAACAGTTAACTGACCATTAATTTTCAGAAGGAAAGGAACAGGCTCTGCACTTACAGAGAGAGGGGAAAAAAGGTAGCAACAAAGGAGGCTTTTAAAGAATTGCTAAAAATGTGAATAGATGCACTGATGAACATCATAACCTTTATCCATCTGTGCATGTGCTAACATTCCTTCCCTGAAGTCCACCTTTGTTCATTATGCAGGCCATGAATTCCTCACAGATTTGCTTTCTGAAGGTATGAATGCTACCTGACTCTTTTCTGAATACTTTGTACTCCAAATACAAGATAAGTCAGTGAAAAATACTCTGAGCAATACTTCAGTTGACAAAATGTAGCAATAGGTATGGAATAAAGAACAGTTAATGAGAAAGAAAGGTGAGGGTGAGTATGAGGATGAGGATAGTTCACATTTGCTTGGAAAATATGTATATGCTAAAAATGGATTGGGATTTCCTCTTCCCACTATATACGCAGATGAATCCTGTCATCTTACAGTATTTATCTATGGAGTTACAGAGGACATAGAAAAGAAACTACCATAGGAAGGCAAAGGACAGTTAAGGGTAATTGTAATAGGATTTCTATATATAGTAAGGATGTGAAGCCACTTTTAGCACTTACTCATACTTTCCTAGAACAGGATGACAAACTGATGTTTCTTCAAGAGCATTTTAGAAGAGAACCAGTTTTAGGCATTTTCAGATTATTACTTAATAGAATGCCATGCACTTGATACAAGGCCATTAAAACAAACTTGGAACACAGACATGAGGATGAATTAAAGAAGTACAAGAAATGAAGCCTAACAGAATAGGGGCAGAGCTAGAGCTAGAGCTGAAGAAGTCAAGTAAGATTTCTGTATGAATTATTTTTTCTATTAACCAAAATTGGAACTCAAGCTGTTTATGTATTTACTTTCAGCTGCTTAAAATATATCATTCTAAAATGATTTTCTAAGTGATGGACTAATCGTTGGTTGCTAACTGGAATGAATATTTAGGGGCAGGTTAAGATTTCAGAAAATTTAGCATGGAAGGTTTCTGCACCAGCAACGGACTGGGTAATTTTTATTTATCATCTGTATAGCTCCAGGGATTCACATGGAGTTCTGTACAACGAATGAAAAGGTTAACTGCTGATCTGAAGAGGCTAAAATAGTAGTGAAGTATAGCACCTGAAAGCCATCATGCACAGGATAATAGACTTCAGGACAAGATTTTCACTGATGTCAGTGAGCAGAATATATAGCTTACTGGCTACTTTTTTTTTTACACAAACACATACAAAATTGAATCAACTAATATTCTTGTAAATAATAGTTAGCATTGGAGGAAACTGTCAAAGGGAGTACTCAAAAGATACTAGAGGTGGAAGTTTGCCATTATATCCTGTTATACAGGATGATATAATGTAGTTTTTTTGTATAATGTACAATTTTTCTGTATTTTTAGAACTACTGAAAAACCTTTATTGAATTATTATCTGCTAAATCATGAATAAATCATGAGTTGTCCGAGTATTTGCTGAATGCAGTCCATAGTAGACAAGGATTTCTCTCCCTGTTTTAGATATCAATCCCTTTGATGTCTAACAGGCTGGTCTGATCCTGCTGAAATGAGATTCCCAGTTGGAAAGATTGTGGCCAGAAATCAATGGGAAGCCATGTTTCATCCGCTGACTCTTGGAGGAATTGGCCATGACTTGATTCTGTAGGTTAAATACGTAGCTTATCAATTCATCAATTAATTTCTTGCTGCAATTATGCTTAGAGAAAGCCTGAAGGAAACAATAGCCTGATCCCAACGGCTGTATGTGCTACTGAACAGCAAAGCTGTTCCATGAAGAAGTGTCTTCTATTGGTTGTGCATGTTTATCCTTTCCATAGCACTACTTCAGTATTGTTAATTTTGCATTATTCATTTGTGCTTTTGAATCTCAGTCTATGTGACATATGACAATACATTTGATTCTCCCGGGGGGTCAAGACAGAATGTGCTTAGTGATGTGTAAATCACACAAAATGCCTCTTTTGGTGACTGCAGCAAGCAGCTGAACAGCTAACTGCCACTGCAGGGATGTGAGCAGTGTGTGCACAGTGCTGATACACAGAGATTCAGTCATCAAGCAAAGGCTTTAGGATGAATTCTCAATCAGGACCGCTCATTTTGGCTTTTAATCACAACTGGAAACTTAATTAAACCAAAAAGAAAAGTTTTAAAAAACAAATGACTTCAATTTGTTAATTCTCTGACATAAATAAAATGTCAAGTATTTGTGTTCTCTGACTTTTGCTCGTTAGTCTCACTAAGTCAACATCTGTACTCAAATTTTTAATGTTAGAAAGAAGGCTTTTCTAAACAAGTGTTCTTTGCCAAATATTAATGGTGTGGTTCAAGAAGCAGTCCAAATAGCCACCAAGCCTATGAGGAAGCTTTCTGATTCATTAGTGTTTGCTGTTCAGATCAGGGAAAGGGGAGAAAATTCATAGGTTCATGTGAACTTCTCATGCAGCTTAGACTCAGCTTTCTTGAGGATAATCCTTTGCAAAAAATATCCTTTCTAATTTTTTTACCACTCCCTTCCCGTGAGGACTGAACTCTGCGGTATGTTGTCTAGTGAGAAATCTGCCTTTCATACCTGAGATGTATGATAAGGCACAAAAATATGAGATAGCTCCTGTTCTTGAAAGATGCAACTGGAGGGAGAAAGGGGAGGGTGTTTTCTCTGGAGTATGGGAAACAAAGTCAGAACAGGCAGGAGGAATGACAGCTGTGACAAGCCTATCTTCAGAAGTTCTAATTGGTATGCTCTTGGATTGCTCTATCACACTCTAATAGTCTGGAAATAGATGTGAGCATAGTGACATAGATTACAAAGTGAAGTACAGCATTATACTTTCTAAATATGTTTTTTACTACAAAATTGCATCACTTAGAATTCGCTTCTAAATCATCAACATAAAAATATGTGTACAGTGACAAATTGTCGCTGTACAGTGCCTGCAGCTGGAAGTGTAACTTCCTTGTGCAAGTGAATTTATTGCTTTGGGGAGACATCAAATTGATGAATCTCAAAGTGCTCTATTTATCCATGGAACAAATGACAAGCTTCTCTTCACTGTAGCCATCTTAACACTCTCAAAAAGAACAGTCCTGAAAATCCACTTACAGCAACGATAAATACTTAAGATACAAGGTCAGAAATGTACTGAAACTCCTCTGGTGGCAATATTCTATTCAAGTAACTTTATATCTTTCATATCAGATGATTAATGACCTTAGGGCTTTAGGTACATGCTGTGGAATGACAGTTCTACAATGTAAATTTATTCTGAGGTTTGGAAAATTAAGCATATGCTGCAACCAATGACAAGAAAGCTCATGTATAAGTCCATGGGGAAATGTACTCCACCACTGATAGTTCAGAAAGGACATTTAATTATTTTTCTAACCAGAAGTTGCAAAAAGGAGCTGTCCAGCGAATACAGTGGTAAGCAAGGAGCTTTCGGCCCTGCTTCAAACATGGAGTACTTTAATTAAACCCTAAGTTTCTCTAACAAGTCATCTTTGTCTATTCCTGAAAGAAAAATTGTGTATTTTTTGTGGTGCTCCATGCCTCTGCATGCCCAGCACTTATCCTAGCATCTTCTCTTTTGAGCTGTGTCTGTTCCCAGCTCGTGCCCATCTCTGCCCTTCAGAAAATGCAGTCAATCCCCACTCTGTTATCTGCTGTAGCTGTTATCTGCTGGCATTAACCACTGCTGTAGGACAACAGGACTGAGAAGGAAGAGCTTTCCATGGTCGTGCAGAAGTCTCCAGCCCAATTCCTTCCTTTCATGCCTGCACTTCACTGCACAGGCACTTTGAGCAGTTCCCTAAGACCCGTCCCACAACTCTGTATACTGCAGAAGACTGCATTCAGTTGATTTCCTCATAGCTGGTGACTTTCTAACAGTCCTTATGACTATAGCTTCTAAATCTTCTGAAGCTTGACTGTTACTGATATACTTCCACCATATCAATAAAACTTAGGAAAAATCAGCATTGTAGAGTTTATTTTTTATCTGTGTTATCATTTAACAAAAAAAAATATATATGGTCTTCAGGTACAGTTTATGGTAATTTTGCTGTGGATTTGTTCTTTCTGTGCTAAAATTAATTTCTACCGTATCTAGCAAGTGATTAGTGTGACTTTGAGTACTTCATAGAAACATGCTGTTCTTCTACATGGAACGTAAAGCTGCTCTTCAGAGTAAAATCTTTTCAGCACTAAAATAAAATTATAATAAAATTACAATTAAAAAAATTATCGTAACTGATTTCCATGTGTTGTATCATTTACTTCTGACCTACTCCTGTCCTTTTACCCATTTACTGGGGAAACTTTGGAAAGTAGTAGAAGATATTTTAGCACGTGCAGAAATTTCTGCTTTTAATCTATCTAGTTCAGATCTAATGGTGTTGAAGGCTGTAGCACAGGATTGTGTTTACCTAAGAACTAATCCTCCGAAGTTGCTGTGAATGTGGGTTGCTGGCAGTACATCTTCACTGTTATGTTTGAGAGCTCTACATGCAAGTTAGTGCTGATGGGAAAAAATATGGATTTCCTGACTAGTGGCTACAAAAATTGAGCCTAGAACTTAAACATTAAGAAAAATTATTTCTAGCCCATTGATTATGATTATGCAACCTGCATTAATACATTGAAGCTGCAGCCCAAGCCAGCACTAAGGGGAGGTATCTTTGTCACACGTTCTTCAGCTCTACTGCAGTAACTGTGAGAATGCCTCCAGTTCAAATCTGATCCGGTACTGTTAAATGATTGCCATGGAAAAGAGAAGAATGTTAAAATAGGCAACTTTAACTGCTCTGCCTTCTGCTGGAGGAACAATGTAGCAGTGGACAAGCAATCCAGGAAATTTCTGGAGCAACCTTGGCTGCAATGATTTGGTGATAATAGTAGAGTTCAGGACCTTGAGAAGAGAGAACATTGTAAATAGCAGAACCGTAACACAGAATGTCATAATAGGCACTTAGTGTGTATAAATACATAAATATACAAACTAGATATATGAACAGACTTTACTCTGTTTACATATCATAGGAAGATAGGAAGATCATAGGAAGAATGTGATGAGAGACAGCCTTAAAGATAAAAGCAGTCCAGTAGAGCTAGTTGATTATTCAAGCTGAAAACCAGGAAATTCCACTTAAATATAAGAAAACCTTTCTTTTTTTTCTTCACTGTGAAAATGGTCAAACAATGGAACAAATTGCTCAGAGAGGGTGTGAGGTCTCTGTTCCTGGAAACAGGCAAAATCTGACTGGACTCAGCTTGAAGCAACATGCTGTAGTTGACCAGATCATGTTACCTTCTCTGCGTGCAGGTTGAACTAATGATGATAACCCAGAGATCCCTTCCAGCCTTAATGGTTCTGTAATATCCTGATTCTAATACAGTTTGGTGAGCTTTGTTTTGGCAAGTATGTGACAATGAAAGTGACTGAAGTGATGAGGATACCCCACTGAATAATATGAAATCCCTTTTTAATTAGAAAGATCAGTTATACTCTTCCCATATAGATCCTCCACAAGCTAATAAAAGGTAAATATACTATATTATTTTATCTCAAATTTCTTTTTTTTTTTAATAGACTATATACAAATTAAGGATTATATGAACGTCTCATGGAGATCAGAATTCAGATTCATTACGTGTGAATTTCACACCCTTAATTCTCGTGGACCCATTTAAAAGTGTTGTCACAGTGGCATCCTCCTAAATTCCATATACATGGAAGACAAATGCCCTGCTACAGTGCCTGAGGTGGTATCCCCACACATGAGCATGTGCAAAATGCCTGGAACGTGATGAGCTGGACAAACTGAGCCAGCCTAGCTTTCAAGGAGTTGAGTACTACTTTGCTGTGCAGTGAAGTACATCACCTTGTGCTGGATCTGCTAAATATTCGTGCTGAAGTTCATCCAGCTGAGTAGAGGCAAAGTAGTAAATATATTGTGAAAATAATAGTATTTGACCATTTCAGCTGGTGATCACCAAAATGAATAAAGTGATGCAGTAACCCGAGGAGTTTTGCACACATTCTTCAAGCTAAAGTCTCAGTTTCCAGAGGGAGTTAGAAGTTTGCCATTTAAAATGTTTCCTTCTGAATAAAAATATTCACATTTGTAATGGCTACATATATATATATATATTACCACTAAAGCAGAAAAAAAGACATGGAGAAAATATATCATTAAAAATTTTCCTCAGGAAATGCTTACCCACCTGTTCTAGTGATCAACATTTACAGCACATAATGAATAGTAAAGAACTAGTACAGTGCCTCCAGGCTTCATTCAATATTCTTACTGAATATCCTTGTTTTGACATAACAACATTATCTAGATAGCTGTACACAGCAATCTTGAGACTTTTATTTTGCTTTTTCCATTCAAGAATGTGGTGAGGTCCAGTAATAATTTTCTTCTTCCCTTTTTCTGTCTGTCCTGTTAATGCTTGGCCTTGGTAAAAGGGTATAAATTAGAGTATGATATTCCATGAAAAACATTTCTGTATAACTGAAGTTGCAGTTGAATTGACTGCATTGGAAGATCTCCATTCCATCTTCCTCACAAAGAGAACTGTTGAAAGGAGATCAGGTTGGTGGACCAAATCAGGAAATATTGTGACTTGACTTTTTTTAGTAAAAAGCATAACAGAACCCCAGGAGGAGGTGACCTGGTTGTCATTTTGAATGAACAGTGAATCACACTGTATGTATTTATTATATGAGTATCTATCCAAAATCCATAGAGTCCATGGATGTCTAACACAGAACGTATGCATGTTCATTGTTATTTTGAGCTGTTCTTTCTTGCCATTTTCCTGTAGGTGGGATTTTTGAAGAAGCAGCAAGGCCGAGAACACTGATGTAACTGCAAGTGCAGGTCTGACCAGTGTTAGCAAACGTACTTTGGCAAAGCAGTATGCAGTAAAAAAGAAAGAAACTTAACAGAACACAATGCGTAAAAGACACAGGACAAAATGCTGTTTTCCAGTATTTCCAGCCCAGTACAAATGTCTGCTGTGTGCTCTTAATTACTTTAAAAAGCACTAGCAATCCAAATTAAACTCCAAGAATATGTTTGACTCAGGCTTCCAGAGCTGACATAAATTCATTAAATCTTCCAAATCAATCCGCTTTGTCACTTTTGGCACATCTGCAATTTTTTGTGTAATAAAACATTGCATGAAGGACTTAGTAAATTTAATTTAGCACCATGCCAGCAGCGCAACCCTAAACACTAAATGATCCTAAACAAAGCCCTCTTCTTTTATGTTTGAAGGTCTTTGATGGGGCTCTATCTTTGTAGAAGTGTACATACATACGCATATGTGTTTATGTTTAAAATGCATCTATGAATGTTGACAAGTGCTGCATTTGAAGTATGGATGGAGATAAGCTTTGTTCTCCAAACGCACAAAAAAAGGAAATGGTGGAAAAACACATCCTCATCCCCAGGTTGGGCTTTTGAAGATAAGCTAGAATCATACTGGTAGGATTCTTATGAGGAGAGCAAAAAGAATTCATCTCAGTGCTTGGAAGAGAAATCAGTTCGAAATGTATTTTCACCATCTGCTTCTTTCATGAAATCTAGGGATTTGTAAACAGCAGTTTTGTGTAAGGGTAAATCTGAGATTTGGTGACTTTGCTGCAGGATCTGTAATCTTGAGACAACGTTCTGATGTTTTAGATGTACATTTTAGATTACTCTAAGTATCTAAAAGACAGCAAAAAGTAGTCTGAGCGGATATCTTTGTCCTCCTCATCGGTAAAGTACGCAAATATATGAACAGCTGTGAAGATCTGGAATGTAATCTTTGTAAAGGAGAGATGAAATGGTGATTCAGATAGTCTCAGCCTGTTGCTTGTGCTTCAAACTCCCTACCACAGCAAAATACTAATCCTTAGAGTTGTAAGCAGATGTCTTCAAATTAAGCCCACACTGAGGGAAAGTACTTGACTGTTAGTAGAGACCAAACTATACATAGTATTCTTATTGTTGTTTTATTCATGATCAAGCAGCATGTGTTTGTGTCCAAGAACCATTTTTAAACTAGGATAATCATTCCTAAAAATGTGTTAAGAAAAAGCAATATGAGTAATGCACAAATCCAAATTTCTGATCTTACTGGAACTTCTGTTAGTATGGAACCGGTTTTTTGCTTTCTGTGGGTCTTGATTCTTACAGCTAGCAAACGCTGCTCCATAGCTACTTGAGAGTCCTTCCTACTCCAACTTGATTCACTTCCACAGCTGTGGAGATGTGGAAAAAAGAAGATTCTTCATGGAAGGCCCTGAGCCTTGACCTTGCAGAGTCATAGGCATCCCAGATAACTTGGGATTTGGTGAACATCCCACAGTGAAACTAGCAGGGGAAATCTGCTTAAGTGGCTGTAAATATTTAATAAACTCAATTCAAATGGCATCTGTCAGCCAGACAAGCTTCATGAGCATCTGTTGTCCTCTCAGTTTGGCATTCAGTTAACTTTATGTATCTGAGATATGGACCAGATACCAAAACCCTTGCTTCACTGTTCAACGCTATAAATAACCATGCATGCAAGTAATTGCTTAAGCTTTCAGCAGTAACATACATGCCCCTATATAAATATATATTTGACTTCTTGTCTATCATCATAATATCAGCTGTTCTCATGTTTCAACTTAGTGTTCTGCAGACCAGCTATAGGAGTCATTAATAAGGCATTTGTATTGAAAGGATTCAGAAGTTCCTTTCCTAATTACATTAAGATCATTAAGCTTTCTGCTTTTGAAGGTGCTGTAGTTAAGGTAGATACCCGCACACAAATTTATGTTATAAAGATTGTCTTTTCATACAGATTTCTGAAGGGGAGGCTTATAAATTGCTAAACAAGAATTTTAATGGCCTTACAAAATATAGTAAGTGAAAACATGGTGCAGTGAAAATAACTATTAATGTCAGTTTTCCAGCTGGGCAGGCTAGTGGAGAGCAGAGGAAAAAGATGATTTGCAGTTAGTTATTAGGCTTGTCTTCAAGTGGGGTACTTACAGCTTCCTTCTACCAGGGAAGATGCACAAAACAAATACATTCATACTTTTGTGTTTTTTGCAGAATTTCTGCAAACAGATACCTTTCAGGAGAGAAGGAATGAACAGTCAAGATACCGTATATGTATAAATAATACGCACGTCTAATAGAAATAAATAAATTGTACATTTTTAACCAAGCAAAGAGCACTTAATTCTACGTGCTGCTCAGAATTCACAAAGGCACTGATTCACTTTAAAGGCTCTCATATAAAAACAATACAAAGTAGATTATTTGTGGTACTAAGCCTTGACCAGTAGGAATAGTGCTCCCATCTTCCTATCCTTCCTTATTGTTTTCTTTTTTTTTTTTTTAGTTGCATTAATTCTGTATAAACTTTAATTTAGATCCAGACAAGTCTGCCAATTGTCTGAAAGGAGTCCACTTTAAAATGAATTACATTCTCTCTGCAGTGCAATGTGAATAATAGTAAATAACAAATTATAAACAAAAGAAATTATCTAATGCCACCAAATCAGGTCATGTGAATCACTACTTTGGAGAGATAGTGTGCTTATGACTAATGGTAACAGTTGGTCTAGTGTGGTATCATCTTCCCAATCATTTGAAAATTGATCAGAATAATTTCAATGTGGAACCCTAAACTGTGGCCAGCACACCCCGGAGAGTGTGCATGGTAGGACATTAACAATTACACCCCGCCCTTTATCATTGTGTAAGAACAAGAGGGGACACGGTTTTAAAAGGAGTTTCTGTGCTGTGATTTAAATGGAAACTGACATCTGAAAGTTCAAAATCTGAATGCCAAACATAATTAACTGATTGTCATAAGACCAATGCAAAGTTGGCAGCTATCATACTTGGGAGTTTATGTAGAATTTTGATACAACAAGATAAGTAGAATCATAGAACCATAGAATAGCTCAGGTTGGAAAAGACCTTCAAGGTCATCAAGTCCAACCGCAACCGAACCATACCACCCTAACTCAAACAACCCACCACTAAATCATGTCTCTGAGCACCACACCTAGACTGTTTTTAAACACATTCAGAGATGGTGTCTCAACCACCTCCCTGGGGAGCCTATAACCATGCTTAACAAACCTTTCTGTAAAGAAGTTTTCTGTTATAACCAACCTAAGCCTCCCCTGGTGCAACTTGAAGCCATTTCCCCTTGTCCTGTCACCTGTCACCAGTGAGAAGAGACCAACCCCACTCCCACTGCATCACCTTTCAGATATTTGAAGAGAGCAATAAGGTTTCCCCTCTGCCTCTTCTTCCCCAGACTAAACAGCCCCGGCTCCTTCAGTCTCTCCTCACAGTGCATATTCTCCAAGCCCTTCACAAGCCTTGTTGCTCTTCTTTGGACCTGTGTCCTTTCTGTACTGAGGTGCCCAAAACTGTACTTAGTACCTGAGATAGAGCCTCACCAGTGCCAAGTACAGCAGGAGGATTAGCTCCCTAGTCCTGCTCACCACACCATTCCTGATACAAGCCATGATGCCATTGGCCTTCTTGGCACACTTCTGGCTCATATTCAGTCGCCTGTCCATCAGTACACCAAGGTCTCTTTAATTAGTAGCTAGGAAAAATGAGGCAGTAGATCTGCTGGGGTCAGTCAGGCTTACTCTTGCCATCTAGTTTTCAGTTTCAGAACCTAGCTGAAAGTTCTGAAAACTCATGGGTCATCAAAAATAGAGGAAATAATTATGCCGAACAACAAATACATTTCATAAGTTTGTTCTCACAAAACTTCTGACCCACTGTATAATAAAATGGCAACGTTTTCTATTATGTACCTATCTGTATAATTGCTGCTTCTTTTCTAGCTTGTATTATCTAAACACTATTTCAAGATAAAAATGAATTCTTATTTAAGCCAGATATCTCCCTCACAGAAATTTGTTCAGCCAGTGACTTTAAAATTTTACTGCTTCTACCAAGGCACTCTAAATTTAAAGTATTATTTTATTTTTTTTTTAGAAAATATATAGAACCAGGTGTCCAAAATTCATTCACAGCAAGCGCAGCGTGCTGCAGTTTCATCTCTTGTCAACAATGGACCAAAGCTTATGTTGCTTAAGTAATAATATGCTAATTCCAGCGTCTGGCACCAAGAGGTTAATATGATGTCACTGCATTAGTAATTATCAATAAGACTGGCATACACATTAATGGGAAATTGATGAAACTGTTCAGCAAATGTAACATCCTCTGAAAAAAATATACAATTCATTCTTAAACTAAATCTGATAAGCAAATAATTTAAGTCATTTGTCAAAATCAAAAACAAATGGAAACTCCAAAATAAATATGTTTTTTCTTTTCAGCCTCAGAGTTAGAAACTAAATGAATTTTATTAAAAGAACAATGCTTTGTATTGGGGAGGGGATTCTGGCTTTTTTCTGTTTGATAGGGTATTTCAGAGGAGTCATGCTTTCTTTTGATGTGAAGAAAAATACTTATCAACCCAACTTTCAGATTTGGTGTGCATATAGTGACCCTACTAATGATACTTACGTTTAACATTTTGAATGTGATTTTATTTGCATGTTTTCATGTTTGTGTTGATGTTCATCATATTGAAAAAACTGACTGTAAGTGAAAAGATGTGAAGATGAAAGTGCATCTGTTACCTCACATTGTCTGCTGGCACCATTTTACTGTTTGGATCTGTGATTTCCACTGAGAGAGATTTGGAAGCTGCATTCCTCTTTTACGATTTCTCATGCCTTTAGGGGAATTCCTTACCCAAACCGTGCTGTTCTGAAACAAGCCTCCTGCTGATAAACATCCATAGAAATTAATTTCTATCTTGTCGAGTTACATATAGGATGCTTCTCCCAACAGATGCATTCAATATGCATAGTAATGTCACACAGTTGCTATATGAATGCTTTCTCTCATAAATCAGATTTGGTGTCAGATTCTAGCTACAATGTGTACATTTTAAAACATTTGTGATGGTGATGGAAATGTCTGTTCTGGTTGAGCCTAAGCATCAAGACAAACTCACATGAGTCTCTCTGTTTTAGAAGTGCAAGGAGAGGCATCTACAGCAACAGGCAAATGTCACAGGCAAGTGTCCTTGTTGCTGCTTTTAGATTTCAATGTTTTGTTCAGACTGCTCTTCTGGAGTATGTTATCAAGAAAATTGGTTTCATTTCAGAGAGAGGTGATTACCTGCCTTCCAGAAAGAGCCTGGAAGTGAACTGAGACTTGAAAATGAGACAAGGATTGTCACTGGAGCATATATGCATCCACAGACTGATGTTAGGTTTGGTAGAGGACAGTGTATTTCTCCGAGTCACTGTAAGTTAATATTCCTATACATCAAACTAGATTGTTCTGAAACATTACCATTATAAGAGAACTGAGGTATTATAGGGTCTGTTAGAGGTAAGATAAGCAGGAGCTCAATGGTGAGGAATGTTTTCTTAGATGCTGATAAATTCAGTTCACAGCTGAAGATCCCAAATTTTAAAGAGCACCTCAATTATTCCTATTCTGCATCTTGTATGATAGCAAAGGCAGTATTACTACTTATTTGCTTTCAGACTATAATTAACTATCATAATGTCAAACATTGTAGTGAAAACAACAAATCACCTCCTTCCCACTTCTTATCCTTCAGAGGAGCACAGAACAATTATAGGAGCATGTACTTCCATGACTACTAAGATAAATCATTTTGCAGAAAACAAACCACAGCCATAGTGCTGTTGCCATTTTACTCTTAATAGCAGTGAAATATATCAATGCCCCTTTGCTTGTAGAGTAAAAAAGGCATTTTTCTACTAACAATATGTTTTTCATTACATTATTTACAAAAATATAGTTGCACATCAAGAGTGCAGAGTAAAGCAGAAGCAATTGCAATCTGCAAGATCAAAAAAAAATCCTTTTGGAGGAACATAGCTGTATGTTTACATCTCAGAGATATCATTATAACAGTATATACAATATATTGCATATATTCTTTATACACAGTGGATGGATCCAGTTTATCTGAGATATAATTTACTGGGGCCTGAATTATACTGTCCTTTTCAAGTGTTGTACAATTTTCTACAAATTACTAAAGTCACATGGTTTTGTCATAAATATTCCACAGTAATACATATATATATATTTGTTTGTTTTCATTTTTACTTCTGATGGACTAATAACCTATTTTTTTTGTCTTTGTGACTTTCTCATACAATGCTGTCCTGCATCTTAAAGACAGTGTAAATTACAGAATACCACTGTCTTTACAGTATTTTTTTTTCTGGTTGTGATGTTCTAGTTTCCTTTCCTTGTTTGTTTGTTGATATTCTTTTTTTAATCTGGTTTTCACAAAGTAGAAATAGGCCTCTGTATAATTTCTGCTCAGATACAAGCTATTGTAATTACCCCAAGGCCTCCATTCCAAGTCTTTACCATAAATTGTCAGCTGCTGGCAGCTAAAAAGAAAAAAATGTGTTCCTGTCTTGTCACCTAGGAAAGTGAGCTGAGCTCTCCTAAGGCAGAGCTGGAATATTACATATCTGTGCCATACTCAGGGGTTTGAAGATGACTTTTATTGTCCATACCTTTGCTGATAATAGCCATGTTTCATCTGTTATTACCTGAAAAATATATATATACTTTCAGGTTTATTTCTTGTCTTAAGCTTGATGGAGCTGTAGAAAACCTGCTGTATAACTGAAGTTTCCTCTGGGGTTTCTGTGGCCTGACAGACAGTTCAACAATCAGGAAGATTCAGCAGACACTAATTTCTCCTTCTGCAATCATCTCCCTGTTGTCCACACATTTGTTTAATACTTATGTCTAATCGTAAATCATGGCAGGGTAAGACATTATGTTTCCTTCTATGACTTCACATTCTGCTTGGCCACACTGTGAGGAGGTGGAACCAGGGGTACTGGACTCATAGAATTTAGAGACCAGCCTTCTACAGCTCTCATCGCAGTGCATTCAGAGCATAAATGTGGACTAAAAACCAACTCACCGTTGGCTCCACTGAACCAATGTTAAGTTAAAGAAATAGACACAGTGTGTGAGAATGAGAACATGCAGAACTATGTAACGCATCGTATTTTTGATGCAGTGCTCTCTCCAGCTTGGGAAGGTCTGCTTTGAACAGAGATGTGGACCGCAATAGTCAGGAAAAAAGAAAACCAACAGAAACAACCTTACAGCTTTGGTTCATGTGGGCACAGTGATCACCTAAACTAGGCAGCATTTTTCTCCTCCAGGGTAATATGCCTATACAGTATAATTAACATGAAGCACAATCAAATCATAACAGTTTCTCAGGGAATTTGAACCGAGGGAGCATCTGACCAGGGCAGAACAACCTGAAGATAAAAATGCTCAGATGCAGTTCAGAGCTCAGCACACATTCAGAGAAGAGATTTTGTCTCTCTGCTGAGCTAATGCACATTCTCAAGTGTTAAGATACCAGCGAAGTAGAACCAAGATGCCAGGTCTTGATAGTAAACCGATGTTGGCATAGGATAATAAGGTTAAAGCCAAAAAACAATAAAAAGCAAATGCATTTTCTTTCTGAAATTATATAATTTTTGTATATATATACTTTTCTTATATAATTAGCTATAATTTAAAAATAGCTGTTGTCTTATATACAGATTTTAGAATAAGTATACATGCATATCTTAAATATTTATCAAATGATGAGAAAAATTCAAATGTCTGAAAAGAATTGCATCACTGATTTTCAGATGGGTGTGAATGTTTCAGATCATCTACAGTATTACTCTTGATGGCTATAGATACTGAAATAATATTATGTTATTCATTTTTGAAGCAGAGAAGATAATTCATCTATCACATCTTGGAATTTTCCTGAGGCATTGAACTCATTTCATTTTTGTAGAAATTGAGCGTTCCATATTGTTCTCTAAGTTTGTTCAGAGAGCCTTCCCATGCGATAAAGACTGCTGTAATAAAGTTATTAATTTTTTACATGAATGTCCATATAATCCCATCAGTTCTTCTTTTGTCCTTTTAAAATCCAACAGTACATTTCCATACAGATGTTTTCCAAAGTTGCTTAGCAGCCAGAGCTCTTGCTAAAGCTTCCAGGGGCTTTGGTTGGACAGAAAATCAGCAGGCTATGCCAAGAGCATAAAATAAGTATTTTTACATTCGTATATACTCATTCTATGGGAAACAATTTTTTTTTTTTTTTACTAAATATATGTTCTGAGTACAGGAATATTGCGTCCTTGCCAACAGCTGCATGATAAAACAGAGACATCTACTGGTTAAAATACAGAATAGAAAAAAAGATTTTAAAAAGGAGTAGCTCTGCACTAAGGCTTGTCAGTCTTCCTTCCTTTACTTCCTCACTCACTACAGAGGCCCAAAATTTGTTTATCTTCAGATATTCAGTCTTTTTTTCCTTGGGGATTAGGACATTCCAAACAGAGCTTGCCAACATAGTCGGACTCCAAAATTTTCTTTGATTTCCTGAGAACAAAACCAGAGCCCATGGCACAAGTAGATCATGAATGTTTGAAGCCTAATAGATATTTATAAAACCTGTCTTCTCTGGAGAGCAGTGAACATTTAAACTTGCTTCTGATCAATCCACAGGAGAAAAAGGGCACTCTTTATAAAAAACACCCTATTCAGCACCTGCCTGGGTTGTTCTTGCTGAAGCTGAGTATAATTTCATATTTTTTACCTTACCTGGAAGGCTCATGTAACTTAAAGGCATGTTCCCATCTTGTACGTGTTTAATCTGAGGTCACTACACATGAGTAATCTAGTAATGTAGCATGATTCTTCAATAAGGGCCCTTTGTATCATAGAAAAGAATCAAAAAAGCAATTATTACTTGTTATTAACTTCCTGCAGCTTCATCTAAATTCAGGTCATACAGAGAAATAATCTGAACAGTTTAGGAAGTAATTCAGTCTTTCAAGTGCTATTCATAGTCACTTGGGGTGTCAGGTTCTACCATCTCTGTATATCATCCAGTTTGCTGTAATGGCTATCTTGGCTTGGTTTTGTAATTTTTTTCTGAGGCTGGAATACTTAGTCCATTGCTTAACATCCAACACCGCCAAAGAACTGTTCTTAATATAATGCCAATCTTTGCAAATTTTGTCTGTGTAGCCACAATGGGAGATAAAATTCCTGACAGCATAGTTTTCAAAGTCACTGGAGGAGATAAGCTTTCTTAACCGTATCAATGACAAAGTCAAAAATGAGGGTAGGAAAATCTACTCAAAATACATAGCTCTGTTCCCAGATTCAACCCATCAATTTATTCATTATAGCTCTACCAGCAGTGTGTTCCCATCAGTAAAAGGTCCAAAAAAGAAGCACTTCAAGCTTCATTCTGAGTAAAGTTTGACTGTCCTGTACATAAGTTTAGAAATACTCTGCCTCCTACTCTTCATTATTTGGAATTCCAGTAGCTTTTGACTTCGAAAGTTTAGAAATAAATAAACAATAAATTCAGTGCCAGTAACATCAGTAAGATCTGATTAAACCCCATTTAGATTATTTGGGTCAGGATGTGCAAGATGAACATTAACTACACCATCAGATGATCTCTGAGTGTGTGCCTGGCTTAATGTATCCTGTTTTCACCAAACTGTGTAATGGTATGGAATGCCATCTTACCTAGCAGTGGTAAAATCTGTACTTCCTGAGATACATCCATTCAAATACTAACAAGAATAAGGCCAACATGTTAAAAAAAATCCAGCATCAGTTTCCCTAAATGGTCTGTGGTAGGCAAACTCTTACCCGAATAATTTAATCAGCTTCTCGGCTGCTCTGTATTATAGTAGGGAAAATGAGAGTTTGAATGAAGTTATTCAGCAGACTGCTTTCTATTATATTACTCCAAAAGCGCTCACTCAAGTTCTCCTTTTGATTTCTGATTATGCTTATACTCAAGCTGCTTAAATATTTTTTCTAAGTAACACAAATTATACTGTGAGATATCATCACTGTTTTTATTGTTCTTGGTGGCACAGGCTGCACAGAGAGGTGGTGGAGTCTCCTTCTCTGGAGACGTTCCAGACCCGCCTGGACGCCTACCTGTGCAACCTGGGCTAGGGAGCTGCTTTGGCAGGGGGTTGGACTTGATGATCTCTAGAGGTCCCTTCCAACCCCTACAGTTCTGTGATTCTGTTTGTTTAGAACTCATCTAAACAGGGTTACATTCCACCTCAATCTGCAGTGTAGTCATAGCCTCTGAATACTACCTTTTACTTTATATTTACAGTATACTATATGGCTTTTCTAACTACTTGATTTCTTCTCCAGTTTCTCAAGTGGTCAGTTTTGTGTCCCAGTAACATGTCTTTGTGGAGCTGAAAGGGTTGGGAAATTTTTGTGTTACATCTACATCTGACCAAATCAATTTTGTTTTTCTTATTGATTGGATTAAGACTGGTATTTTATTTAAGCTGCTGATTGTTTTGTCATATCCTAGAACTAACCTTTCTTAACATCGTATTTATCTTCCTGAATTTCATTTAAGAAAACATTCTAGAATTTAAAACTTAATATGAAATACTTTAAATTGATGCTAGGATATTGAACAGCTTAGCAGTTCCTTCTTTCAAATGGAGATTAGCTATGGAATATCAAGTGATCACTACATTGTTTGGTGACTGCACTGTCAGTATGCTTTGGTCAAACGGTTGTGTACTTAGAATAAGAAAAAATACTATAAAGCAAATTGAAGAATATTAAATATCTTGTTTTTAAATAAAACACACTTAAAAATATCAATTATTTATCTATCTGTATATACCAATATATTAATGGTTGAGTATTACTTATTTATACTAAGACAGTCATAAAAATATTATATATTGTGACTCTAATAATAAATCAATGTTCTTTTTAGATACAGTAAATTTTATTAATTCAGTGAGCTAAAATACCCAGAGTGAATTAAGTCCTTCAGGTTGTGGATGTAAAAGATAGAGATGGCAATTTCTCGCTGTAAGAGATTATTATTTTTTATGCCATTGCCTCAAAGCTTGCTGATGAATAAGTCTAAGCAAGTCCTGGGCAAGGGTTGTGAAATCCTTTGTCTGAGGGTTGCAAATGACAATGTCCAAGCAAGGTCCTGGGCAAGGGTTGTGAAATCCTACTGGAGTGAGACACTCCCAATAAAATTAATTATTTCCAGGACATGTAAAAAGTGAAAGGCTGGTAAACAGGTGTGTCTGTTGTCTTCCACTAGATCTCTTACCTATTTAGTTAGTTAGTTCCTTCTTTATTTGTTTGTTTATACTACATCAGTCCATAGTCCCAAAGTCTTTGAGGCATGAATCTAATAAAGCGATGTGTGCTAAATCTGATAGCATCCTAAAATGTGATATATGAAGGGTACATAAATCCCTTGAAGCTATAATTATTATTTTTCATGTAATAAGCATGGGCTTATCTTATAATGAGAAGTGTATTGTTCATATTCTCTTTAGAAGTCTAAAATGGTTATGGGGAAATGAGAAAAAGAAAGAATAGCCTTACAGTTAGATAAATAGAAGAAAAAAGAAGAAGGATACAGAAGTTAAGCTGTGCGGGCCTTTAGGTACACATGAAGAAGCAGCAGACTGGATTCATTTCCCTAACAATTTCACTGATTCCACAAGTGTGGGAAATACTGGCATGTGCTTTATATAAAATATAGATTGATGTAGGCATTCTACATAGAGCTGCAATTCTTACATGTATATAGAAGTCGTGAAGCCAAGTGAGAAAAACTATTTTAGAAGTGCGAGTAAAGATTATGTCTGACTTCTGTGCCTGTCATAATTTCAAATAAGGTTGAGTTGTAAATCTCTTTGATTGATAACAGAAGTCCTCAAGTAGGAGGTGATCTTTTCTCATTGAAATATATTGCTAAAAGATAGTCTTGGTCAATGGTAGAAAGACAGTAGAATGAGAATAGTGTAACAGTAATCTCAACCTGATTGTAAGCAAATTAGACTGAAGTGTACGCTCCAGGTTAATAATTCGAGGTTTCAACATTAATAATTCGAGGTTTCTATTAAACCAAAATGGTGAATACGAACTGTGAGAACCAAGAGAACAAATTTCTACTTTTTGTAGTATCTCTTTTTGAAAAGTTACACTCAGTTTTCTATTTTAAGTTGATGGTTAACATCAAAAAGAGTAGTATCAAAATAAATCTGTACACCAGATGTTATGATTCCCCCCCATTATAGCGATTGAACAGCATATAATAAAAGTTCTTAAAGCTAAATTATTATTTTTGGGTGTTTTTTTGTTTGTTTATTTCCAAACTGATTAATAACATCTATGTATTAACAAGAGGTAAAAAGACATTTTTTACCTCGGAAGACTTTTCACAGCTTACTTCAGAAGTATTTTGTATGAGAAAGAAGCATTATACCAGCATTATCTTTATTTTTTCCAGTACTATTTTTGTAAATATTACATTTTCCATACCTTCCCGTATTTAAGGTGATAGAATGAAACGCTTCTGCACTGAGCGTGGGTGCATAGCGCTTTGTAACCTACAGAGTCAGCTGCCTGTGTTCAGCACCCCGGCTGGGGACAGCTCCTCTTTCAACCTTGCTGGGGTCCGTTCGGGTGGCTGGGGAGCACGTGGTCCTTGGGCCCCTTTTTATTAGTGGGTTGTTTCTTGTTTGCTTGTTTGTTTTTGTTGTTGTTGCTGTTGTTTGTTTGTCTGTTTTAAATATAACCCTTGATAATGTACGCAGTGTTTCGTGCATGCTTGGAGAGCAGAACAGATTTCACAGATTGATCTGCCAGGAGAAGGCTATGGAACTGTAAGCCCTTTCAATGATAGATGAAAAATTTTAAGTCTAGTATATTCATGGAAGCATTTATAATCTGCTCTGAAAATTAGACAGCTAGTACAAAACACAACCTCAGCGTAAGAGGCATACGAGCTCTGATCATCAGAAGGTTAAGAACACTTGTGAATAAGGACAGGTAGGGATTTTATCTATTGTTTGATCAATCTGGATGTCTTTTCTTACACATAGGCAAATCGTTTCATCTAAAAATAATATTTAGGGAAGTAAAATGGAACCAGCATAAAGCTCTGTAGACTCAGAATTATTTTATAAATAATGCCTTTTAAATGACTAAAGTTTTTTATTTTTGTGTGTGTTTTATCTGTACTGTGGAGTTAAATCTCTCCTATAATCTCTCCTATCTTGCAAATTTTAGGGATATTGCACATAGGTTTCTACTATACAGCTAACATAGCACTAGTTTTCTGGTGAACTTCAATAGTCCCCATGTACAAATTCATAAAGATTCAGTCTTTATGACACTCCTAAAGCTCTTACTTTGCCGTATTATCTATCCAGTGGAAGACTGCCTTATATGGCCGAATAACGGCCATAATCAAATGCTCAAACCCACATTTTATTAAATCTTGATGCTGAAAGTCTAGGCGGTGTAAACCCCAAGATAACCCTTCCTTAAAGGAACAATAAGTCATTAATAAAATGCAGTTTGTCCACCACATAGTGCAGAATAGATGTATTCTATGATCGTTATCTTAATAACACAAACATGAAAAATAGTAGTAATTTACCTGTAGCAGAATGCAGAAGAAATGTATTTTATTACTGATAATTTAAACCAGAAGTACAGGATAGTACATGGGTGGAACCACCACTGAATTTCTGAGGACACAGTAGAGAACATATATAGAACTCGTCATGAAATCTTAAACAGAAATCTCCCACACACCTACTCTAAACTTTAAAGGTGACATTCATTCATCCCAATGCAAAGAGACAAAAAGAAAAGGCTGTACATCACTTTGTTCCCACATAAGTTCAACACCAAGAGCTTAGCCTTCACACATAGTGGCTAATGTCAGGCTTAATGAATATCCTTATAAGATCAATGCAGAACATTTTGATGGAGTCCTTAGAAATATTAATAATAATGATCCAGGAAATAGTAGAAAAGAAAGGTCAGAATTCTGAATAATATAATCAAGGAAAGAGATGAAGAGTAGCAGAGAGAAGTTGTTCAGTGATTACACGTGCTGTTGGAGCCATTATCAGATAAGTTCTTCAAAGGGCAATTGTGATAGAGCTGTAAGTTGAATTAAATCTGTGGTGTTCTGTTGAATTATTCCCCTGTCCTCCATCTTATTTTTCAAAAATTAAACATTCTGTGTGGACTCTTAGATAAATTCTGGGCATCTGCAATCAGAAGTTGTGCTGGAGAGGTAAAGAGATGAAAGGTGTACTCTGAAAGGGTAGAGATGCATGAACAGTGCTGTCTTATGACATATAGTTTTTGCAGTCTGTTCAGGAACAGCAGTGGCAGCTGCTGAAGGCTGTGCCATGTTGCTGTACTGATAAGTATTGTTATTGACTGGTAAAATATCCGTGTACTTACTCAGTTTGTACAAACATAAAAAGCATTTGTACTTTGCACTGCACTGTTGAAAAAAAGTATAAAAGCCCCTTCTCCAGATATCTAGACTCGTGTTCAAACTTGAAATTCCTTGTGATATAATGTTTATAGTTAGAAGGTGGATCCATCTGCAGTGCTGTCTTTGCTGCTTCCATCAACTCTGGTTTGGATAGCCCTAGCTACCTAGAACCAGACACACAGATTTAGGTAAATGTACTATATAGCTGATAGTGTGTCTATTGAGCAAAACTCATTACATTGCAAACTCAATACCATCATCTCAAGAAAAAAAAAGAAAAGAGCGAGAGAGAAGGAAAGAGGGAAAGAGTGTGTGTGTGAGAGCTTCATTTTCTAGAATCATACTGTTCTTACATTTTGTGGGGAGTCTAGCTAGATGCAAGCTAGGATCTCTGTTGCAGGCTAAGGACAAGTTTATACAAGATGCAAGCATGGTTTCTCTGAACAACCTAGACCAACTTCAGCTATCTGCCCAAATGTAGATCTGGATCCTCCTTTCCCAACAGCAGACATTTCTGAGAATGTATAGGTAACTCCAGTTAAGTGCCCAAGAAATTTGATGAGTTTGCCACAAATGGTTGTCTACTTATCAGGAGTCTTTAAGGAGCAGAACAATGAATATTTTGCCTCTTTTCCTTTTTCTAAAGCCCGAGATAGATACTGCCAGAACACTCTATATGAAGACAATGCCATAAATTTAAATGCAGAAGAGGAAGAATATGTAACAGCCTGATAAATTTCAGTGCCTGTAGAGACTGAGATTTGAAAAGTAGTGAAACTGTTGCTGACTGTTATTGAATAGTCTAAATCTTACCCTAGGTCCTAGCCTGGAATAAAATTAAGGAAACAACACTGATAATACAGTTTTACCTAATTATGGTTTGAAGCCTATGCTAATTACACATACTGCATTAGCTGTTAGATATGACTCAAGTGATTTTTTTGCTGAGTAGCTGTGCTTTAGCGTGAACCTAATGTATACTTTTTCTCTGCTTTATATAACAATTACATTGTCATATTGGTTATATCAGAAACCTTTTCAAAATGTCAGTTGTTGCAGAACTGCAAGGAGCAATTTGAAGCCTGTTCTATTATACCTGTATTTTCTGCCTCAGCTTGTATGGTTACTCTGCACAGAAATCCTTACAGTTCCTGCATTAATGAGCGATGAGATGAGAAAGTATATTAGATGGATGCACATGAAAAAAGCCTTTACTGGGTTTAATGACAATTTAATACTGGCAAATCACAACATTTTCAGGAGATTGCTCCCCTCTCACCCAAAAATCTGAAATGACATTATCTGCAACAGATTGCATCGTTAGTTCAAGCAATGTTTTACTATTTAATCACCAGTAGGTTCAAATGCCTCAAAGTCAGCACATACGAAAGAACTGTCAGCGTGTCCATTCTTTTGGAAATGTTTTTGTTTATGAATTATAATTTGTAAGGAAATACTTCTAATGGGTTGAATTTGTAATGTGTTTTTATGGGTTTTATTTGTTTGTTTGTTTGTTTATTATAGAACAACAGCTAAATGACATAAGCTACTGGAATATCTCATTAAAACAGAACAGTGTTTATTTTCTGAAGTGCAGATTAAAAGTAATGTCAAGAATTGTATCACAAAGATTTGATTGTGGACTAATTGAAAAGCACAACATTTTCCAGGCATTCTCCATTATACATTTACAGAATCATGTCCCAGCACACAGAACGTTTTGCTAGTAAAGACTCAGTCAGGGGGTGGGTTTTTCAACTCTTTGGGTCAGTGAAAGTTTCTGACAATTTCAGTGCTTCTGTATAAGCTGCACCTGTTCTATGGGGATTTACCAGCATAATGCTATTTGCAATTGCAAGTTTTGTGCAGAATCAGAAAAGGGAATCACTTTTCTTCCCGTTCTTCTCATAGTTGCTATTGTTCTCTCTATTTAACTTCTGCTACTCTTTGTCTAAGGAATTGTAAAATTTAATCAATTGCAGTAATTAAAACATACTGTGTGTGAATGATACACAACTTCAATTACGCTGCAGAGTCCCAGACAAATAAATGTTTGAGATTATTACAGTAGAAGAAGCCAAAATACTTTCTCTTGCTATATTTTTCCCCCCAGTGATGCATTCATAATTATAGATATCTAGGGAGGTGATTGGCCCCCTCCGCTCAGCTCTTGTGAGGCCCCATCTGGAGTACTGAATCCAGGCCTGGGGCCTCCGTCACAAGAAAGATGTGGAGCTGTTAGAGCAGGTCCAGAGGAGTGCCATGAGGATGATCAGAGGACTGAAGTGCCTCTCCTTCAAAAAAAGACTGAGCAAGGTGGGCTTGTCCAGACTGGAGAAGGCACCAGGCCTTCCAGTACCTAAAAGGGACCTCAGGAAAGGTTGGAAGTGACTCTTTATCAGGGAGTGCAGAGGCAGGTTTAGGGATAACAGCTTTAAACCAAGAGAGAGGAGATTTAGATATTAGGTGAAAATTTTCACTCACAGTGGTGAGGCACTGGCACAGGCTGCCCAGAGGAGCTGTGGATGACCAAGGAGAGAAATGTGGCAAAAAATAAAAAAATTTCTTACAACAGACTTTGAAACACTGGTGTTTCCTAATTAAAATCAGTTTGATGACAGACAGACATGTCCTCATAATTTTATTTTCTAAGAACAATGCATGTCATGCAATTGTGCCCCTGTATTATGCAATCTTTTTCTGTGCTATTATTTACATGCTGACGTTGGCTATAATGAGGAAACTGTCAGTTTCAGTGACAGAAACTGCAAACTTAACAATTCTGTGCCATATTTATTATGTGTGTACTTGTTCTTTGAGTTTTGAAAGCATCATTACATTATTGAGTGGGTTAGAGAACTCTAGCATGCATTAGTTATTTTGCAGTAATTTTGTGGAGAACCTAGTATACTCTATTTAAGCTTCAAACCTTTTCACAGTGAAATCTGATACAGTCAGTCTTCACAGTCTGGAAAGTAGTTATTGCTCCACAGTAATGTTTGCTTACGTCTGCCTGTGCCCTGGCTACAGGCCATCACCAGTGTCATTATTCAGCCCTGACTAGGTATTCAATCACTGCCTTCATTCTGTGTATCATCTTAGCAAACACTTCACTAGGGTTGGACTTTTTTCTGTTGTGGGCAGCACAGGGATGTATACCCCGTCCACAACACAGATTAACCAGAGTACTTCTGGATGGGCTGTATGAAGAGTGAAGACAGTTGGCCCACAACTCACTTGGTAGGAGGAATAAGCGAGTCTTACTCTCCTAATAAATACAACTCAAAAGAAAAAAAATGGCAGGAGCAGCACTGGTAGGGAAAAATACACATCTGTTTGGAATAGTTCAACATATGAAAGGTGCTACCTGTTCTATTTAAGCTGGAAAAAGGCCAAAGACAGAATGTAAGTACAAGATGATGCCAAATACAGACCCTCGTATTGTGAGCAGTTTCTTCTTGTGCTGAGAGAGCTGAGTTCATGTTTAGTAACCCACAGCAGAAATAAGCTTACTGGTGTTTTTTTCAGAGGTATGGTGAGGTGACATTTCTATCTGTAGACCTGTTATCACTGCTGTAACCAATCTCTTCCTATACATTAAATATCTATATTCTACTCAGTTGCATTTCACTCTCCTTGGATATCACAGCAATTTTATCAGCCCTACCGGTTGCTTGCAAGCACATCACATACCACTGAATGGATTTCACAGTACCATTTATGACAAATGAGAGCAAATATTTTTAAGAATGAGTTTAAAATGAGCTTTAAAACAAAAAAATAATTTATTTCCATGTTTTTAATGAAAACCCAGACTTAGCTAGGGCTTTTAATCAAAGCAGCATTATATTTTTTCTAAGTTGTCAACATTACCTGGAGTATGAATAACTACACTTCGTTATGAAAATACTACGTTCTCTGGTAGACCCACTTCTTTTCTCACAATGTCAGTTTTATAATTGAGAATGACCAGCGACTCTGGGTAATGTGAAAGGGCATCATGCATGAAGTGTGTGATTCTTATCAAAATCGATGTCAATAATTTTGTGGAACTTATCTCTTGAGAAAGAACCCAAAGCATTAGTATTAGAAAATATTCATCTACTTTCACCTTTTAGTGAAACTAGGTTTAGTTTCATACTACTGCATATTTTTTAATGTTTTAACCCTCTCTACCTATTTCTACCTTCAATTCATTCAGCACCTAAAACGCATGCAGACATTGCAACTGGGCATGTTAGTCCCTGGACCATTGCCTCTTGTTTTCATAGTTTCAACTTTTGACCCATAAATTTACACATGACTTGGAAGGTCTCTGCACATATTAAATGGACAGTTTACACACTGTATTAACCAATCATTTCTCTACATTGTCCAAAGTTCTGTATGATTACATTTAACGCAGAAAAATAATAGATTAATATTCTGCACATTAACAGGAACCTTATATTCTTTACTCAATAACTTGCAATAATATATCTTACCTTCTTTTGTAATTTTTTAAATAGTAAGGCCACCTTACTACAGACAGTAAGACCGTTTTGACCATGTCTAGATGAATTCAGTGTTTTCTCTCTGTGCAAAAAGCAAAATATTAAAATAAAGAATGCAGGTACCAAAACAGCTTCCTTCAATCTGAGTTTATTTGATACATGCACGTTTAAAATAATGTAAACAGATCCTGACAAATGCACTTGCATCAGTCTAACCAAAACGTTTATTTTATTTTCCAGATTTTGGCCATTGTGTCCATTCTGTTCATCGTACTGTCCACTATTGCTTTGTCTCTTAACACGTTGCCAGAGCTTCAAGAAATAGACGAATTTGGGCAGCCAAATGACAACCCTCAGCTAGCACATGTTGAAGCTGTGTGTATTGCTTGGTTTACCATGGAGTACCTTTTGCGTTTTCTGTCCTCACCAAACAAGTGGAAGTTCTTCAAGGGGCCGTTAAATGTCATTGACTTACTGGCTATCTTGCCATACTATGTCACCATTTTCCTCACGGAGTCCAATAAAAGTGTACTGCAGTTCCAAAACGTCCGACGCGTGGTTCAGATATTTCGTATTATGAGGATCCTAAGGATTCTTAAACTTGCCAGACATTCAACAGGCCTTCAGTCTTTGGGATTTACTCTCAGACGGAGTTACAATGAATTAGGCTTGTTGATACTATTTTTAGCCATGGGGATAATGATATTTTCAAGTCTTGTATTCTTCGCTGAAAAGGATGAAGACGCCACAAAATTTACCAGTATCCCTGCATCATTCTGGTGGGCAACGATCACTATGACTACTGTTGGATACGGTGACATTTATCCTAAGACTCTGTTAGGTAAAATTGTAGGAGGACTCTGCTGCATTGCTGGAGTGCTGGTTATAGCCCTGCCTATACCAATTATTGTCAACAATTTTTCAGAGTTTTACAAGGAGCAGAAAAGACAGGAGAAGGCAATTAAGAGGAGAGAAGCACTTGAGCGAGCTAAAAGAAATGGCAGCATTGTTTCCATGAACCTGAAAGATGCCTTTGCTCGCAGCATGGAAATGATAGATGTAGCAGTAGATTCAGGTAAGCCCGGAGAAGCAGCCAACCCAAAGGAGACACCCGATGACAACCACCTGTCACCAAGCCGGTGGAAATGGGCCAGAAGGACAGTGTCTGAAACAAGTTCAAACAAGTCTTATGAGAACAAATACCAAGAAGTTAGCCAACAAGACTCCCATGAGCAATTAAACAATGCTGCAGCATCCTCCAGCCCACAGCACCTCAGTGCTCAGAAGCTGGAGATGCTATATAATGAAATTACTAAAACTCAGTCTCAGCCTAATCTTAACGCCGGTTACCAAGACCAGTCTGCAAAGCCACCTACCTATGAAGAAGAAATAGAAATGGAAGAAGTTACAGGGCAGAGAGATCAGTTGCCAGCTGGGCCAACAGACATCATCACGGACATAAGAAGCACATCTAGTATTGACAGCTTTGCCAGCTGTGCCACTGACTTCACAGAAACGGAGAGGTCTCCCCTTTCTCTCTTTCCTGGCTCTCACTTGCAGATGAGGTTCCCAAGTGACTCTGCCAACCCAGAAGACAACCAAAGAGTAAGGAGTTCTCAGTTTATGCCATTCACAAAAGACAGAATGTTTTCTCCAACTGATATCACCTTTGACTATACTCCAATCGACAGAGCTGTTATCAGTGATGGCAGTGGGACCCAGACTGTTTTGCATGGTCATTTACATTTCGACACTGCCATGGACAGCCCCAAAAGTTCTCTAAAAGGCAGCAATCCATTAAAATCCAGATCCCTTAAAGTTAATTTTAAAGACAACAGAGGTGGAGCTCCTCAAACTCCACCCAGCACTGCAAGACCGTTGCCCGTGATGACAGGAGCAGACTTTCCCCAGGCTACCCCTCAGCACATCAGCACCATTCTCTTGGAGGAAAATTCACCGCAAGGTGAACGACCTTTACTTGGTGCTGATGCAGCAGGACTTTGTCAGGGACCTTCCAAAAAGTCATCCCCTCTGTTTCCCAAACAAAAGATTTTCACTTTCCCTTCAAAAGAGAGGAGGAGCTTCACTGAGATAGACACTGGAGAAGAAGAAGAGTTTATGGAGTTACATGGTATAAAACATGAGAAACAACAGGATATTAAGACAAATTGCTGTGGGGATAAACACAGTGATGGTAACTATTTAACAGAGGAGCCACAGGTCAGCTCTTCACCCAAAAGCATGAGTCACAACTGTACTCAAGACATTTACCATGCTGTGGGTGAGAGCAAGAAAGACAGTAACCAAGAAGGTCACAAAATGGAAAACCATTTATTTGCCCCAGAAATTCATACAAGTCCAGGAGAAACTGGTTACTGTCCCACACGTGAAACTAGCATGTGACTAGTTACAAGAGCAATAAAAATACTTTTTCTTAAACCACAGTTAGTAATGCCTATGAACTAAAACATGGAAAGCCTCAAAAAAAGTGCATAAAATGTTATTTTTGCATGGCATGAAGAGTTCTTTAGTTTAAATACTGTTTAATTAAAAAAGAAAGACTGCTTTTTGTAAGAAACTGAAAAAAAAAGGAAAAAAATGATTCAAGATCAGTGAATAAAATAAAGAGAGCTCTGCTAAGAGCCAGTGTTCTGCAACATCTGACATTTTTGATCCTTTCACTTATGATTGTAGACAGGTTTTGAACTCTTTTAACTTTTTGGTTCTCTTGGTTACAATGAATTTTAGAATTTGCACATGAAAGGATGAAATGTCAATGCATGCATTCATAACGATGTGAAACAAGGTGCTTTGGGCTTGCAAAATGCATATATTTGTAAATAGTTCGGGGTTGGGGGGAAAGCTACTGTTAACAAGGATTTGTGGAAAAAGAATTTCCTGGGACACAGGTACTTCCTTCACAGCGTGCTGCCTGGAGGTTTTGTACAGACTTATGTTGCAAAATTGCAACTTCTACTTAAAGCATCTCACCTATCTTGCTTTCTCTTAAAAAGCTCATGAATTTATCTGTTAATTAAGGGACAACAGCATTTTAGTTTATCTGTGCTGTAAATCACAGTGTGTTGTTTTGTTTTGATTTGTTTTTTATTTGCATAACATTTGTTATTGCATTTGTCAGTTTAATTGATAATCCTGTGAGGAAAAACAAAGATTTAATGACCAGAACTTGAGGCATTTGATATTTTTACACAATACTGCCAACATTTCATAACTAAGAAAAAAATGCTCCATTTTAAATTTAAACAACAACAACATAGAATTATTTCTGTGGCAATAAATAGTGCCAAATGGCTATCTCAGTCTCTCAGTATATTTGATATCTAAAGAAATATTACTGACATTCTTTTTTCCATTGATTTAAAAATATTTGCTTCTACATGATCTTTGAGAACTCTTGATAACTCTTCTTCCCCTCTGTCTCCAAATCCCCCTTTCTTTACATACCATGCTCATGCTTCACTAATGGCAATACTATTGGAACCATTATGGTGTGAGGACATAAGGCACAAACTTGGACTGATAGATGGTATTACCTGACACACCAACTTTGCCTCAACCCATTCTCCAATGGCTGTTGCAAAAGCTCAGTATATGCTTTTCCCTATGCATAATGAAGGGAAATGTCAATGCTTCCCCTGACATCTACCGAACAGTTTTGCTTTTTCTGGTATTCTCCAGCTTTGTAGAAGAAAAGTGCTGAACCAAAGCCTTTATTACAAACAGTCTGAAAAAGAAAGCTACTAATTTTTTATCCAGCACCAAAATCTTTCTATGGTACAGTCATAATAAAAAAAAATCCTAAACCGTAAGAAGTTTAATTCATTAATCCTAATCATAAACAAAAGAATTCAGCTACACAGATGTGCCCTATGAAATGCTATTTTTGTTTTTAGGCAATCAGAATAGATGTATTTTTGATTGCTGTCCTCTGATTTCTTCTGAAATTGGATGCTCCCTTACAACAGCTTTGTCAGAGCAGTAAGTCAAGCCTCACAGCTAAAAAATAGGCAGAGGGTCTAGCAGATACGTCTGACGAGCATCAATTCCCTGCTGTTCTATGGGCATACTGCCTGAGATTGAGCCTCTCGCTTCCCTGTGCACAAAAGGGAGATATTGCTTCTCTCAGATCAGGATTATAACAATAAACCTTGTAAAGGCTGTGAGACAACAAGGATGGGAGCCTTAAAAGCACATTACACAAACCAAAAGCTGGTTGATCACATCAGGCTTCTATTTCCTATAGTGGAGCTCGATTAAATTTTATTCGTGTCATTTTCTGTTATGTAAATTAGTGTAAATCAGCACCCAATGCATTTGATGTTAAAAAGCAAACATTTTATTGCAACATTGTTCTCTGCTTGACATGGCTGGGCTGATGCCACAGACCTCACTCAAGTGTGCTCCGTGGAAAAGAGGCGAGTTTGAAAAGCTCTGGTGGCTGGACCAAATCATGAGCATACCACAGATTCTTTGCTTAAGTAATCAAGTTTTGTAAGGTTAGATTTCCATAACAATAATAAGTTTTCTCCTCAGTCATTTGAAACTCTGGGAATATAATGCTATTTCTTCCGAACAATGTCTGGTCATTAATTCTCAAAACAAAATGATTTTTTTAAATTAGTTGCAGTTCATTGCAACTTGTTGCTGTATTCAATTTTAACTATTTACATGGCATCCTGCTTAATGATGTTGTGTCTCACTGTTCCAAAACTTAGCTCTTAAGTATTTTAAAGTCATTAATCTTCTATATTTATTTTTATGTTTTGCTAGATATTTTCAGTGACAAAAAACTAAATGCCAGTTGATTTTTATATGCCTAAAGCGTTGGTCTGTATTTTCTATGTGCAGTTTTAATGAAATCACATGGGCCTGTTCGATCTGCCTTTACATCCTAGTGGATAAGGAAGACCAATTAAAGTCCAAATGGGGCCTAATCCCACACTCTGGATCCACAGAAAAATCCCATTCAAGATAACGGTGTTGTTTTGGCAAGACTGAGGTCTGCGTCCTGCGTCTACTGTGTGCTTTTTCTCCCTGCTGACCCTTTGTCCCTTTTGGAAAGCCCCCCTGGATCAGTGTCATTTTTGGAAAGGGAGGAGTCCAGCCATAGGGAACTTGTTTCAGGAGCAGATACTTAATTCTTGAAGCTTTCCTGAACTAAACCAGTACTTGATGCAAACTTGATTCTACCCTATGGATAATTCAATGGTGGTAAAATCAAAACCTCAGTCCTTGTGCAGATGAATTCCCCCAACATCAATGAGTGTCAGCCAGAAAAAGGGACTGACTGAAAGTAAACAAGGACATCAAGATTCTTGATGAGTAAAATCAACAGGAGCTTTAACAACGTAAGCCAGATGAGAAGACCAGGCCCTTATTGACTGCCATATTTAAAACATTTTCAGAGAAGCACAGTTATTTTGAAATTATACGAGCAAAAGAAATGCAATTCTCTTTATTAACAAATGTCGTATTTTTTTGAAAGCTTCAAAGCAAAAGAATCAAGCTTTAAAAGTGCTTTTGTTATAATTTCATTGATTTGTTATACACTTTGACTACGCTGAATATTTTTTCCAGAGTCAGAGGGTAAGACATTCGGTATTCTCAGTCTTCGCTGCATACATGGGATCCAATCCTTCATATCTAGCTCACGAATAACTTCTGATCAAAATATTTACTTGAGTAGCTGCAGGACTGGGCCTGGATTTATTGCATTATAGCATGTGCAAGAAGTGAGTCCAGGACCTCTTCATTCATCAAGAATATGAATTGCTATGTAGCAAATTATGCAAACTACCTGAGTATATTATTCTGCATTTCTAAAGCCATTTCAGATCTATTATCCATTTGCCACAGTAAGGGGAGAGTTTTTTCAGTCCCGGAGTCAGTCTCCAACAGTTGTGGAATTTCTAAACAACTTAAGGAGTGTCGAGACAAAGTTACTCCCCTGTGCACCTGAAAGGAGTGTGACTTTTCATACTGCTGGAAAATGAAGATTGTTCAGGGAGATAGCTTTGCAATCTATTTTTTATATTTTATACTAACTGCAGAATCCTGAATCAAAGTTTTAATTGATTTTCAGTGATGAAACCAAATGAACACGTATAAATGATGCTCACAGAGTAATCAGAACAGTTTTTGAGTAAATAGTAATGTTAATTCCAATGGAGGGTGGGGGGAATCACGTATCGCACAAATTGCAAAGTAAGTTCATACAGGAAAGCTGTTTACAGGGGAAGCATATAAAGAATGTAACATGGTGTAGAAAGTTATTGCACTAGGGAATTTATACAAAATAGAGTTTTTTAAACAAAAACACAAAAGGCCTTTTAATGCTTCAATGTCTAGAATATAGGAGCTTCTGTGCTAATGCAGAAATCTAATGCACTGTGTCCTCGCTTCAAAATTGGTCTCAAAATCCAAACGTTAGTGACATTAAAGAGGTGATATCCGATCCAATACTAGAGCAACTTACAGAGCTGTTTCTTTTTAGCATAAGATTATGCAATCAAAAGTGCATGCAGAAAATTGTATTTCTGCCTATAACATATATACAAATGGCAATGACAATTGGCTTCTTGAGTATTTTCATAGTAACACCTGGCCACAGTTTGTGTTCCTTGCTCACTTCTCTTAAGTGATAAACAACTTGCTCATTTAAAACTAGGTTTCTCCCTCTACATATACCCTGAGCTTGTCTCTGTTTCCTTAGATCTGTTTGAAACAAAGTTTACCTTCATATTATTTAACTCCTTCACTTCCATCTCTGAAGCACAGTTCAGTACAAATGCCACTTGTCGTTTTCAATTCCTACTACAAAAACAGTCAGCCTAGTAAAAATGTCCAGGGCCTATCTAACTGGCTTTTTTTGTTCATATGATTCATATGGGGTCAATTGCATAGAAAATTCATGTAAAAAAAAAAAAATCTTTTAAAAGCAAAAAAAAAAAAAGAAGCAAGGAATGTTTTGTTTCAAATTACTCAGCACAGATCAAGCAGGAAATGTATTTACAGCAAAGAGGGAAGAAAGGCAGAAAACCGTAAGTAAACAAGACATGCTTTCATACACTATATAGAGATATAATAAAACATACATTGATCATACTTGTTGAGACAAAAATGCCAGTAGCAGAAGTTTAATTTCAATCCTACTCATCTTAATTTTTATCATAAAACCAGCAGGTCTCTATTGTAGTGACATTATTACCCAGTTGTCTAACATGAACATCTGATCTGTAATTGTTTTTGAAAAGACTTTCCTGAAAAAGAAGATCTGCGTTCTTATCATTGTTGATCTTTGGATCTCTTCTCCTTGACCTCCAAAGAGCAACTTTCTTCTCTGCTTGGGGGCCTTCACAAAGCAAACATGATGATAGATGTGTCTTGTTTATTGGGAAAGTATTTTCGTAGTCTGATGCAAATGGACAGACAGATAAGAACTTGTGGACTCCATTGCATTTGAACTGAGGAACAGGAAGAAACATGTCCTTATTATTTTTTTCTCTTATTGCTGCAGCCAAACCATCTCACAACTTGATTTTCTATCTTCAAAATGCTCTGTCTTCTCTGATATGCTGTTCATCCTGCAAGATGTTTCAATGGATTTTTTCAGTGCTTTTGAAGAGCTTGCTTTGCTAAAAGCAGTTTTTAATTGACTGTTACATTAAGATAGCCATCAGAATATTTGTCTGTTGCCCAATACATTCTTATTAATAACGATATTCAGTTTAAACTCTGGCTGAAATGCTTTCATACTGTAAAACAGATCAGGTGTTCTGGAAACCAAAGCCCTTTCAGTTCAACGAGCAGATTTTTGCTGACAGAGTTATCAGTTTCCTCACTGAAGAAAGGTCAGGTGACTGGCAAGCATAGACACAACTGTATGCATCGTGTAATGGTATCTTGTTCAGTAGTCATATACAGTGTGACTTGACAGATGGAGTAACACAGACATCCTTATATTTCTTCCATTTAGGGTTTAAATATATATATATTTTTTAATGTTGTGTTGTGATATTTAAGTATGACCTTTTAGCTGCTACGGCAAATGGTACCTCCTAGACCCATACTATTATTGATCGCTGTTTAGTTTTCTTTTATGACACTCAGCACAAACCCAGATGGATCCCACTGTAGAACAAAGAAGTAGCACAGGAATATTACCAACCTTTTTAATTAGCAGCTAAAAGACATTTAATTTAAAAGATAAGATTATCTTAATTATACCTGTGAGCCAAACTGGGTGGTGATATGTCACCATGTTAGACATTGACTGTAGGCCTGTGGTTAATGTAAAGCCTGATTCTAAGAGCAGTCTGGGTAATTAATTCCATTTTATCATTTTAGTTAATAACTTTTTACCTCAATTATATATATGATATGAATAAAAACAGATGTCTGTGCAAACAGCTAAGCAGTGACGGAAGATCAGCTCAGCCTTAGTATTTTTTCCCATCTACCATGCCTTGTTATCTTTCCATTTAGATATCAGTTGGAATTGATTTAACCTGCAGGGTTAGAGGGGTTTGATGGTGTGTTTAGCTGCTCTGATCTCTAGGCCATATCTTGTAAAAGGTATTGCACGAAACAAACAGTCTATTCCTTATTCCATTGCTTTTATGATCGCAAGGTTAAGGGCATATGTTCTATATCGACATTTTGGCTCTAAGTTTTGCTCAGATAGCATCTCTCAGTGGAGGTTCAAAACACAAAACATTTATGCCTATTCTTGAAGTCCTTAAGCAGAAAGCCAATGGGAATTCTGCCTGTATAAAACTGAAGGAAGGAGCAATATATTGTAGCTTTAGGCAAAAGGAAGTTTCTAACACATACTGCAAAATGAAAAAAGAAATCCATCTGCTAGTATGCAGAGTTTTGGATTTATACCTCTGAATTTTCAACGTTATGCAGTTGTACCTATGTAACTCTCAAAAGTCAAAGCAGACATGCTGATAAGCTGAAACGTGGAGGGATTTGTGTACAGAGAACCTGAGAGTTGAATACATAGCCTATTGCTTTAAGATCACTGTAAATATCAACTAAATATGTACTAATTCATATTTATAAGTTATTACTGTGTTAGTTTCATAGATACAGTAGCATGACTATTATTAGTTTTGTTGGGTTGATGAACTTTACTTTGTATTCCTCTGTGAATGCTCTGAATGCTGCAAACAAAAAAAAAAAGCACAACAGTATTTTTCAAGTTCTCTTGGCGCGATAGCAGTGTCTTCACTATTCGATTTTACAGAATTAGCAACATTTCATCATAAACAGCTATACTAACAACATATCTTTCTTTCAAAGAACTGTCACTAGGAGATAAAAGCGTATGTGATAAGTCTTGTCTAATCTCATTCATCTGCCTTTACAAAATGCCCCAGATGTTTTGTGGGAGAACACGCTGCTTTTGCTTCACGCATCGTTTGTGTTTGGGAGCGGGGCAGGAAAATAATAGGGCATTTTGCAATGGTAATTGCATCAAACATGCTTTTTTCATTATTATTGTATTTGTTAGAAACATTTGGATTTAGTTTCTTTCTCTAGATAACTGTTTGTCAATAGCTTTATTTTTTCAGCTAACCATCTGATTCCATTAGAATAATAACTTCTCATATTTAGTGGTATTTGTATCTATGTCTCCATATCAGCTGCATTTTAACTTCATAAAAAGGAAATGTGGTTATTATTTTTGTCATACTAGATTTTGCTGATCAACTAAGTATTTCTGCACCAATCTACATATTAATATGCATGTTGTAGTCTGTACAATTGTTCAACATCAAAATATGTTTAATTTATGTCAAATGTCTGTAAAATAAATGCATTGTTCTCCATTTCAGTCTGATAGAATAAGCAGGATAGTAAATAAATGTGTAAATGAATCATCTGTGTCTCATTTCAGTTCTCTGCATGAAACCACTTCACATTGAGCATTGCATATATACCAAAACAATAATCCATAGTGTCTTTAGATTTCATTACTTGACTTTACTATACAAGGATCTCTGGCAGACAATGTATATAGAAAAGAATAATTTGGCTATGCAAATAAAGTCAGAATCCATCGTTTATTAAAATAATAATAATAATAACTTACAGTGCTTCTAAGCCTTTTTTCCTCTCTTCAGCATTACTGCTTATTGCTACTTGCACTGTCAAAGACTAAAGTTCTCAAATTGCTTTAGAAGGGTGAGTAAACATTCCTGCAGAAGCATGAAAGCATCTGGTTCTGGATATTCAAGCCTCCATACCCCTGCCTAATATTCAGAGGTGGTGGAAAAATCAGGATCTTGTTCATCTTACTAGAAACAAACACCCGAGCTTGGACCCCAATAATTTTTGTCTAAAGTGGACCTACTTCTTTTATAGCTCAAAAACTGTGAGAGATTGTATAAACTGTATTGGGAATAAGGTTTTTATTCTTCCAAGATGAGACAACTGATCTTTTTTTTACATGCAGTTTTGCTGCAAATGGAACTTGAAAAGAGTATTGGTATGGTTCAAAAATAAGGAATGTGATTTTTTTCATCTTTAAAATAGCTGATTTTTAATTTCTACATCTGAGCTGTATTACAATGAAATAGAGATGCAGAACCAAATTCTGCTCTTTGATGACCATGATGATTGTAGTTATTATGAGAGAGTTTAGAGGTACACTTCACCTTCATGCTGACTTTGCTTTATGTACCTCATGACACAATTCACCACACTGCAGAATTTTAACTCTTTCAGTTTATAATCTATGGATTCTTTCTCTGAATGTGTAGTACTCCACATAAATCTAAATTTTTTCTATCTTCCTTAAACACATTCCTAGTTTCCTCTCTCCTTTAAAAACAAAAATCACATCCTTCTTATGGCTTCTTCCAGTGTCTTCTTCTTAGTATTCATCTGAATAATTGCATTTGAAAGAGATATTCGTCTAATAATTGCATTTGAAAGGGAGTATTATTTTGAGTTTCGTGTATTACTCAATAAACATGCTGTCTGTCACCCACACATCCATGCCTTAAAGTATCTCAAAACACACAGGTCGAGGTGCATATTCCAGCTCCACCATGACTCCATTCCACAGCAAATCTTCAGTCTGCAAATATCGGCTGTGTGGCAAGGAAACTAAGCCACACAGGAAAAACAGAGCAGAAACATTTTCAAATAATCACTGATTCTGGACAATCAAGGGTTCTTTTTCTACATCACCCTGTCTCTCACTTCTTGTTCATGCAGCTCATTTCAAAAAAAAGAAATGAATTAATAAATAAAAAAAATACAGCAGCCTAAAAGAAATAGACTTAATGCTAGCAAGAAAAGGCAAGTACAGAAAATGCACCACTTCACTGGGGCAATCTGATCTGTGGTTGAACACAAACATAGATGGAATGCAAGCAAACAATTTTGTGCTAAACTGCAAACGTGCTGTTGTAAGAATTAGGTCCTAGGGGAAAAAGTATTAGCAGACCTGGTATGGAGCAGGTGATCAAGAAAGTCCTGAGAGGGTAGAAGTACCCCTCTGTAATGTATACAGTAGGGAAATGTCAAGCTTTTCTAATATAAACGTTAGGAAAGAAAACAACCTAAAGTATCAAGATATCACCACATTAAACCGTATTCTCCTGTAGAAGCTTAAACTATGATTCTGCTGTCACTATCGATGCAAGTTTTCATTGAATGTAAAAAAAGCTGTGTAATATCTATTCAGACTTCTGTAGGAACCATGTCCACTCCTGGATTTTTATACAACACTGAAATGGAAAGAAAAAGAAAAAACGAAAAAGATTACACTGTAGCATGCAGTGGGTTGGGTGCTTTTTAAAGCTTTCAAAGCAGCTCACGGATCACAAGTCTCAATTGCCTGCATAAGCAAGCAAATGGGGAGGAAAAGTGGCTACAAAAAAAATAATAATAATTATCTACCTGAAATGACATCCAGACAGATTCCAAACTGGACAAAAAAAAAGGTTTTCTGAAAAAAGCTCGCATTCTTGACTGTTTAAACTACAGTTTTCTTCAAACAAAATGTTCACTTTCTCAGATATATTCAAGAGTGGTTGTTAACAGAGCTGACTCATTTTCAGACAACAGCCAATAAATCCCCGAGTAAAATAACTCAAACTACTGTTCAAACAGCATTTTTCTGTACTTACAGGTTTCCATCCACGCACTGAAATACAAGCTGGTGTCTATGGGCAACACAGATTCCATAACTGAAATTACACTCATAAACAACCAGTGCATTCCCAAATCAGTTTCACATAAATTAACAGCCACTTCTCAGTATTTCAGCAGTTTTCTCCTCAGTCGCAGACTGTAATGATACCAGGGTTACAAAAAATGAAGTTTCTTTCTTTCTTTCTTTTTTTACTTTGGTTCCTACAGCCAGAAATCTGCAGAGCAGGGCCTCAGCCAGAGGGAAGCAAAGCCTGGCCTTCAGCACAGAACTGGCACACGGGCAGCTTCCAACACCTGCTTTTAAAAGCAGAACTGAATTCTACTCTGTTCTCCCAAAGCCACCATCTTTAGATACTCCACATTGTACAGAAAGCACTGGTTGACCTTAAATCCAACAAAACCAGTTGATATTATGAAAACAATAGCTGCCTTACCCACACTTACATTCATATTTTAGTCATTATGTGTTCATAAAATCCTCCTTTTGAGCATGACAGTGGTGAACACTATGAGCCAATGAAGCCTGAGAACCTGTGTTAATGGAAGTTTTGATCAGAGTACCTTTATAATTCATTTACAAAATCTTTCACAAAATTTATTCTTTTGGTTTCTTCAAAAAGGAAGGCGCAAACAAGAAGGCCACATACTCCCAGCAATAATAATAATAATAATAATTACATTATTTACTCATGGTGATTGATTCATCAAAAGACTTTGTCTTAATGAGGATTTTAGCCAGTATTGTAGTTCAACATACATTCTTTTCTCCCTAATGAAGACAAGAACACAAGGGCCAGGGTCACAGAGACAAAAATATTTGCTAATCACCAACGTGCCTTCAAATGCTTAATCCATATCCTAAAAAGCATTTAATCATCTTGAACTGCTACAACTACAAAGCATATCGTATTTTACTGCAGAAAATAAAGACAAGACAAACATGAACACTGCCAAAAGAAATACATTTTAAAATTACAATAAGTAAGCATGATTTGTTTTATTATTTCTCACTTCTCATCCTCAGATTTTCTACAGATGTTAGCATGCTTTTCACACCATAAACCTGCACAACAATTTACTTCTAACCTCTATAAAATCATCATTTAAATATTCCTACTGGAAAAAAAATCAGGTTGAGTAATGCTACTATTCACTGTTATTTAAAGTATTAATGAAACTGCTATTTTTATTTCACAAAACAAATTACCCGTTTTTATCATTTTCTACTTTACATTATGCTTTTCAAATGGCATACAATTTTGTAATTGTTCTTAATCTCTTCCATGTCAATTTGTTCCTAACTGATGTGAAGATGAGAGCTGCTGACTGTGAAGTATCAGTGCAGTATCTGTGTCCACGCTATTAAAGTTAAAAAGCCTCTTAACAGATTACTACAACTCAGAGATTATTAGAACTTAGTGCATTCATTAAGAGCTCGAAGAGAACTTCACTCTGATTAGATGCCAGATAATCCACAATGAACATCATGAATGCGTTAAATGCAGGGAATGTTTCAGAGTTCACAGGTACTTAAGCATAAATAAATCCAAGCACAAAGCACAGACCATAAAGGCATCAACTTATTAGCTCAGCCCCTCAAGAAGCTACTTGCGTTTACCGTATCTTCAATTGTAATGTTTTCACATTGTCAGTTTAATGACTTACTAAGATAGAGTGAAAAGCAAGCAGAACTGTTCCATTATAAGAAAGGAACACTGTTTCCAGTTGTCCAGTCCCTCAGCAAGAAGCCACATGATGGAAACATCTCATCTTTGTGGCCAATCTTCCAATTGCAATCTGGAGACTACTTGAGCAAGTACCTCCACATGCTCACACACAAACACACACCCCACACACTCCGCACAGCCTGACTGCCTTAGCACAGTGCTCTGCAAATCAAAACTGTGCAATACATCTCTCGTGTGCTACAATGTAGCTGCAACCTAATTGACCACAAAAGTGAGCCCTGTTTAATCACTTCAGACATATTCAGTAAGTGTGTTTACCTTAGCAAACACTGGGAAAAAAGGAGCATCAACGTATCAGTCTGCAGCTGCCTCCGTTTTCTGCAAGACAAGTTTCACTTGAGTACTTCCCCACAGTTAAAACTGAAAGAGAACTTTCGATAATCAGCATCTCTTCTTAGAGCTTCTAATCATAACGTCAGAAACGTTTGAGATCGTTTTTAGGAGACAGGATCTCTGGTGAAGAAACTTTTATTTCACGATTGCAATGGCAGGCGTCCTGTCAATAGGAGCGCATCTATGGGAACACTATTACAGCTTTTATACTTTTGCCACAAACTTAGCCCCCTGCCCTGTTTTCCCATTGTCTGGGTATTCCAGGTTCACAATCTTACTTTGATATTTGTTACATCTGTTTATTTTATTATAACAATTTTATTATATTCATTTATAAAAGTTATATAGAATATAAATATATTTATATAAAATAAAAAATTATAAATTATATTAATTTATTATATTATATTAATTTTATTATAACAATTACATTCGTTCATTACATTCTAACACTTGTTAATTCGTATTATACCTTGTACCAGCAGAGGTTTACATTTGTAAATTACAGTCTGACTCTGACTCCGTCTTGCCGCCAGCCAGTCGGCATCCTGTTGTTTCCAAGACGTCTCAGAACTCTTCTTATCTATGAGAAGTGCTAAGGGCAAACACTTGGTCCAAGGGAGTCAAGTCTCCGTGACCAACTTAGGTGCTTTTTTTATTGTCTGATCCATCTGTTCCACTTCCCCTGATGATGAGGGATGCCTAGGGGCGTGAAACTCCCACTCAATCCCTTGAGTCAACTGTTAATTTACTTTCAGGCATACAGCACACCCTCTACAGACCTGTTTAGCCAGGGTATAAATCCCTACACCTACATACAGCATCACACATAGCATGTACTCCCCACCGACTCCCTTGATGCAAGATGATCAAAATTTCCTTCATTACTGGCTTGTTTAACAATTCTTTCCCGTCTGGAAGAGTCCATCTTCCTTCAGATTCTATGGCCCCTAAATTCCTAAAGGTTTCTTTTTCTTTTTCACTGAATATCTGCTTTGGTGGGGGAGGTACTCCAGACACAAGAGTGCCCTTATAATTTTTGACTGTAAAGCAGCCTTATGAGCTGTTTTATCCACTACTCGGTTTCCCTGGGTAATAACTGAATTCCCCTTCTGATGTCCTCTTACATGTACTNGTAGAAGTACCCCTCTGTAATGTATACAGTAGGGAAATGTCAAGCTTTTCTAATATAAACGTTAGGAAAGAAAACAACCTAAAGTATCAAGATATCACCACATTAAACCGTATTCTCCTGTAGAAGCTTAAACTATGATTCTGCTGTCACTATCGATGCAAGTTTTCATTGAATGTAAAAAAAGCTGTGTAATATCTATTCAGACTTCTGTAGGAACCATGTCCACTCCTGGATTTTTATACAACACTGAAATGGAAAGAAAAAGAAAAAACGAAAAAGATTACACTGTAGCATGCAGTGGGTTGGGTGCTTTTTAAAGCTTTCAAAGCAGCTCACGGATCACAAGTCTCAATTGCCTGCATAAGCAAGCAAATGGGGAGGAAAAGTGGCTACAAAAAAAATAATAATAATTATCTACCTGAAATGACATCCAGACAGATTCCAAACTGGACAAAAAAAAAGGTTTTCTGAAAAAAGCTCGCATTCTTGACTGTTTAAACTACAGTTTTCTTCAAACAAAATGTTCACTTTCTCAGATATATTCAAGAGTGGTTGTTAACAGAGCTGACTCATTTTCAGACAACAGCCAATAAATCCCCGAGTAAAATAACTCAAACTACTGTTCAAACAGCATTTTTCTGTACTTACAGGTTTCCATCCACGCACTGAAATACAAGCTGGTGTCTATGGGCAACACAGATTCCATAACTGAAATTACACTCATAAACAACCAGTGCATTCCCAAATCAGTTTCACATAAATTAACAGCCACTTCTCAGTATTTCAGCAGTTTTCTCCTCAGTCGCAGACTGTAATGATACCAGGGTTACAAAAAATGAAGTTTCTTTCTTTCTTTCTTTTTTTACTTTGGTTCCTACAGCCAGAAATCTGCAGAGCAGGGCCTCAGCCAGAGGGAAGCAAAGCCTGGCCTTCAGCACAGAACTGGCACACGGGCAGCTTCCAACACCTGCTTTTAAAAGCAGAACTGAATTCTACTCTGTTCTCCCAAAGCCACCATCTTTAGATACTCCACATTGTACAGAAAGCACTGGTTGACCTTAAATCCAACAAAACCAGTTGATATTATGAAAACAATAGCTGCCTTACCCACACTTACATTCATATTTTAGTCATTATGTGTTCATAAAATCCTCCTTTTGAGCATGACAGTGGTGAACACTATGAGCCAATGAAGCCTGAGAACCTGTGTTAATGGAAGTTTTGATCAGAGTACCTTTATAATTCATTTACAAAATCTTTCACAAAATTTATTCTTTTGGTTTCTTCAAAAAGGAAGGCGCAAACAAGAAGGCCACATACTCCCAGCAATAATAATAATAATAATAATTACATTATTTACTCATGGTGATTGATTCATCAAAAGACTTTGTCTTAATGAGGATTTTAGCCAGTATTGTAGTTCAACATACATTCTTTTCTCCCTAATGAAGACAAGAACACAAGGGCCAGGGTCACAGAGACAAAAATATTTGCTAATCACCAACGTGCCTTCAAATGCTTAATCCATATCCTAAAAAGCATTTAATCATCTTGAACTGCTACAACTACAAAGCATATCGTATTTTACTGCAGAAAATAAAGACAAGACAAACATGAACACTGCCAAAAGAAATACATTTTAAAATTACAATAAGTAAGCATGATTTGTTTTATTATTTCTCACTTCTCATCCTCAGATTTTCTACAGATGTTAGCATGCTTTTCACACCATAAACCTGCACAACAATTTACTTCTAACCTCTATAAAATCATCATTTAAATATTCCTACTGGAAAAAAAATCAGGTTGAGTAATGCTACTATTCACTGTTATTTAAAGTATTAATGAAACTGCTATTTTTATTTCACAAAACAAATTACCCGTTTTTATCATTTTCTACTTTACATTATGCTTTTCAAATGGCATACAATTTTGTAATTGTTCTTAATCTCTTCCATGTCAATTTGTTCCTAACTGATGTGAAGATGAGAGCTGCTGACTGTGAAGTATCAGTGCAGTATCTGTGTCCACGCTATTAAAGTTAAAAAGCCTCTTAACAGATTACTACAACTCAGAGATTATTAGAACTTAGTGCATTCATTAAGAGCTCGAAGAGAACTTCACTCTGATTAGATGCCAGATAATCCACAATGAACATCATGAATGCGTTAAATGCAGGGAATGTTTCAGAGTTCACAGGTACTTAAGCATAAATAAATCCAAGCACAAAGCACAGACCATAAAGGCATCAACTTATTAGCTCAGCCCCTCAAGAAGCTACTTGCGTTTACCGTATCTTCAATTGTAATGTTTTCACATTGTCAGTTTAATGACTTACTAAGATAGAGTGAAAAGCAAGCAGAACTGTTCCATTATAAGAAAGGAACACTGTTTCCAGTTGTCCAGTCCCTCAGCAAGAAGCCACATGATGGAAACATCTCATCTTTGTGGCCAATCTTCCAATTGCAATCTGGAGACTACTTGAGCAAGTACCTCCACATGCTCACACACAAACACACACCCCACACACTCCGCACAGCCTGACTGCCTTAGCACAGTGCTCTGCAAATCAAAACTGTGCAATACATCTCTCGTGTGCTACAATGTAGCTGCAACCTAATTGACCACAAAAGTGAGCCCTGTTTAATCACTTCAGACATATTCAGTAAGTGTGTTTACCTTAGCAAACACTGGGAAAAAAGGAGCATCAACGTATCAGTCTGCAGCTGCCTCAGTTTTCTGCAAGACAAGTTTCACTTGAGTACTTCCCCACAGTTAAAACTGAAAGAGAACTTTGGATAATCAGCATCTCTTCTTAGAGCTTCTAATCATAACGTCAGAAACGTTTGAGATCGTTTTTAGGAGACAGGATCTCTGGTGAAGAAACTTTTATTTCACGATTGCAATGGCAGGCGTCCTGTCAATAGGAGCGCATCTATGGGAACACTATTACAGCTTTTATACTTTTGCCACAAACTTAGCCCCCTGCCCTGTTTTCCCATTGTCTGGGTATTCCAGGTTCACAATCTTACTTTGATATTTGTTACATCTGTTTATTTTATTATAACAATTTTATTATATTCATTTATAAAAGTTATATAGAATATAAATATATTTTTATAAAATAAAAAATTATAAATTATATTAATTTATTATATTATATTAATTTTATTATAACAATTACATTCGTTCATTACATTCTAACACTTGTTAATTCGTATTATACCTTGTACCAGCAGAGGTTTACATTTGTAAATTACAGTCTGACTCTGACTCCGTCTTGCCGCCAGCCAGTCGGCATCCTGTTGTTTCCAAGACGTCTCAGAACTCTTCTTATCTATGAGAAGTGCTAAGGGCAAACACTTGGTCCAAGGGAGTCAAGTCTCCGTGACCAACTTAGGTGCTTTTTTTATTGTCTGATCCATCTGTTCCACTTCCCCTGATGATGAGGGATGCCTAGGGGCGTGAAACTCCCACTCAATCCCTTGAGTCAACTGTTAATTTACTTTCAGGCATACAGCACACCCTCTACAGACCTGTTTAGCCAGGGTATAAATCCCTACACCTACATACAGCATCACACATAGCATGTACTCCCCACCGACTCCCTTGATGCAAGATGATCAAAATTTCCTTCATTACTGGCTTGTTTAACAATTCTTTCCCGTCTGGAAGANCACAAACTTAGCCCCCTGCCCTGTTTTCCCATTGTCTGGGTATTCCAGGTTCACAATCTTACTTTGATATTTGTTACATCTGTTTATTTTATTATAACAATTTTATTATATTCATTTATAAAAGTTATATAGAATATAAATATATTTTTATAAAATAAAAAATTATAAATTATATTAATTTATTATATTATATTAATTTTATTATAACAATTACATTCGTTCATTACATTCTAACACTTGTTAATTCGTATTATACCTTGTACCAGCAGAGGTTTACATTTGTAAATTACAGTCTGACTCTGACTCCGTCTTGCCGCCAGCCAGTCGGCATCCTGTTGTTTCCAAGACGTCTCAGAACCCTTCTTATCTATGAGAAGTGCTAAGGGCAAACACTTGGTCCAAGGGAGTCAAGTCTCCGTGACCAACTTAGGTGCTTTTTTTATTGTCTGATCCATCTGTTCCACTTCCCCTGATGATGAGGGATGCCTAGGGGCGTGAAACTCCCACTCAATCCCTTGAGTCAACTGTTAATTTACTTTCAGGCATACAGCACACCCTCTACAGACCTGTTTAGCCAGGGTATAAATCCCTACACCTACATACAGCATCACACATAGCATGTACTCCCCACCGACTCCCTTGATGCAAGATGATCAAAATTTCCTTCATTACTGGCTTGTTTAACAATTCTTTCCCGTCTGGAAGAGTCCATCTTCCTTCAGATTCTATGGCCCCTAAATTCCTAAAGGTTTCTTTTTCTTTTTCACTGAATATCTGCTTTGGTGGGGGAGGTACTCCAGACACAAGAGTGCCCTTATAATTTTTGACTGTAAAGCAGCCTTATGAGCTGTTTTATCCACTACTCGGTTTCCCTGGGTAATAACTGAATTCCCCTTCTGATGTCCTCTTACATGTACTATTGCAATTTCAGTGGGTAACAGTAAGCTTTCCAGAAGTTGTCTGATCAGTTCTTCATGAAGCAATTATTTTCCTTTACTATTGATTAATCCCCATTCCTCCCACATTTTTCCAAAGGTATGTACCACTCCATATGCATACCTTGAATCAGTAACTATATATTTTTTCCTCTCCTTTAAGGAGGTGAAGTGCTTGATTCGAGGCATGTAATTCACATGTCTGAGCTGACCAATTATTAGGTAGCCAGCCCATCTCTCTTACCTCTCCCTCATCCACTACAGCATACCCATTATATCTTTTCCCGTACACCACCCTTCAGGACCCATTGATGGACAAAAGCTTTCCCTCTCCAAGAGGGATATCTTGCAGGTCAGATCTTACATTAGTCTGACACTCAATTATATCCATACAATTACATTCTATGTTTTCCCCTTTCTCTTCCCCCTTCCACAATAAAGAAGCTGGATTCAGACAAGATTTGGTGGTTAACACTAAATCATCATCGTTGTTTCCCTAGGGAGTTTAGTAGTTCGTTTGTGGCTATTTTAACTTCCACTCTTTGTGGTCCTGGCAACAGCGGGACAAGACCATCCCTTGCATAACACAGAGCACAGATCATCGCCCTGGGCCGCACAAACCAGCAGTTATTGTAACCATAATCTCAATTGGGAATTACTCCCCAACCCCCCTTATTGTTAACTTGAGGAGCATGTAATCTCGCTATAGCCAGAACAGCAGCTTTAGCCTGCGGGCATTTCTTTTGTTAAGGCACCAAACCCCTTACAATTGGCAATGATCTCTTTCCCCCCAGTTCGACTCCTCTCCAGTTGCTCCTTTTTCCAGTGTTTAAAACATACATCCTAAAAGCGATCTCTCCAAAAGTTACCCCTTCCAACAAAGGTGCATCACTGCCCCATTGAATTACATACTAGTGCCAAAAAAAAAAAAAAAAAACCACCAAAACCAGTATCCCATTTCCTATTTCCATACCTAATCGTTTGAAAGACAGGTCTTGCCTCTTCGTCCTCCTGAGGCATCAATCGCCAACAAAAAAAACACAAAACAAAACAAGCAAACAACCAACCAACCAAACAAAAAAACCTCACAACTTGTTCACAGCTCTTTCCGATCACTACACATGCAATGCATTGACCCCTCCTGAACTAAGAGTTTTAACTGTCTTATTTCGCCTTTTCTCCTTCTTGTTCAAGAGAAACACCCAAAACCTCTCCCCTTAGAGAGAAAGCTTGCTCCCAAGCCAATATAATTTTATATATATATATATTCCAGTTTAACTTCGTTTTTTCCTTCATTACCTGACTGATACCTACAATTACCTTAGTCATCTTATCTGAGTCCTTCTTTTGTTCCTGCCATTCTTTCCACAACTGCAAACTTAAACATCTCTCTTTCTCTGACCTCCCCCTTCCCCCGAGGCTGGGCACAGCAGTCCAGAAAACAGAGGCCCAACCTTCCACGATCTCATGGGGTCGGGGAGGGGAAGGTTGCCACCTTAATTTTTTATTCCTCAGAAATCCTTTCCTCACCCATTTCCTTCTAACACACACTTTCTATGCCTTCCTCAAAAGGTTTTCTAATGCTCGCTCATTCCACCCTTCTATCTTCTGAAGCTTCCTTTGCATACTGGCCAGGTTTTAGACACAAGACTGATTTTTTTTGTAAGCCCTTGGGCTACAAACTCGTCAGGGTCCATCCCTGAATACCTTCACATCTTGTCTTTGTCTCCAGAAATTCACACGAAGTTACCGGGTGCATGTATCAATTCCTGTGTCTATACCTTCTCCCCCTTCTCCTATCTGTCAGTCTGTCTGTCTCTTCAGTCTTGGTCTCTTGTCGGCGGTTCTGGGGAGGTATCCCGCTGCTCCGGACAGGATTCACAGCCATCCTGTCAATAGGAGCACATCTATGGGAACACCATTACAACTCTTATACTTTTGTTTTCTTGAAGTTTTACCCCCTGCCCTGTTTTCCCATTGGCTGAGTACTCCAGGTTTACAATCTTACCAGATTTACATTTGTTCATTACATTCTAACACTTGTGCCAGCGAACATTGGTAAATTACAGTCTGATTCTTTGCCACCAGCCAGTCGGCATCCTGTTGTTTCCAAGATGTCTCAGAACTCTTCTTATCATATTTACATGGTGATTCTCTCCTAGGCCTCTTCCCTTCTGTCCAAGGGACATTTCTTTTGTTAAACAAAGAGCACCAGGGGACATCAGGTCTTCCCTATGCCTAGACAGACAAGTTCCAACTTAACCCTCACTTCCTCGGGCATGCAACAAAATATTACATATATATTCATCCTGGCTAAAAATAAATTGTTATTAGCTATACCTGTATATTGATAATCAATTTACAATCTTTATTTCTAATTTCTGTGATGCTAGATGGTCACAGAGACCATGAACTAAATTCTTACCTTGTTCTTCTGCAGAAACAACATTCTATTCCCACAACAAGGTGCCAGGAAGTTCCACCCATTTTCTCTCACACTTTCCCTATTTCATTTACCAGGTGGCTTTTCCTTTAGCCCTGAACAGTCCCATGAGGGATCTAACCCTCTGGACACAACAATAACCAGCCACATAGGAGCCACTTCCTCTGCAAAGCCCAAATCATTTGTACCCACAGCAGTGACCAAATACAATTGCAGAGCTGTAACTATTTTTTACTGTAGACCAACCTAACCCATTATATTTTTCTCCTCTCAGAAATGTACTGCCTGCATCTAATTACTTCTGTATGACTGCCTAAACAATAGCTACAAATTGTGAAATTTCTGCAGGATGTTATCCTTTCATAATCTTGATATAATCATAAATAGAATCTTTCACTGAATGGAAAGTTACTGTCAGTAATTTCTAGAAAGAGGGCATTTTCCAAGGTCTGTTATGACATTCAAACTCTGCTCTGATTCTTTATTTCTGTATATATGGAGGATAACCACAGCAATATTCATTTAACTGAAATTCAAGGCTCTGTTACTTTGAGTTTTCCACCATTCTATATTGAATAACTATTAGCGTTAAACTAATTTAATGTTGTATATTAGAGCAGTATTTTAGCTGTTTAAATGTGCATCAAGAGTAACAAAACCCATCTCTCTCTCCTTTGATCCAAAAAAACAGCAATTAATGCTAGATAAGCATTATCATAACTAAATGTATGCTTCACGGCTGTGGGGATTTTAACAGACTTCATTCTGAAGTACACCGACTCAGTCTAATGGTTCGGCACTGCGGGTAAGATAAAGCAAGAAGCAACGATGCTGTTGGTGTCTGCTAGGGGCAGCACAGCCTCGTACAGAGGAAACACAGGAACAGTTTCAGTAGGATGGACTGCACTGAGCAGGCATAAACTAGCGTACAACAGCGAAACATCACCACCTCACACCTCCCCCGCCCTCCACAGCCCGCCTCGCCGGCGGAAGTGACGACACCAAGGCCCGCGCTGATTGGCCGGGACGCCGGAAGGGGCGGGGATAGTACAGCGGGACCGTTGATGGTGGGCGGGGGGAGCAGTGGCGGCCGGGTTGAATATGTCGGAGGCGGAGAGGGAGCGGGTGGACGGGTCGGTTTCGTTTGTTCGTGCGGCGCTGGTGCGGGTGGAGGCTGTGGCTGCGGACTGGGTGCTGGAGTTCAGCTGCTACTGCCTGTGCCGGCACTTCATGGAGGAGCGCGGGGCCGAGTTCAGGCGGTGGAGGGACGTGGCGCAGGGTGAGGAAGCGGGCAGGGGTTGTTTTGTAATAATATCCATCCGAAGGTAACGGCGCTTTTGGGGATTTCCTCCATTTTAGTGGAATGAGCCTAACGAGGGATGCGAACCAGCCCTTCGGTTGGTGGAGGGCTGTATAATAGGTTCACGGCTGAATGTAATCCTCCTCCTGTACTCGGCACTGGTGGGGCTCCGGCTCAGGTACTCAGTACAGTTGTGGGCACCTCGATACAGAAAGGGCACTGAAGTGCTGGAGCGGGTCCGAAGAAGAGTGGGTGGTACGGTTTGGGTGCGGTTGGACTCGGTCTTGAAGGTCTTTTGCAACCTGAGCAATTCTGTGTGAATTTGGCTGTTACTGCTATCTTCATTCCAGAAGGCTTCAATGTATAATGCGACTGCTTATATACCATCAGCAGTCGCAGAAGTCGCCTCAGATGCTGATGGTTCAGGGCTGCTTAAAAAGTTAAAGTGGGTTTTCTGAAATGATGGATTTGTTGTTTTTTTTTTATATATATTAAAAAAAGTTTTAAGTAACGTATATATTGCATTCCTTGGGTTTGTTTTCTGTTAGGATGCTAGAAGCATCTCAAGGAATCCCCAGCAGAGGGAGGTGGGACAAAGCCTCACATGTGAACTTTTGAATACGAAAGCATGGGCATAGAGAAAGATTCTAGGATTGACAATGGCTATTGTCTAGATTCCAGACTTGATAGATTTATAGCGATTTTATCTGTTGGCAATAATTTTCCTGAAGATACAATGTTAGAACTCATGGGGATTTTTTTGTTACTTTCTTGACCAAAGCAAATGCAATAGTACAACTTGATTAAAAATGTGCGCAGCTCTGAATACCACAGCATGCCGAATGAGTATTACAGAGACTAGAAAAGGAAATTGCAGAAGTTGAGAAAGCTAAAGATAACTAAGTGTATCAGATGTGGAGTGTGCTGGATTAAACTAACAGTGGTTCACTTTCAGGCTGTGGCAAGTAGGAGAATTGTTATGAAAACTCTTCAATAGAGGAGGGAAGTAGAGATGTTTGTCAACACAGATACCGGTTAGAAAATCTTCCAAGAAGAATGGGAAGAGTTTAGAAAACTGTATTGGTAAAAACAATTCATTCATTTGTGCAGAGTGCAAAGTTAGAATGAGGAACTAATAGCAAACATCGACAGAGGGAGCAGTGTCTGTAAGATTACTAAGTCAAGAGTATCTATGTAATCTATGGAAAAAGCTAACTGCACCTGTAAGGTTGCATTAGAAAAGGCTTTTTTTGTGGTACCGTGAAACATTTGTGCAGATCAAAGTGAAATTTTACGGAAGCAGTGGTTTTTCAACAGGAAGGTCAGTGGAAACAGAAGGGGGTGCAAAAGTTTAGTAAGAATAAAGCAAGAAGAGATATTTTATTAGAGATAATGCTTATCTATAGCTCAGTGTGCTGTCAGGTAGAAATTGGTGGCTTACTATGTAGCCTGGAGTTCAAAGGCAGCTTGGCAGGGGTATGTGCATTGCCTACCTTATCCTGCTTTGACAAGTCTGTTAGCAGAACTAGCTTGTTCAAGTACCTACATGGCAAGGAACAGGTCTTCTAGAATCTCTAATGAAAAGCTAAGAAATGTATTTAAGTGGCTGTAGGGAGGGAAAAAATCTTACTGTTGAGGTGCTTTGAACAAATGAATTAATAGTAAACTGTTTTAGAATGTTTCTCTAAGTCTGTGCTTGCTTGTCTGCACTACCTGTGAATAATTGGTGCTATGAACATGTTGTCTACACTGCATAAACAAGGTTTCTTTTCCTTTAGCTGTAGAAGAATTTAGAGCTGTGCAATGAAGACTTTGTGTGACAAACCAAAGCACAGAATGTTTTATATAAAACCTCATCCCTGAGCTGAAGTGCCAGTGTAGGTGCAACCTAGAAGCATGTGGAGGAGCAGAGCAAGCTAAATGATCTCAAGCTACGCGCCAAGCTGACCACTTGTTCTTTTGCCTCATTTAGCTGCAGCCTTTTTTCTACTTAAGAAATTGCCAAACTCTGGCTCCATCTTCAGGATACCAAGATAGCACCCATCTCTAATAATGAGCTCATTATCCCTGCTCTTTCAGACACTGAACTCCCTTGTTTGCTATGGGAGTTGCATAAACCTGTGGCTATAATTACTGGCATTTTCTTGCTATTCTAAGTGGTGTCCTTCTTATTTCCTATTTTAGCTAAAGCTCTTGTATCACGTGTCTTTAGAAACAGAATTGCAAATGTGTTCTTTGAAACCCAGATGACAGTATAGTTCTTGATACTAGATTGGGTATACATTCAGGCTTTTAATTAGTTTGTAAATGTGTATTCCTCCATTGCTTCCAGGAAATGATCACTTCCAAGTATAATAATGGCATTGTGTTCTAGTTGTTTCAGTGAAAACCCTGCTGGGGGGGGGGAGGAGGGGAGGGTCCTATGCTGCACAATCCTGGTTCTTGCTGCACTGCAACTGAAAAATATACACAAGTGTGAACTGAAGTAGGCTGCTCAGTCTTGAACTGTCTTGTTCAAGTTGGTTGCCCTATTCTTTACTTTGTTTCTTTACTGGTTTGTTGACATTATGCTGTGTAGACAAATTGATACATACAGTGGACATTAAAATATGATGTTCACAGAAATCAGCATGATGAAAATACTTGTGACAGCTTGCTGTCTAAAGTATATAATAATCCTCACAACCTTTTAGCCTTGTAAACCCACAATGTAAATCCTCCTTGCATTTTCTGACCAGACTGCTTTTGTAGCTTTTTCTGCTTTTGATCTGTCAGCTGTCACAGCAACACCGTATGTTACCAGTTGATGCTGTACTCAGGCTGTGCAGCCATTCCAGGGAAATGTTTTCTTGAAGCAGTTATGTCTCCATAGTACACTACTGAGTAAAATAAAACTTTATTTATGTAAGATGATGTGGTGGTGTTCTGAGTTAATAAACATAAGCCTGTGATGCATTTTGCAGCTTCTTAGTTATTGTTGTGAACTGCTTCAGAGGAATAAATTCATTTTGAATATGATTTAAGTTCTCATAATACAGAATAATGTGATAATCTGCTAAATTTAATTTGTTAGGGATCTGAGGAAGCATTTTTAGTTGATAATAGCATGTAGTACACTTTTAGCCACACTGTGGCAGTGGTGGAGCAAGACTGACTTAACTTCTCTCTTCCAGCTGTTTCTAATGGCTTTTCCAAAGTAACTGCACGTCAGAAAAAAATGGCATACCTCTGTCAGCTTTTGATAAGAATTGTGGAAGGAAGAAGACTTGGTAAGTACTGTAGTTCCTTTGTTCTCTTCCACTCCCAATTGCTGTTGAAGTAGATTTGCATGAGTTTGTGTGGAGGTGTATTAGGCTTTTGCACAGCTTCTGATGTATATATAAAATGACTGAATTCTCTACTTTTGGGCTGTTCATGTTTCATGTGTACTTGAACTATATGCTGGACATGTATTATTACTCTGTGCTAACTGATTTAACTGTGTGGAGTTTGAGTAGCACATAACCATTCAAGTTGTAGATCTTTCTGTCTGAGTAGCATCATCAAAAGAAATGTACTGAAAAGAAAATCTAGCCCTTAGGGCAGTGTCTGCAAGTGTAAAGTTCAGAAAACTGCTCTCTGCACTTGTAAATCTAGAGATTCAAGTAAGGCAGACAGCACATGTACAAATTTAGATGAGAGGAGTGACTGTCTTCCTTTTTACAGAAGGGTGCAGGGCTTTCAGACAGCAACAGACCTTTGGGATTATTGTTCTCTACTTTCATCTACTTGGCTCTGGTCACAACTCACTGGTTTGGCCAAGCTGATTCTTTGTGTTCAAGTTTTTGGATTCTTAAGTTCTCTGCTACAAGTTTTGACTGCTTGATAAAACTCTGGGATTTTGGAACTTTAAAACAGTCTTGTAGCTGTGAGCAGGGAAGAGCAAAGGTGTATGCTAGCCTAGTTGTGCAACAAAGGTGTTTTCATATGATTAAAACTGATCAGATAACTCTCTTCTTGATTTAGTTCAACTTTAAAATCCCATTATACATAAAATCTCATATACAAAGAGATTTCTCTGATAATACTTTAACACTGTTATTGTATGTATCAGTAGGGAATATGACTTCCATGTGTTATCTATCACAGCATAGGGGACCTGTGTGGACAGGGAGACTGCATGAGCTTTGTAGGTAGTTTACCAGATGGTGCACAGGATACCTGTATAGCTAATGTATTTTGTGGTGCTTTCTTAATTCTTTCTTTAATTAAAATAAGGCTCAGTACAGATTAGAAAAGGGTAGCTTGTTTCAGATGTCAATTCTTTAAGAGCTAAATGCTTTGGTATTATATTAAAATAAACTCAGTGTGGAGTGTCATATTAATTGAAACAATAAGTAGGAAAACACAAGTGTGACTTCTTGTGCATGTATATATACACATATACTAAACTTTCAACAATTTGTGTTGTACCTATTTTCAAATACTTTTGCTTTTTCTGTCTTGCTTCTGTAGTTGTTACCAAATATTTTTGCTTTTTTAGTCATGCTCAAATTATTTGCTTTGTCTGAAAAATACTTCTTGTAAGGAATAAGAAGACATTGTGAGAAATCTTCCTATGGTGCCTTGTAAAATAAAAATATTCATGATGCTGTAATTTTGTGAATATCATGAGTTGAGCTAAGCTGGTGTTGTTGTGGGAAGAAGCTGACTTGTGCACTTGCTAGCATCTGGTGCATCTATTACATTGGAGGACTTGTGCAGGTGTCCAGTGATCAGACTGGGAAATGGTAGAGAGCACAGGGGTGGTTATCTTGCTAGGCTAGATTTCTGTCAGAACTGGTCACCAATCCCGTGTACTGGCACTGCCACAAACCTTGTTATTGGCGCAGTGACATGAGAGGCTGCTTCTGCTCTTCCAGTGGCAGTCCTGTTATGCTCTTCGAATTTCCCTTGGTTTAATCTCTTAAAAAAGAAAAAATTCCTTCAGATCTTTAAAAACACCCAGAGAGAGGAATAAAAATTATTTGAGGAAAAAGGGATTGGAATTTTTTTTAGTACATATGACTTCATTGTGAATGAATAGTAAATATACTTTTCCCTATTTCTTTTCCCTCTAAGAATGCAGTTTTGAAAATGACAGAAGAATTTCACCTTTGGAGTCTGCTCTGTCTTTCTGGTCTTTGCTTGAAAGGGAAGAAAGTAAAGCTGATAAACTTCATGAAGAAATTCGTCGCTTGATTCAAATTCAGGTCTGTGTGGCTTATTGAAAATCATCAGGATGCAACTATTTGTGCTGTTAAAACAGAGCTTGAGCTATGAACAGGCTGAAGTTAGTGTTCTGAGTGTCTTCTACTTTCAATTATAAGGCTGCACAAGGGACTTTGCTTGGTTCTGGTTTGTCCCTGTTTGAAATACACAGAAAACCTGTTGTAAAGGTTGTAAAAGCAAGGAAACCAGTGTGAACGAGGTGTTACAGAAGGAAAATGAGTCCTTACCCATCTTGGAAGATCTAAGTTCACAGGGAAAGAACTCTACAAAGGAAGGATCTCCTGTAGCAGTGGCAGTCCTCCCTTAAATGAGGTCTAGGAGGGGTGGGGCCAGGCTCTGCCCCTTCTGGTCATGCAGGTGAATCACCTTCACCTGTGCTCCCAGGGCTGACCAGATCTTTCCTTCAGGTGCTCATTCAGTGGTTTGGGCTGTGATCCAGCAGTTCCCATACACCTGTCAATTTGAAAAAAATTAGATATCAATTGAGAACTTCAAAACATTGCTCTAAGTTTTACTTTGAGTAGCTTTAATTTCATGTGAAGCTTTTTGGCAAAAAATAGTTTTTTATATTAGGAAACCTTGGATTTCAGGAAGAAATGTGTTTAAAAAAACAAAACAAAACTAGGAACTGTTCCTAGTAGGTGTTTTCTTTTTAAGATGGGAAGCTTTTGAAAACAAATTCTTCATGTGCTCTGAATTTTTTTTTTGGAACTTGGACTTTCTTTTGTACTGGTGGTACCTGTTTAGAAACACTTGTACAGCTCTGTTTTGATGTTCTTCCCTAATGTGCAACAAATGTGGGGGTATGCGCCCTGTTGAGCTGGAGTTAAAGAACATAGGAGAGTTCATAGACTTCTGAATAAATTACTTTTTTTATTATTTAGAGATGCCTACAAAATATCTGTGCTTAAACAAGGGATTGTTACTGATTATCAGTTGATTTGGGTTTTTTATTCTTGAATAATCATCTAAAATAATACATGTGTTATTGCAAGTGGGCTTCAGTGCATTACTGAATTGAATGTGTCCTCTCCTAAGTTACACTTAGTGTGATCATTTGACACTTTTATTACTGTAAAATGCAGCTTTTGCATTTTAGTAGCACTTAAGGGGAAGCTTACAACTATTTGGACTGTGCAAGTCCTTGAGGGGAATATCTGAGCATTTCCTTGTAAGTAAGGGAAGCTTAACATCAGTTAAGATCTTTTTAAATCTCTGTTTTTAGGTCTTTATATGTGACAATATTTTCAGGACTAGCTCTAATAAGCAGGTAATTGTTAGTCATCCTTGAGTACTTCAAAATCAAGGACTATGTATTTGCAAAACTGCAAAAGTGTGACTTGTTCTGAATTTCACATCAAATGTTTCAGCATATCTTCCAAACTTTTGATTGTAGGTTGTAGCAGTCTATATGGAAAAAGGATATTATAAGGAGGCTACTGAAGTTCTTGAAAGGCTTTTTACAGACTCAGAGTCACATAAGGTAATAACTTACTTCATTTACACTTCTCTTGTTTGCTTGTGTTAGAGGAAAAGGGAGGGACAGTTTCCCAAAGGTAGCAAATACTAGCTGCATAGCTTCATCCTTTGTGCAGTCACTTCCACACCTGTGGCAGCTGTCAGTATAAAAGGAATAATAGAAACAACAGGTGACTTTTGGGAGTGAAATGACTCCTCCTAGATTCAGATGTTCAATATTGTGGGGCAGCAACAGTCCAAACTTATCTCCTTTCCCACTCCACTTGAGCAATTTCTGGGAAAGTGATACTTCAGATTTTTCAGGCTGAAGACAGTATAAACACGCTGGTGAAGAAATTAAGAGTCCACTGCTCTAATTGGGCTGCTGACCTTTTCTGAGTCATTGCAGAGTGCTTTATCTGTCTTTTCCATTGATTAATTAGCATTCTAGAGGTTGAAACATCGGAGGTAAAGAAAGGTCATTAGCATCTGTAATATAGAGGGGATGCTGTTACATCTGTATCTGGAACAAATAACATCTGGGTCTGATTACCTCTTGGTTTGATGTTCATTGCTTCATAAAGATGTAAATCTTGTGTATATCAGTTCAAAATAAGTAACACTCACACCTGAATATACTGAAAACAGTAAGTGTACTAAGAGTGATGACTTCAGCAACCTGTAGACTACTGCAGTAATGGGAAAGGCTTCTAGGAAGTTGAAAAATAGGGAAGGGGGGGAAGAAAAGAAAAAGTAGGTTGTATATAGGCTTAAGGGATTTAACTTGTATTTGTGTGCAGTGGTTGTGCAGGCCTTTCTTTACTTTGTATTTCAGTAGTCAGCTGAAAGAACTTTTGACAACCTCCTGCTTTCCACCTGTCATCCCCCCCACCATGTAATAGCTATGTGTCATAAACCCCTGAAATGGGAGGGACTCTGGCATTTTATGGAGACAGATGCTTCTTAGTATGCTACACTGAGGAAAACAGTGCAGAGGGGAAAAAGTAGAGACCAACAGGCATAGCATACTGCTTTCAATGTTACTTGAAAATATGCATCTCTAGGAAGTTCTACTTTTTGAGCATATAACCAGAGTAAATTCCTGTTGTTAGTCCACTGTAGAATCTTTTCAAACTGTAGCATGAATTTGTCTAGGCATATTCAGGAAAATACATAATCATCTAGTTTAGCTTTGTCTATGTCCTGTTTAGCATAGATGCTAAGGTAATGGTAAGACACATTTTTCACTTGTCATTATAGCTGTCCTTTTTTAGTCTTTAAGGATGAAGCTGGCGGCCATAGTGAAAAACAAGGATCCCTATGTTCCCCTTCTCCAAAGCTTCAGTTACAATCTTTTGTTGAGTAAAGTCAAGTCTTACACTGATCTTTTCCTGAAAGAAAATGGAACTAACTTCTTACTGCAGGTATGTGAAAGATATTTTCAAAACTTTTTTCAGAAGAGGTACATGATGATAAGATGAAATAGATGCATACTTTCAAGGAAGCTGTTTAGACTGTGTTCATTTATTGCCTTAGATGAAAGGGAAGCCTTATCTTCTAATGAAACATCTTTTTAATTAAAAAGAGGTGGAATGTTTAAGAGAATGTAGGAATAAAACTCTTCTAAAATACTATGAGTTTCTATCCATATCTGTCTTGAGAAGTAATCTGGAGGGCAAAAAAGCTGGGGCTGTCACTAGGGTGTGTTTAAGTGGACAGTTCTGACCATAGATAATATAATTATTTTGCCTTATTTAGGTACTAAGAATTATAGTGAAATGAGAAGATCAAGACCTCTTAATTTGTTTAGAAGTTTAGGAATGTCAGAGGATTTAAAGATGAAAGGCTATTACTGCTTTTTCCTGTAAGATTTTCTTTATTTACAAACAGTCTTGCTCAGAAATGACTTTAAAGTTGGCAAGAACAACATTCCTCCAGCAGTTCATCTTCAGGAGGATTGTGAAGAATTTCTCATATGTTTATTTGCAGTAAGAGTACTGAGTTTCTCAATTGCAAAAACACAAACATCTAAAGGTAATAAGAGGTAAACGTTAAAATAAACAAACTGGAAGTTCCTCTAGGGTTTTCATTTTATAACAGAAAGGGACTAGGGAATCTCTTAAATGTATTCAGAGTAATAATACAAGCAATACTTTTGAAGTCTTGTTGTGCAGTCAGTTCTCAAGTTTATTTCCAAAGCTTATCTTTGAGCATAAGGAGAGAGGTTTGGAGATGTCAGAGAAGGCTCCAAAACTCCACAGGAACATACTTAGACCTTCTCTCTGTATGCACATCCTTTCTGCTGTCTGCATCATTGTTCTAGTCTTTTGAAGTCTTTTTTACTTTTCCCTGAGTTACGCTAGGATATGAAGGAGGCTACAGAGAAGGGTTTACACTTGGCTGTACAGTACGAGTGGATGTTATCCAGCACTGTACAACAGGAGAACACCAACAGGAAAGAACCAATGCAGGCTACACTTAGATTTTTCAGGTTCTGGCTGGCTATAATTGTGTAATTGTATGATTCCACTTCTCACAGGCAGCTACAAAACAAATGGAGTCTAAAGAAGGGGAAGTAGCAGGGTGGCAGAACAAAACTCTGAATGTTAAAGAAGAGAGAAAAAATGATTTGGAAGCAAAACAAAGGTTTGTATTTAGCAATGTATTGCTGAGGGATATGCTTGGATGGTAATTTGAAATTTGTTGAACTACAAGTAGGTGGAAGGAAGGACATTAAATTCTGAATTGCTTTCCAACACAAAAATTAACTACAAATGCATTCTCTATTTTTAAGTATTGGTTTTTCTGTGGTTGTTACTCTTGGCATTTACAGAAATAGTTCGATATTAAGTATTTCTTCAAAATGCATGTTTCTCAGTTTAAACAGCTGTCAGTCTTGTATAACAACAAAAACATTGATTTTATACCTAGAATTCTTAGCATTGTTTAGCTGAGAAAATTGACTGATGCAAATAGTGTGCAGCCAGCCACAAGATATTTTTGGAAGGAAAATTCCTGACACAGTTATCTGAAAGAGATATGGAAATAGTTGTCAAAAACCTATGGTAACAATTTTTAGACTGTAGAAAAAGATATGAAAAAAATGGATGTTTAAAATAAAGAAATCACTTCATGGAACATGTTCCATGTTTTTCAAGGCCTTCAGTATTGGCTAGTGGTAGTTTTGTGAATAAAGGAATTGACACAATTAGTGTTGCTGTACTTCTGTTTACATAGAAATCTTGTTTTTTTTAATTTCATTTAAATATTGTTGATTCACATGAATGGCAAGTTCCTGTCTAGGAATTATTTAAGACTTACAGAAGAGCTGCGGAGTACTACAGATAGGTAATCTGGTGAGATAACATCCATAATAAGGTAAAAAAATGCTTTTTAGGAATTGATTTTTAATCTCATTGTTGTGTTTTTCTTTTAACTGTGTTCTTTACAGGCCTTCTCCAAAAGAGAAATGCAGAGCGAACAGTGTTCAGAGTGAGTGTTAGCTTTATTTTTTACACTTCAAAAACAAAGTCATGTCAGACAGTTTTCCAGATAATTTGCTGGTTCAGTAACTGCTGTCCAGTGTGATTGGATTCATCTAAGAATGATTATGGTGAAAATTCCTAATTGCTTTATGCAGTTTCTACACAAATGCACACTTGGGGGTTGCCTCATTTAGAAAACTGAAATGATTTAAAGTTCCCTAGCAACACATTTTGCAAAATCATTTGCTTTTTTTGTTGTTCCTGGTATGCTTTGTTTTTTGTTTGCTGTACTGGGACTTGGGTATTCTGTAGAGAACAAAGGTGCCAGCCTTTAACAAGACTTGTGTCATGGGCTTCTGACCAAGATAAGTGAAGGAAGGAGGTAAAGAGGGTGAGATAACAGAGAAACAAATTGTAGTGTAAAATGAAGTTAGCATACCTGTGCATTGTCCTGATTCTATTTTTAAAAAGCTTTAAATCATGGGTTATGTAACATTTCTAGGTTTTGAAGATCATTAGCACCTTGTTACCACAAAGTGATGACATCATAGCCTCTGCATGTGGCCAACTGCTGCTTGACACAGCTACCTAGCTACTCACAGTCACTTGTTGCTTCTGTTGCATTAAAGAAGGGTGACCTCTTGAGATGCGTTGGTTACTTGTGTCAGTTAGAGCCTGACACATTCTGTAGAAGTGATGGAACCTGCATATAAAGTAGCAATCAGAAATATTGTAATTAGTTTCTATTCTCTCTATCTGAATGGGGAGTTATGGTAAAAATATTTTTTGCAGGTGTGAAATAAGTTTCATTACTATGTACTATATTTACCTAATTGTTTAAAATAACTCTTGTGAAGTCTGTTGCATATAAATAGTCACTTTTCTTGCTAAACTATCTAGTCCTTGGACTAAGATGAGATTTGTATATAAATACATTTTTTAAAGAGTTCATATATGAACACTGACATTTTCTCACTTTTCTGAAGCATATTGAAACAGTACGCTGTGTCTCACAAAACTGTTAGAATTCTAAACTACTACTTCACTGCTGATTCCTCATTGGTCTGGATGTATATTCATTGCTTTCTAGGGTTGAAAGAATGGCAAACCATGAAAGAACGTGGAGGTAATTTGCCTTGTGGCCGAAGAAGACAGGTTTGTAATGCTTCCTAATCTAAGTGGAGATAAACATGAATTTGCAGTGCAGTAGAATCCAGCGAGTAGTAGACTGAACATTGAAAATGGCTGGGTTTAAGCTTCTTCATGTTATTCAAGCTGCACTATACTTTAAGTTCACATTCTTATCCTTAAAAAAATGCATTTCTATTGCAGTTTAAACTCTTGTTATTATTACTCACGAGAGTTAAAGTTGTTGGCATACATTACTAAAGTTTAGCCCGACTCTTCTTAATCATGTTCTTTGTAAAGTTGTAAATGTACAAGTTTTAAAATAATGATGAAAGTATTTGAGTTAGAACCAGTATGTCATTCGCCTGTAAGGCTTTGAATGTCAGAGAATGTTTTCCAATTTGAAACCTTAATGGAGTTTTAGTAATTTTGTAATTCAATGCTTTGTTCAGCAGAGGTAGAAACATTTACTTGAGAAACTATTTTAATTATCGTAAATGAAGTGAGAGGCTTTTTATAATGCTACATTTCAAATAGCCCTTGACATTTTCTTCACGGGTAAGCCTGCTACTTGAAAATAGTTGTTATATTCAGTAATGCTAGAATTCCACAGGTTAAAATTACAGAACTGTGTGCCTTAATAAAGTGAATTTGAAGTTGGTGAAGTGATAAAGCATTTCTGAGTTAAATTAATATTGATTCCTCTGAAAAGTATCTCTTTAGGAGTAATATGGAAGTCTTTGTGTTGACAATTTGCAATGTTATCTGAACATATGTCCAGTTTGGTGCAGGTTATTTCATTCTTGTGTTCATTTTGATACTTCATTTTTCACATAGGAGAGGAGAATATGCGTATGCTTTTCTTTTTTTAGACTCCTCTGTGAGGAGAGTTGTGCTTTTGCTCTTCAAGAATTTTTAGTGAAGTACTGGCTTCATCTTCAGCTGTATACTTTACTCAAAATGGTTAAGGTCCTAATGAGAGCTGTTACGTGATACCACCATATATTGTTGGAGGTTGCTTGAGAACAGAATTCTTCATTTTTTTCCACAACTCTTAGGAATAGTTATATCACTGGAAGATTCCTTAACACTTTCAAATGCAGCTAGTGCTTTTAAAATATATATTTTCACATGATTTGCCAGTTGTACTCAAAAGGATGATTATTTCTACATCATATTTGCATAACTATTGTCAGCCATGCTGACAAGCATGCATGTTTCATCAACCTTGTTACTGACATATTTTGAAAGTAATAGGACAACAGACACAGAATTAATGACAGCTTTATATTCACCTGCTTACTTATTCAGGTAGTTTCTATGTAGTCAGCTACAGACCCTAGGGCTCGTGCACAGATCTCACTAGAAAAAAACATGCTGTGTTCTTAATTCTATTACTGTAAATCCAGCATTATTAGAAACATGAGTTTATACAAACTTACAGAAAAGGGCATCTAATAGTAGTGAACTCTTGAAAAACTTGTTGAGAGGAACTTAAAATTGAACACAATTAAAAGTTATGCATTTGTTCTCTGCCTGATATTAGTCATATTAGTGAGACCTCTTCTTAATGTTGTATAGAAAGCTATGATACTGTTTTTTTAAATAACTGCACCTCTGCTTAGTTATGTGCATTATATAAGATTGTCCACATGCTTGAAAGAATGCTGTGAATTGTGAATGTCAGAGCTGTTGACTTCTAGAACTTCCTTTTCCATCCAGTCCCTCTTTCAATGTTGGCATTGTTTGCTCCTGTTTTGTAAATAGCATTTCACTGCAGTGCTTCAGTGCCTGTTTTCTGCCTTTCATTACTGTTTTCAGTTAGCTGCAAACAACAGTCTGGAGTGCTGTTGAAAGGAAATGTTTTCTTCTTCCTAAATTAAACTCTTACGTTCTGCAAGATTTAGAGAATTTTAGGGAGCCCATTGTATAGACAAGATAATTTGAGAACATTGCCAGTCCTTTAAGTTGTCTAAAATGAGCCTGAAAAATTTCTTACGTATCTGAAAATCTGAATTTTCATAATTAGGTTGAAGTTGCATAGAGAAAAATCAACATATCAAAACTTGGATGAAAAACAAAGTAGAGTGCACAATCAAGGGAGAACAAATTACTAGCACAAAACTAACTCAAGAAGTGTCACGATCTGATATGTGAAGGTATATCTACGCAATCTATACAGTTAGAAGCGGTCTGTTACTCATTATGTGTACATATTCTTTTCCCCAAATTACTCACTGTAGTTTATAGGTTGTCTTGAACTATTCTACACCTATTTTTGTTTTTACATTCTGTTCATGTATCTTATACAGTTTTCCTAGCACAAGCTCCTTTTTGGTTTTTTGGATAATGCTGTGGAAGTTTGCTTACAAACCTAATGCTGTACTCATGACAGCAAAGCATCAGTTTCCCTCTTTGTACAAGGAGTATGGAAATGTAGCCTTGGAAATAGTTGCAGCTTCTCCAAGTCCTGCTTACTACAAAACTGTTAAAGGATGTTAGGAGCAACCGCCTCCTCCAGCAGTTTCTGCCCAAGATTGCTGGAGCCCAACCTGGTGTGCTCTAGGGATGTGGGGTTTCTCTACAAGCTGAAGGATGCAGCTGCTGCTTTCCATTCAAGCTGTAGTGAAGCTGAGTCTTGTTTCCCAGACACAGGCACTGATGTGGCCAGTCACACAGCCTGCATCAGGCACTGCTGTCAGCAGCACTCACAGAGAAGACCCACATAAAACACATACAGCCCCTTCACCTGGTGGAGGACTTTACTTATGAAAGCACACGCAAGTTGGTGGATTCCTCCAAGTACCCTTCTGTCAGCCTTGTTACACCTGCCTGGGTCCTGTTATGTGATCCTTTATTTTCCTGTCTCTTTCTTTAGCTCAGTTTTGATTGCTAAGCACAACGCTTTAGAGTATGGAGTTGTTCTCCTGGTTGCATTGGGTTGTCCATCCTGGCTGTATCCCCTCCTATCTTGTGCATTTTCCCTGTTTGTTCACTAGAGGGCAGCATGAGAAGCAGAGAAGACCAATGGTGAGGTGTTATTAATACTGTTTTTGGCACCTATCCTAAGCATAGCACCATATCATCTACTGTGAATGAAGTTAACTCTGTCCCACAACAGTCAATACTGTTATGCAATGTATTCTTCACCAAACCTATTAGATAAGCTGGATATGGTGAACAGGAACAGCAATTTAGATTCTTCAGATAACGAGGCTCTAGAAAATACACACTTGTAAAAGCAATCAACTCCTTTGCTAATTAAATTGTGCTGACTGGATGGACTGTTAGTTGCAAATGCTTGTTAACTAGTGAGATCTGCAGTAACCTCTGTAGAAGTCCAATAGCTAGAATTAGATTTTAGTGTGGAAGATGGTGGTACTCACAGGAATGCCAGTGTGAAATCAGGGAAAACAGACCTTTTGTAACCAGTGTGGTTCATGAGACCATCAGACCAGTGAAAGAAACACAGATTAACACAGATTCATTAAATGGAACACCTACAGAATTGTCTATACATCTCAACTCAATCTCATCAATGTTTTTGAGTTAATGCTTTTTTTCTATAAGTGAAATTTTTGTTTTTTTCAAAATTTATTTCCTGAGATCTGAAAAGCATGTTACAAAATGCCATTTGAAACATAACCTAATTCTTACTCTTCAGATGCATTTTTCCTAAACAGCTCCTCCAAAGAGAGATTCTGTTCTCCATTTGTATAGGTGTACATCTCATCAGGCAAATTGTGTATCATCAGTGTGATTGTGTCCTTGTTTTGGCTGAGATGAGTTTCTTCACAGTAGCTAGTATGATGCTGTGTTCTGGATTCAGGAGAATAGTGTTGATAATACACTGATGCTTTGATTGTTGTCGAGCAGTGCTTACTCTGAGAAAGGACTTGTCAGATTCTCACACCTCCCTGCTGTCAAGGAGCTGGGAGGGGGCTGAACCAGGGCAGCTGACCTAAACTGGCCAAAGGGATATTCTATATGACATGCTGAACATTAAAACCAGGGGGAATAATTTCTTTTAAGCCATGAGTTGCTATTTGAAAGTGAGAAAATGACCATATGTAACTACAGTAAAAATGCACAGGTTAAAAATAACCTGATTAGGATATGTGATCTTTTATTTCATACACTTTTTTCTAATAAAGCTACAATTAATATAATTAAAAATAAGTCAAGCACTGGACTTCAGTTTCATGTACACTCTTAAAATTGTACTGATGTTTGTGTAGAAAACCAACTGAGGAAGAACTGGTGCACTGGAGAACTTCAGTATAAGGCATTACTCACAAATGTGTATCTGCAAGTAATTTTGTCTCCTTTATGAGACAAACTGCCTCCCTTACAGATTAAAAAGCTTGTAGATCATGACAGTGGCATGTAAGTAGTAGGTTCAATAAATGACCAAACATCACAGAATTGCAGGGATTGGAAGAGACCTCCAGAGATCATCAAATCCAAGCCCCCTGCCAAAGCAGGCACCTTAGACCAGGTTGCACAAGTAGGTGTCGAGATGGGTCTTGAATGTCTCTGCGGAAGGAGACCCCCACAACCTCTCTGGGCAGCCTGTTCCAGTGCTCCATCACCCCTACTGTAACAAAGTTCTTCTGCATTTTAATATGGATCTTCCTGTGTTCCAAGTTTTAGGCCATTCCTAGTTGTCCCATTGCTTTGCACCACTGAGAAGAGTGTGGCCTCATCAATTTGCTTCTCACCAAAAGTGAGCTTTAAGTATATAGCTGTTAGCTGATCTCACTTGAAAATCCCTATGTATGATTTTGTTTCCATCAGCATTTTAATTGTTGGGATTTATTTTTTTTCCTTAAGCACACTAAAATTCCATTGTTTGTTGATGAGCTGTGTCTTGATTCTGAGATTGAGTTTCTAGGCTAAGGTATCACAAAACACCTTCTGTTGTGACATGTGCTAGGATCAATCTAACGTTTCTTTCAATGCAGTTAGCTAATGAAGTAAGATAATGCAAGCCACATTCAGAACAAAGCCAAATTTACCCACTGTCTTTTTTCCTTCTGTAACTTAGGAGATTTGAAGCTCTTTTTTTTTTGTTGTTGTAAGTGATGCCTGCTACTGCACTGTAATGCTCCTGTTGTAACCTTTCATGTTGTATTTAGTCAAGTTGTTGTGCTCAAAAGAATTCAGAATGAGCTTACTGACAGCTAGAATGTCTGTGCTGTGACAGAGCTGACCAGACAGCTACGTAAATACTAGCTTTAGTGCTTACTGTAAGTTTGGTTCTTACATGAGTGTCTTTCTCTGTTCATGTATCGTGTATTTTCTCTATTCTTCCCCTAGCCGTGGACTTCCGATGAAGATATGAAGCTGAAATCAGGAGTAAGGGAATTTGGAGTGGGCAACTGGACTAAAATTCTGATCCATGGTGACTTCAACAACCGAACTAGTGTCATGTTGAAAGATCGGTGGCGAACGCTGTGCAAAATCAAATAAGGATAATTTGCACACAGTGTTTGACTATTTTGGTGCCTTCCGTGTGTAAGGACCTGTCTGTTCAGAATGATGAATTTATAGTCTCAAGAGTGTCCAAAAACGTTGTCCTAGAACAGGATATGGGTGTAATAATGACTTAAAGTCTGGCCTTCTGTCTACATGCAAGAGCTAGGTTAATTTATGCAATGTGGAGATGTTTAGAGTGGTTGTGAGTGGCAACATACTGCCTTTGTAGATGCTCTTTATAAAAAGTCAACTCTTGTGTATTTTTAAAGGGTTTTATCGGTGCCAAGTTTTATACGCAGTCAGAACTCTTACAATTTCTACCATAATCTATTCTAATCTTATTCACTTCGCTTTGAAATTCTGGTCTGACTTGACATCTCTCTCAGCAAGTTATACAACAAAATATGTACGTGTTGTCATTGCTAATTTAACAGATTCCTTTTTTTTTATTAAGTTAAAAATGTAATACATTTGTATTTACCAGGATTAAAAGTGCTATGTATGTATTGGAGAGAAAATACAGGACTTTTTTATATTTTTAAACCAAGATTAAGTTCTAGTTTATATTGGCATAATTACAGTTCTTGTCTTGCAGAAGAGAGTGAAAAAGATCATCTCCTAATAGCTCTTGATTATCTTTTGCCACTTACCTTGTCTTGAGGAGTGGCATTATTCTAGACCAGCAGGGAAGGGAAAGCTCCTTTCCTGAGTAGCCCAGGTGGGGCTCTGTTTTGGCACTGACAGCACAGACCATGGAACATGAATAACCTGTGCTGTTGTCTCAGCAGTGCAGCAGGCACAGACACCCTCTTCTGGTTAGCTACCTACATACAGGTTTCAGCTGATCACTGTAAACATTTTACTCATGAGAGACTCTGAGATCTTCCAAATTGTATGGAAGACAATTCCTGTACCTCAAAAAACCATGTGCTTTCTGCTATTGTACTGATGTGAATCTAGATAGTGGGTATAGCATTCTCAGAGGGCTTCTTGCATTAAGATTAAATAGTCATGCACTGTTACAAAGGTTTATGGCCTATTTTTTAATGCATGCAGGACCTCAAACAGATCACCTTCCTAATTCCTGCCAAATGTTGCAGTGTTTCTTTTTACAGCTGTGGCAAGCAGTTGCTGTAAGGTTCCACAAAGATGCCCCATGTCTTAACAGAAAATTTTCTCAGCCTTAAGGCATCGTATTTTTACTGTAAATGTGATGAATCTCAGAAGCTTGATAAAATATGGTTTATGTACTGAAGCAAAGAATACTAGAGCAGCTGTAAGCCAGCAATTGAAAACAAAAACAAAATCACAGCAGGTGTGTGACAAGTGAGAAAGCCTGCAGTATGCACTCTCCAAAGCTGTGACAGTAATTCAGCGTAATGGGTAAGAAAACAAGGATTAGAGCCATGTGTGTTGCAGCCCTGCCCGTGTCCTAATACTGTAGGTTCTGTATTAATTATTGCACATGAGCAGGTTTCACTAGTAGTAAATGTTTTCTTTTACTGTAGCTCTAGTTACGATGGTTTATTCCTGTATGTAGGATTAAGTAATTTATATCCTTTTTTAGTTGTAGCTTGCCAATTGCTGTAATGAAATCCTACTCAAGGCGGTTTACAATAAAATACCATTCATTAAGGAAATGTCTTCAAAACTTAGTGTATTTAACGAAGTCTTGTTTGCATTTATCTGCCATAAAATTCACACTGCATGCTAGTGATGTGAAGTTCTTAGCAAGGCTACTTCAGCAACGGCACTAATTGTTCTCACACTTTCCTGAGGGTGGCTAGGCAGGGAAACTGCAATGTAGGCACAGAAATACTTACACATTCATACTACAAGCAACTGTCTAGGTGATGCTGGGAAGGAACAAGGGATCTAAACTGAAGTCTGGTTTTAAATCTCAGACTTTCCTTTTTATTCACCCTTTACAACTTGATGACAGTAGCTACCTACTTGAGAACATTTGGTTGGCTCACCAGTGAGTAAGATCAGTGCCTGCAGACAGGATTATGACCTGTAAGGAACACAAACCTCAGGAAAAGAAGCTACTGTGGTTAGAAACATCTGCTCTTTAATGACAGAAGAAAAATAAGGATATTTGCTTACAGCATTCTAATACAATTGTCAGTCTTAAGTGTTTTCTATTGAGGCAAAGTGTTCCCAAAAATGCTTCTTCTGAAAGTTTGACTCCTTTAAAGTTCATTCAGTCTCTACAAAATACAGCATGAAGATGCAGGTCTCGTCACTTGAGCTAATTTCCTTAATTCTTTTTTCCTGTTGCTGTTTAAAGGTCTTTTAAACTCTTATGTAAAAATAAAACTGTGCACAAGGGGACATGAACACTGCTCCAGCTGCCGAATCTTCTTCCACGTTCCTTGGCACCGAGAGTTGCCAACTGCTTCCCAGTGTAAGATTTTACCTCTGAAATGTGACAGTAAATGAATAAAAAATAACTGCATTTACAGCCAACAGCAAAAAGTATACTTTTGCTGAATGTTATTGAACATAAGACTAGAATTAGAACTTTAATTAGCACATCCTGCTGTTAAAATGCTTTTGCTGTCATTATACTTGGAAATGTTCTAGAGCAGGCACTGTATTAATATACAGGATGGTTGGATGAGTAAATGGCAATGTATGTATTGTGCAGCACCTTAATAAATGTACAGATATATAGGCAAATGAACAGAATATATAGACTGAAAAATTTGTTGCAAATAGTAAATGGTCTTATTTCAACATTGGCATTCTAGAAACTATATATATAGTTTAAACATGAAATCAGGTTTGGATTATGGTGGCAAGTAAATTTTATTAAGTAAAAATGCTCAGAACTCATACTTTTAAGAGCTCTTGCACTGTAGAAGTTGGGCCATCCCTCTGCATAGTAAATAAAGCACTGAAGCTCAATTCATGTACTGATGTTATCAGTTTTATCTGTGTTAGAAATACATCAGTTCAGTGGCGTTTGTTTGCGAGTTGGGAAGGTAAATCTGAGCTCTGCAAGTGATGCAAACTGTTTCATTATCTTTGGCCTAATCAGCACAGCTTTTAAAGAGACCTGGACAGGTCCCAAGTTCTACGCTAGGTTCCAATGCAGAAGAGACAGCAAAGAAAGGTTTTCTTTACCCATCTGTGTTATGGCCATCTCCAGAACAACGGTGTGTGTCAGTGCTCATAGCTGGAGGCTGGCAGGCTACACAGACAGTATGTCCTTCTCGTAGGTACTGCATCCATCGGGCGTACGGCCGATGCTCCAAAGCGCAGTAATGGGAAAGTGACTCTGTTTTAAATTCTACGCAGTACCTGCTCGAAAGGGAGAGAGTTAAATTAGCTACAATAGGTAAAGCGCAAGCTAGACAGAAGCTTGAAATGTATTTGTACATCATTCAGGTGGAATTTATGAAGTGAAGTGCGAGTTTGACAACTTAGAGCAAAAAATTTTGTTTCTGACCCTAATTAATTGGTTCTTAACAACATCAAGTAAATTGTTTCTCACATTCTACTCCCTTGTCTGGTACTTTATATACTATCTCACTTTCTGGTTGTGTTCCATATTCTTAAATTACGTTGGAGAACGTATCTTAGTACCTGTATTTTTTTCTTTCACCACTGCTAGAAGAGCAAATGGAAAAAAGGCTTCCAGAGTGCCTGTAGGCTTCATTGTTCCAGACCAAGCCTTATAAGCACTGTGGAACCAGTGACAACCATCTCTGCTAGTATCCAAAGAGACCTTTATTGCTTTTCATTTTTGGTTAAAAACAAGTTCTTAAGACAGATTGCATTTAGCCCATTTTGGTTGTTCAGAGATCTAATTTCTCAGGCTTGAACTTATGGATATATTCGGTTTTTATTTAACTTTATGATTTGCTTTCAAAAGCATCTATCCTCAAATTTGTTGTGACCTCAATACCTAATTCAGGACAATTAGCAATTAACAAAAAGCATCTAGCAAATGCAAATGACTGGAGACAAAAACAATGGAAGCTGTAGCCTGCTGAATGATGGCAAATTTAATTAAGTTTTTTTCTGTAGCCAGATATTGGCTATGAAACAAGATGACCCACATGCATATGATAAATGGATTACCCAGTTTCTTTGTCAGAGGGCCAGGGGGAGGATGCTGCTCTCGGTTTTCTTTCTTTACCATATTCAGAGGTAGTTATGAAAGCAGGAACTGAGGAAGAAAACAGTAAGGCAGCAAGACACAGTTGAGGCATATTTCAATTACTGTAACAGGGGATAAACAGGAACTTGTGGATGGCGATTAAGGAATGGCAGCACTGAGCCTCAGCCCCATTCCTTACAGCTAAGTTCTCTGTGTATAATGCATCTAGAAATGGTTGCTATCTAGTCTGTGAGGAAATAGGATGGGCTGGAATACTACAATGTTTCCTGTTTTGTACTGAATTTGTGTTCTAACTTTGCAGAGAGATAACTTGATACTTAATGCGGGGCTTAAATCAAGAAACCAAAGAAATGTGTACAGCTTAGTTGCCTATTTAATAGCAATTAATCAAAAGCAAGCAGCAACATAACAGCAGAATATAAGGATGGAGGCGTTGGATGGCGCCCTGGGCAAAAACTGATCCAGTGGGTGGCAGCCCTGCGCACAGCAGTGGGCTTGGAACCGCGTGACACTTAAGATCCCTCCCAACCTAATCCATCCTGTGATTCTAAGTTGTGTTTTCCATCAAATAACTGCAGATTGCTGCTTTTTTTTCAATTTGTTTCCATTAGTGGAAACTACATGTAAAGGTTCTGATGGAGACAGGTGTCCAGATAAAGAGAAAATACCATGCTCGTGTCCACAGTCCTGCCCCTGATAAGTCAGGTATTCCAAGCAGCCAGCCTTCTCCTCCAGAGCAGGACAAGGTTCCCCAGCATTGGCAGGTTCCTGCTGTACGTAGCGCCTACGTATTCGCAGGTTGGGTTTACACTGTTCTGCACAGCCACTCCAATGACTCCACTCCCCCACGATGCATGGACGAGCTGAAAAGCAGTAGTAAACACATGACTAATGGTTACAACTTCTGTTTTATCCTAATTACTCTCCAAATCTTAAGTAATAAGACAGTGCCATGTTTTTCTTTCTTAATTTTGATTTTGTTTACTCTCAATGCAGTGATGTGTGTGTCACATATACACAGACACAGATAATTAAGCGTAATAAACAAAATGTTTAGAAATGCAATCTCCAAGATCCTTTTCTCCTGATTCACAATTAGAGAACAGTATATTTGAATTTTAGACCTCATGGATCACAAACTTGATCCTAGTCTCCAGCTGATCTTATCTGTGAGACCAGGAGCACTTAATAAGGCCTTGGTTGGGTTGTGCCGAGGTGTTGCTGGCAGTTTTTGGTGCCCATTCCACATTGCCCCCTTGCCTCAAATGGGGATGAATCCCTGTGGCACAACACCTCTTCAACTCTAGCAAACAAATGTCAATTGTGTTGATGAATTTGGCCGTCTAAAACATGTGCATGTAATAATAGATACTTATTCTTCTTACATACTTGCTGCAACGCATACATGTGAATGCATTCGTGGTGCCCATAAACACTGGTTATTTTCTTATGCTGCCATGGGGATCCCACATAGTATAAAAACAAATGATGGACCTGCATAAACTTGTAAGGCTGCTCAAATTTTCCTCCAGGAATGGAAGATTAGATATGTTATGGGCATTCCTCATTCTCCCACTGGACAAGCCATCATTGAAGGTGCTCATCAAACACTGAAATGTATTCTTAATAAACAAAAAAGGGGGAATACAGGAAACACACAAGAAAAGATTATGTAAGGCTTTGCTTGAGCTGAATGTTTTGAATCATGACCATACAGATACAGCTCGAGTAGACCACCATTTTAAGGCCTCCCCAATGCTCAAGGAACAGACAGTGATTAGCTTTCAGAATATGGCCACAGGGCATTGGGAAGGACCCTTACCACTGATAACTTGGGGTTGTGGATATGCTTGTGTTTCCACAGAGACTGACCCTATGTGGGTTCCAGCGCAATACATTCGGCCTCATCTTGAGGCAGAAAATAGCATCCAGCCCTCATAATGCCTGGGATTGTGTGTTTATTTCTTATTGGTATTATTTTGCAATTTCTTGTATTGTAGATAACTTATGGGTGCCATAGTGAGTGACGAGAAACATCTGGATATCCCACTGGATGGTATCATTATTACAACGTTGGTAATGGTATGACAAAAGTGGGTGGTTATCCTGTGTTACAAATGCAGCCCCAAGAATTAGAACTACTAGACGTTATCTAGGTTGCTGTGTGCTTCTTCTATTTTAGTAGTAGATCAAATGTGAATTGAACAGGATTTGATGTTACCAGTACTGGAATCTATTTATACTGAACATAAGGAAAAACTCTTTCTCTCAGAGAGTAGTCATGCACTGGGATGGCCTGTCCAGGGAGGTGTCCAGGGAGGTGGTGGAGTCGCTGTCCCTGGCAGTGTTGAAGAGGCGTCTGGATGAGGAGCTATGAGATATGGTTTAGTAGCTTGTGGTAGCAATGGTAATGGGTGGACAGTTGGACTAGATAATCTTGTAGGTCCTTTCCACCCTTGTGATTCTATGATTCTGTGATGACCAGTGTTCCCCCAGCCCTGCCAGGGCCCCACAGGGTGTGCTTGCAGCAGCAGAGGTGAGTGGTGCAGGGACACAGTTCCAGGATGGACGGCAAGGAGCGGGGGGTACAGGGGTTTGCTGCTGGGGGATCAGGGCATCTCTTCTGCCTGTCCTGGAGAAAGAGTGACCACAGCCTGCCTCTCTCTTTCGCAGTTTGTGATGCTTGCCACCTGCCGCAGTGCAAGTGAGGGCAACAGCTTCCCGACCTCAGCTCTCCCCAGCCCACCTCACAGCCTGGGGCCATGGAGGTGCCATTGGACTGGACCTGCCCCGTCTATGGGCACTGTCAGGATGATGAGACTTTGCCTGACACCCAAGACTTTTCAAATATGCTGGAGAGCATGCCCAGGTTATTCCCTACAGGTGTTCAGAAACTCCACACTAGCACCCCACTGACACCATGAAAAGTGCAAGACGGTGAAGTACTGCTCAAGTTGTCATGAATATCTATAGCGTATTAACAGCCCAGCTATCTACAGCTCTCAAGCTCTTCCTCAGCCTCATGATGGGCCTACTTCTTCAGTTTCCATTTCAGTAAAGGTGTAGATTTCTGCATTTGAGTAGAAATTGTTAGGGCAAAACTTAGCTATAATTTCCCTGCCATGATGGTGAAAACAAACTGCAGATCAATCTCTTGTCATTAGCACAGTGATTGATATTTTGCATTATATCTTAAGAACTTTCTTTTTCCTTAGCTAAACTGTAAATATATTTGTGAAGGCTGATAATCCACTGTAGCAGCCTTCACTTCTCTGTAACACTCTGTAAGTGCTGTCATCATATAATGTAGAGAGTGAGCTGTGCTTTCATGTTTGTCACTTCACAGCCTTTTCAGGAGAGAGAGAAATGACAGACTAAGCATCTGCTAGTTTTGGTACTGTCTCGAACTGACAAACACTTCAAGATCTACCATATTTGTTACCCTCTAGCCATTTCCTTCCTTATTTTATTCTCTGTAGTGTGCCTACCAATGATGGTGTAATCCTTGTAGCTCTCATGAGGTCCTCCTGGTGGATGACAGGTTGGCCATGAGCCAGCAGTGTGCCCTGGTGGCCGAGAATGCCAATGGCATCCTGGGGTACATTAGGAAGAGTGTGGCCAGCAGGTCAAGGAGGGTGACCCTCCCCCTCTTCTCTGCCCTGGTGAGGCCTCACCTGGGATACTGTGTACAGTTCTGGACTCCCTGGTACAAAAAAGACAGGGATCTCCTTGAAAGAGACCAGCGGAGGGCTACAAAGATAATAAAGGGCATGGAACACCTCCCTCATGAAGAAAGACTGAGAGCCCTGGGTGTGTTCAGCCTTGAGAAAAGAAGACTCAGAGGGGATCTGATCCATATAAATATCTAAGGAGCAGGACGCAAAGGGACGAGGCTGGACTCTTCTCAGCAGTGTGTGGTGATATGAGGGGAAATGGCCACAAACTGAGGCATAGGAAGTTCCACACAAATGTGCATGGGAACTTCTTCACAGTGCAGTGATGGAGCACTGGCACAGGCTGCACAGAGAGGAGGTGGAGTCTCCTCTGGAGACATTCAAGACCCACCTGGATGCCTACCTGTGCAACCTGGGCTAGGGCGCTGCTTTGGCAGGGGGGGTGGATGCGATGATCTCTAGAGGTCCCTTCCAACCCCTACAATTCTGTGATTCTGTGATCTGGAAAGGTGACCCAGGCTGAGCAGCCATATTCCTCTGGGTGGTTTCCCTTCTTGTTAGCACATCTATCTGGTACCTGTATATGACGGTCCTCAGTGAGCTGGGAAGGGCTGTGTCTTCTGTTTACCTCAGCCGTGAAGTAAGAAAAGCAGAACAGTACAGCTCTGTCAGTCCATGCTGCTTCACCTAATATCATTAGCTGCTTTCTGTCCTCTAATAGGCTTATTTTTTCAATTAAATTATAATTAATGTAATGTAATTAAAATACTATCATAAATAGTTTTATAAATACCTGGACATATCTGTGTTAATATTACAGTTTCTTACTGAACTGGAAATTCCCCAGTTTTTCAGTGTTTTCATTGCACATTGCAAATAGGCTTAAAATTATTTTTTGTACAGTATTAATCACATTTTACTTTGCTTTCTCAATCTTTTAAAGGCAGGTCTTCAGCACGGTACCTTGGGAACAGCACAAAATATATGTAGTCAGTGGTTGGGATATCTTAAACTGGTTCTGAATGATCTTTGAATCATGCCTCTCGTTAACTATAGCTAAATAAAGCTTTTGCCTTTTCCACTCAAATGCGATGGGAATGTGTCACACATTTTGGATCACATTTTCTCCTATATTTCCCAATTACAACTTAAATCCCTGGGAAGCTTTACAGATTAACCCCTAGTTACGTTCTTTTATCAGTGTTGCAGGAAAACGAAGGGACCAACATAGTCATTCAGACAAATACTGCATGCCCTCTGGGATTCTTCTGGGAAGAAGCAATAAGAGTTAATAACTTCTTGTGTTTGTGACTGGTTTTGTATGACAGAAAGCGCTGTGTTTGCTCTCTCAATAATTCTCTGATTTCTCAGAGCACTACAGACATCATAAAGCAGGTGACATCCCTGACAGAGGCTACCTGGCAGACACTATTACAGTTCCCCTCCATTCCTCTCACTTTGCAGCTGACCAACCTGTCCACTTTATGGGTGACCTGGCAGCCATGGGCATGCAAGGGAAGCTGTGTCCCACCTTTAGGGAGCTCTACAGCGCAATACCTCTAACTGAAAGAGAAGCAAAGAGCATTCCTGGGCACTCAACCACCGGTTGTCCACCCAGATTAATCATCGGCATTCCCTGGCATTTGCTTCTCCTTACTGACAAACACTTTCCCCAACAGCCAGGATATGATTTGTGGAACAACAAGGGGGGCTGGGATGGGAAAAACTGCATCAGACATTGCTCCAGCACCTCTTGAGCCCTCAGGTTGTACCTCAAAGCACACCACACAGTCCCTGTGACTCTAAAAGCAATGTGTACTTTGATTTATTGATACAAGCATTGATGTTGATGCCTCCTACAGCTCACCACCACCTACAGTGCAGGATATAACTGTCATCTAGCCAGGTTTCCTTATCTGCTGACTCTGTTCCAAGCTGGCTATTAATGACCTGCAGAAGCAAGAATTTCCATGTAATTTTAATCCCACATTAGCACCCTCACATGCAGATAACATCACGTCTGCATCACATTTTCCACACAGAAAACTCCCAAAGAGATTTAGCAGCTGCATAACAAATAAAGGGATGACTTTATGTCTTCCTGGAATTAAACCAAGCTGACAGTGAAATACTGGTCATCTGCAGCAATATATGGCAATTTTATGGTCATAAAAATTTAGAGCAAGAAGTCTGAATTGCCTCAGTCATGTGAAATAATAAGAAAACTGGGTTGCTAGAATGGAATTCAGCCAGAGGGATAATAACCATGTCACTTGTAGTCAATACCCAGAAATCATCATGGGACAGTACATCAATTTTGTCCCTCATTGGAAAGATGTCAAGTTCTCCAACACAATGGAGAAACTGGTCGCAGAGCTGACATATAAGGAATGGTGTCATTTCTTGAAAGAAAATAACATAAGTAAAATAGAATAAATTATCAGAGACCCATCTACATCTTCATGGTCTCTTTCTACATTTTCACTGGTCCATTTTAGTCAGCCCAACACTGATGGATGATCACTGAAAGAATGAGGACTGATTTGGAAGAGGATACAAGACAAAGGAATGTGAAGGATGGGATTTGTACTCAGGTACCTACCAAAACGTGCATGCTAATGACTTAGAATTTCAAAGATACACCAAAAAAATTGCTCTGCTGTCCTATGAAACACAACGTGAGTCATCAGGCCTTTTTAAAATGCATGTGTTTTAAACTCTGCAAATCACACATTTTTTTTCTGAGTTGCCCCGTTATTTGACTTTCTCTCATCTCTGGAACAAAAGGTTTTACAGTATCTTCACTGAGTAACTATATAACGTGTCAGAATGTATACGGGTCTGTGGATTTTCTTCTAACAATCATTTCCATTCAAGCCACATGGTCTTTCTTTTTTCAGACTTTCTCATTGGATAGTACTTTCTATTTACAAAAAGTCTTGGTTCATTGCTAGAACTGCAAGGAAATTTATTTTACAACAAATGTAAGGAAATTTACTTAAAAACTGTTGGACATAGGTTTGGCAGCCCCCAGACTCCTGCTGAGCCACCTACTTATAAAGTACCAGGCATAGCATGGCTTGTAGGCATGACATTATTCAACCATAGTGTGGGCAGAACTCCCTTCCTTACACTGGTTTCTAATGTTTTGGAGCATTTCTTTCGTATGATTCCTTGATCACATATATTCGAGGATGTAGTTTTACACTTTCTCCAAATACTTAGTCCTGTAAAGTACTTGCAAAATGATGAAATGTGATTTCTGATTGTGCTGGAGTCGTGAGTGATGACAAAAAAGCTGCAGCACAACTGGCCACTTTTCCCCACTTTTCTGCTTGAATTTGTTTTAGCTCTGCATTCATAGAATCAAAGAATCACCAAGGCTGGAAAAGACCCACAAGATCACCCAGTCCAACTGCCCACCTATCACCAATAGCTCTCACTAAACCATGTCCCACAACACAACGTCGAAACATTCCTTGAATACCTCCAGGGTTGGTGGCTCCACCACCTCCCTGGGCAGCCCATTCCTGACCACTCTTTAGGGGAAGTAGTATTTCCTAACGTAAATGTTTCAGAACAGTACTTCATATGAACTAAGCCCCACGCACCCAGCAGAGCTCCCAGCCCGCGGAGCCCACTCACGGCCGTTCCCGGGGCACGGGAGGGGCGGGCAGGCGACACTTACCCGGGCACGCCTGGCCGTGGTCGTGGCAGCAGTCCCGTGTGCTCCGGCACCCTCCGTCGCAGTAGCACCTCCCGTAGCCCCCGTCCTCCCTCCAGCCGCTGCTGACACAGGCGGCGTCCCGGCCCTGGCAGCACCGCTCCGAGCAGCTCCCGCCGGCCCCGGCCCACAGCCGCCACAGCAGCCCCAGGCACAGCGCTCCGCTCAGCGCCGCGCCGCCCATAGCCCCGACGACCGACACCGACAACGCGGGGCGGGCGGGGCGGGGAGGTGGCGGCCGGGGAAGCCTTGCCCGGCCCTTCCCTGCCCGGCCCTTCCTGCCCCGGAGGGACTTAGGAGGTGTGGGACGCGGGTGCGTGTTGCTGGAGGGTGTGATGACCCGCGCTCAGATGTCCTGAGTAGCCGTGACCCCGCACAGAATAGCCGTCGGCGGAGAATCGCAGAATGGATTGCGTTGGAAGGGACCTTAAAGCCCTTAAACCACCCGGTTCGAAGCCCCTGCCGTAGGCTGGTTGCCAGACACTAGACCAGGCTGCGCAGGGCCCCATCCAGACTGGTCCTGAGTGCCTCCAGTGATGGGGCACGCAGAGCTTCTCTGGGCAGCCTGTGCCAGGGCCTCACCAACCTCGGAGTGAAGAATTTCTCCTTCATCGCTAATCTAAAACCACTCTCTTTCACTATAAAGCCATTACTCCTTAGGCTATCACTACACTTGCTGATCTCCTTCCCCATCTTTCCTGCAGATCCCTTTTAAGTACTAAAAAGGCCACAAGGTGGTCTCTGCAGAGCCTTCTCTCCAGGCTGAACAAGCCCAACACCCACAGCCTATCTTCGCAGGAGAGGTGCTGCACCCCTCTGATCATCCTCAAGACCCTCCTGCAAACCCATTCCAACAGCCCCATGCCTTCCTTGAGCTGGAGGCCACAGGTCTGGAAACAGTACTCCAGCTGGGGCCTCACAGGGACAGCACAGAGGGAGAAAATCACCTCCCTTGCCTTGCTGGCCACCCCTCTTTTGATACAGCTCAGGCTGCAAGTGCACAATGCTGGCTTGTGTCCAGCTTTTCGTCTGCTGGGACCCCCAGGTCCTTCTCTGTCTCTAGGCTGCTCTCCACCCCTTCCTTACCCAGACTAGATTCATGTCTGGGATTGCCCAGACCTGGGTAGAGCACCTTGCGCTTCACCTTGCTGAACCACATGTTGTTCCCTGTGGGTAGCATCCCTTCCCTCCAGCATGTCAGTATCATAGAACCACGGAATAGCTGAGGTTGGAAGGGATCTCAAGAGGTAAGATGATACAGCATGTTGCTCGAACAGTGCTAGAGCAGGCTTTCCAGGAAATTATGTCAGGTCTGCTAAGTGATGTCCCTCAAAGCAACATCCTGCACAGTGATGACACCTACAACAATGTTCTACACAGCAGTGACCCTCACAGCATTGTTCCTCATAGCATTGTTCCATACACTGAACACACAATTATAACCTGTGCAGCAGTGTCCCCAACTGGACTGATACGTGCTGCAGTGTCCCACACATATGCCCACTTTGTCCCACTCACATGTCCCACCATGTCCTAAAGAGCAGTGACACACACCACAGGGACCTACAGAGTGGCAACCCGCAGTGTCCTCCACAGCAGTGTCCTGCACACTGATGTCCTTCACAGTAATATCCCAAATTGTACTTACTCCCACAGCCATGTCCCACACAGCAGTGCCCACACCCCAGTGCCTCACAGCAGCACCCCACATAGCAGTGTCCTACTCAGTGGCATCCCACACAGCTATGTCCCACACAGCAGTGTTCTGCACAGTCGTGACACATGCAGTTGTGACCTGCGCAGCTGACCCTGAGCATCCCTGTCCACCTCAGCACAGCCAGGATGACCTGAAGGCACCAGATGTGCTTAATTGGTACAGGAATTTCTCATTTCAAGGCACATCCCACACAGCCAGGAGCATTTGATTTTGTTATTTTTTCCTTTTTTATTATTTATTTATTTATTTTTTTTAAGAAAAACTCTGTTTCCTGAACAGACAAAGCAAGCTGTACTTGCAGGTGCATAAGGAAGATAGATCTCATATAACTTCCTGAAACATAAAGATTTGGGTTCTGGTTTTCAGTTATCTCTAGTCCTAAGAGGTCTCCAGGATTAATGGGACCTGATCTTTTTAGCCAAAAATCAAATCCCAAAAGCAAGTGGTGATGTGAGTGTGAAATTATGTTCACTTTGCACCCTTCCATTTGCAGATATTTAGCTACTAAGGCTAGAGACATCTGGTCTCCCAAAGCTGTGCGGAGACAGGAGGTAACAGGCTGTTATATTATCTGCTACATGTGGGTACTTGGATCCCCCAAGACAGCTCGGGCCAGCCAGAGTTTAATTTCTTCTAGCAGTCACAACACCAATGTTAAAGTGTTATTTAAAGCCCAGAGGACTGGGTCTGTGCTGCTCTCCAGTGTGCCACTAATGAAGTCACTGGACTTCTGCCAGCCTAAAAGTTGACCCTGCGAACAGAGTGAAGTTGGGGGAGTTCCTGTGGTGGGTGAGAGGAGAACAAGATGTGCAGACTACCATCCTCAAAGGCAGTGTGTGAGCAGGAAGGTTTCTTTGTATTTTTCTTTCTACTATGGAATTCCTGTGGTTCACCTAACAGGAAGAGTATTAGCAAAATGATGTAGAAACTGCCTTTATAAGCAGACTGTGCGCAGAAGACTTATGCTAAAGAGATTATTCAGTAGAATTTGGATGCGTTGGGAACAAAGTAAAGAGCAACTTTATCTTAGAGGATATATTTATAGAAGACGAAAAAAAAAAAAACAACAACACCAAAAATCTGCTTCTGCAATGGCCTATTACAAGAAAACAGAAAAGGAATGAAAAGCGTTAGAATTTCTACTGGGTGCAGTAAAGCAATTTCTTCAGTGCACCCAGAAAGAGAAATCTTAATGACAGGAGAGAAAAATACTCACTTTATTCTGGCAAATACTTTGCTTTTTCCCTGTCCCAGTTTAGTTCCTTGCTATTAGGGGCAGCACTGAGCAGCTTCTGAGTGTGAAGGACAAAAACACGGCAATGTGTTCTGGAGCATTGAAGCAGCACTGAAACCCCTACTGGCAATTCCATCAAAACAGGCAGAGGTTTCTTTCTCTTGACATGAGGGGGTCCACAAAAAGAGATGTTGCTCATACCCTGCTATTGGTTAACTATAAGGAAAAGCAGATTTGGAAAGGCAGATGTAAACAGGATGTGTAGGTAAGCTTAGGGAATGAACAGAGCCTTTGCTCTGGCCTTCTTGTAAGCTGTGGAGGAGCACTACAAGCAGTGAAGGCAGTCACTGGTTTGTTCTGCACATGCTCTTGGTGCCAGAATAATTCTCCTTGCTCCCAGAGGTGAGGAGGGATTTCAGGACTGTTCTGTAGCTCTCTCAAAACAAGACATTGCTGCTAGCTATGGGATTTTGAAAACCTTCTCAAGCTCCAGTTGCCAGCCATTTTTGTATTTTTCTATAATTTCTGCCCTATTTTAGCTTTTGCTGTTCAAAAGAGAAGTTCCAAAACTGCGACATCACTGCAGAATTGTATGGTAAGAGGGCAGAAAAAACAAGTCTGTGAAACGTGTTTCTCAAGTAGTTTCTCTAATATGTAAATGGTTCCAATGAGCCTCATTCCATTGTTTTCGTACTTCCAAGAGAATTGTTCCCATTGCCTTAAATGGAGTTCTCCTTGGTTTTTAATACCACAAGGACAAAACTGAGCCAAATGAGTCCCAACAGTAAATTAGAAAGAGAACTAGTCTCAATTATTTACCATGCTTACCAGCTCTCGTATTTACCATTGTGTTTATGCTCAAAAGGAAGAATGTGAAGCAGAGCCATGCTCTGTCCATTCCCATTGTGCATCTCTACCTGTGACACCAGGCAGAGGACTGAGTGCACCTGCAACTGGGAAAGGCTTGAGTCTGGGAACAAAATATATGTTTGATAGTAAAATACCTTTCTTTTATTTTTTTCTGGTTTAGCTTACAGCCACTGTGCCTTTGAAGGCCTGATATAGGGACTATTCAGCGCAACTTCAAAGTCCTTTTCAGATATATTATCTGTCAGCCCATAGCATTCCACATGCCCACACCTCTTCACAAACAAACTCTCTGGAAAGTCCTAAAATGCACAAATGGAGTTCATTTTTGTTTGCTGCTAGGAGGTTAATCTGAAGGCAACTAAATGAGAAGACTTCAAAGATCTTGCAAGGCATTTCTTTTTCTTTTAGACCTGTGTTTGCACACAGTTCTTTATTTATTTTACCGAAATGCCCTTCCAAAAGCAACCTGCCTCAATTTTAAATCGGGAGACGCAATGAATGATGTGACCTCAAAGGTTGTGGGCTGTCTCTGTTCTGCAGAGGTGTCATGCTTGGGAACACCAGTCAACCACAGCCTGCATTGGCTTCAGAGGCCTTTGTTCCCACTGTTCTGAAAAAGCAGACTTTCTCCTGATAAGAATTAATCCCTGCTCAGGTGAATAGCCAAAGCATGGTGTTGCTGACATTGCTTAAAGCAACAGCTCCCTTTCGTAGGTAAGAAAAATTAGGAGCAATTTCTCTTCACTAACAACCAGTCGCTGTAGAAACACAGTAGATGACGTAAAAGAAAGCTCTGATGGTTTCGTAGGCCATACTGTTAGATATTCAGTGACTAGCTTGAGCTGTTGTGCACTGAACTGCTGTAGGGGAGCATGCTAAGTACCTGGGGAAAAGTCATCTGCTGTAGAAACACCCTTTACCTTGCATCTGCTTTGCCCTGGAAGCCCTGACAGATGGAGTCCTGTCATGGGAGCCACATTTACACGCTACATCTCAATTACAACCATTGCTTTTGGCTGGGGCTGGTAATGATGCATGAAATTGCTTCAGTTCTAGAGGTTAGTGGGAACAGAGCAGAGATATCTGTCAGGATAATGTTAGCTGATTTCTAAAGGCCTTCACTCTCCTTGAAAGTTACTGAAGAAATTTCCAGGTGTTGGGATCAACAGAAAGCTACTGCTGAGCAGAAAATATCAGCCTAATCTGTATACTCAGCCTAAGTGGGGTTGAAAAATATACCTGTTATGGTTTTTTGGGGAGCTTGCCTATCTCAGGTTCAGGAAGTTGAGCTGAACTGTAGTATGTGGGCCAGGATGAGGGTGGGGAGGCAGCCCAGGGGGCTGTGTCCACCAGCAGCAGTCATGGTTACACTGGCTTGGCCCGTGCCTATTGTGGGTCTTGTCTACCAGACCACAACTGGATCTTTTGTCTGAATAAGGAGAAGGTTGATTATGAAGTAAGAGTAGCTCAATTGTTAAGTATACTTCTGCACATTAGTTCTTATTTTATTTTAATCCTAAATGCAGCTATAATCTGGAAATACCATGATGAGATCATTCCAGTTCTTTGTTATTGTTGCTGTTGTTTGTTTTGTCTTAGTGATATTGAAAACAATATTCCCCAGGGATCACTGTTAGGACAGCGCAGTACCTGGCTGTGTTTGACACAGAATGTTTGTAGCAGAAGCAGCGATGCATAAAGTGATGACTTTGCTAACTCCTGGTCCTGGAGAGTCAGCTTGTCCTGATCTTCAGGCCAGATAGCGCTTTCAGATACTTTGCTCAGGTGTGAAGGCATCTACTCAAAATGCATGAGGAGCAGAGCCACTCAATTCCCATTTGTTATCTGCAGAGTTTATCAGGTGGTTTTCTTTTTCAAGTACACATGTTCAGCCGGAGTAAGAGGAGGTGACTATTTAACAAAATCACTCTTCAAAAGAGAACTACTTATCAAAATTAGCATCCCAAGACATTACTTCACTTACTTCCCTATTTCTCTCTCTGTTGAGTTGTTTCATAGCTATAGACCCCATCTTTTCTGTAGCCGTGACAAAATCAATTACTTCCCATCTTGATGGAGGTTTCATTATTACCATTTTAAGATAGGAGCCAGCAATACTGAGAGATATCTAGCAAAGCATTTGAGCACTTGCATAACCTGATTATACACCACTGATAAGACTGTTTTCTCTTTCCAAGTTTTGTGATTTACTAAACCAGGACCTCCTGCTTTGCCTGAGGGCTCCCAGTGCCACAGTTTCCCACATCCCAACCTCTGCTCCCCTTACATCTGAAAGCGTGCACGTTGCTCCATCACAGCAAACGGGAGCCCTGATGTTGGCCCTTTTGGCTGCTTTTGAAGAAGGTTAGAAAGCTGAAGAAGTGTATAGCTTATCCTCAGATTCATCGTTTAAAATCATGCAAAATTCCTCATTTACTCCAAATCACATTTGCACTGCTTACTGGTTTAAACTCTAACTGTTGTTGGCATAGTCCAAAACTGAATCTGTTTATTCCTTTCTCCATTTTCACTTCTAATAGCAAAGATTCAGCATCTTGGAGCTGGTGAATAATTTTGATGTTGGTGCATTTTTCAGGGAGGAATGCAGCTACCCGTCCTGCAGCTGGTGAGCACGCTGTGTTCACAGCTATAAACACCCTTTCCTGTCAATAAAGAAAGCAGGAATAGCAGTGAGTGTATGAAATTAGGGCACTGAACTGTTGAGAGTCATTTTTTATGATCATAATCCCACTTTTAGAAACCTCTGCCAATCTTTCCACTGGTCTAATGAAAAGGTGGACTTTGCTGACTTGAATAATTTGTAAGTAAATGATGATTCTGTTGTCCAGGAGCTGGCAGAGGAAGCTGTTTATATAATTCTGGGCTTGCTAATAACCCTCTTCATAGCTAGAAATGGTGCCAGGGAAGCTGCTGTCTATGTAAAAATGCTTTCACATTTCCTTGCCTTTATTGTTTTCTGTCACAGCTTGTTTTTTTTCTTTTTTAATTAGTACTTGAGCTATTTTTAGCGTCTGTAGATAAAAAATGTATTGTTCAGGCTAAAAAGGGGCCAGGTACCATGAAAATGTATTCAGGAAAAAACATTCGGAGCCAGGGTTGTTCTTTGGCTGTGTGCAGCGAACGTTTGCCTGCTTAACCCAATTAGTTACAGCTTTGTCACTTCACCTAAGTCAGGGGAATTGTGTCAGGGTAGAGCGGCCAATTTTGGCTCTCAGGCTGCAGAGTATTCTGAACTAAGCACGCCTAGCCTGTGCAGCATCTAGAGTATTCTGAATGATTTCATCTATCCAAATACCACACATACGGTGCTGCTGAAGAATTATGAACAAAGTTTTTGAGTCAGATGATGGAATCAGTAAAGTTGGATTTTTGATGAGGCGACTCTCTGTAACTCATCTAACCAGCCCTCCAGAAAGTCTCTGCTCCAGAGGCAGATCGTATGCTACCCTGAGTTCTACCCATGTGTATAGACACGTGTGCTTGCACCCTGCAAGAAACAGCTCAGTGAGATTTTGTGAGCCCTGGTGCAGCTTGAAATAAATTGAAGAGGCTTTTCCTATTACACACTCCAGGCTGAGAGGTGAGACATGGAGATCTCCCACATCAGTTTCCTGTAGGACTTCTAATCAAGCTCAAAATCTTGATCCTTTTTGTCAAGGTTGATAGTTGCCCAAAACCCATTCCCACAATATGTCTCTGCTCTAGTCAGGTGTTAAACTCTTCTGAGGTGATGAAGGCTCTGCTACAAGGGGAGAGCTTAAATATGTGGATGTTTTATTGGTAATGGAGCCCATGGGAGGAATCCAGCAGAAATGAAGGGCTCTCCCAAAGAGCCAGGTGCTCCAGACACTGCCTCAGTTTTGATCTTGCTCTAATAAAAAGCATATATATTTACCAAATATGTATGAATAAAAATCCCTCCAACGTGTGCACTTCTCCTGNAGCCTGAAAACATCCTGTGTGAATCTCCAGAAAAGGTGCTGCTTTGTTCTTAAAAAAAAACCACAAAAACAACAACAACAACAAAAAAGATAAATGTTATCCCTGCTGTTAAACACAGCCATGGAAGTTCATCCAACACTGTGGTGGCAAGTACAGCAGAAGCAGCTATTCTGAAAAGTAAGAAATGTCAACTTCTAATTGATGTTTCCTGATGCTCTTTTCAGTAAAAGAACCCAAGTGTATCAGACAGAGGTTTTAAAAAAGATTATTTCCAGTCTTTTGCCATCTGTACAATGCAGGCATTCAACACTTCACAACATAATTCCTATGCAGAGACAGATGATTTACTATGAAAGTAGCTTTACTTTAAAGTAGCAGGCATTTTCAACCTTTTTCATGTTACGGATCCCTAATATATTCCCATAGGTGCGTAGATCTTTACAGAAATCTTATCAAATCTACCAAAGAAAAGTTTACTTTTCTTAATCATAGAAATAGTACATAGAGTAGCCACAGAAGTCACAAACTGATAACAGCTTAAGCAGATAAACCCATTCATGCAGAAATGAAGGACTGGTTTAGAGGTGGGAAATAATGGAGAAGTCACCAGATTCCGTGGTAATCCAAATAGCCATGATTTGATACACGTAGCTTCAACCAGCCACCCCTGAATCCTGCCAGTAACATAACTACTAAACCTGCTGCAGTGCTTCAGCTGGGATTAAGCTGGTAAGCAAAAAGAAAAGCTGCTGTGCAGATCAGCCTTTGTGCTTGGCTTCATTGAAGGTTCAGATTTTAACCCCACTGCCCACTCTGGCCTTTATGTACTACAGCATCTGAGTCTAGTCCTCCACATTTCAAGTGCCAGAGGCAGGACTTGTAGGTCCACAAGGGATGTGTAGGTGCTTCTGTAGGGGAAGCTCAGAAGTATTGGGTTAGTCTGGTCGTTACCACTTTTTTCAAATCTGTCTTGATAGCAATATCCTGAGACTAATCCACCAGAGAACCACAAGCGTTCTGACTGCTCGATGGCCCTGTGCACTCCTTATTCATGGTTTGTGGCACCTGGGTAGAGGCACTCAGCTGAACTCAGGGAACGTTTTGGCAGAGACCCCCAAGTGATCACCTGCCCAGCAAGCTACCTCACTCCTCTGCTTTGAGTGCTCTCCTTGTGGAGTTAAGTGGCCCCTCACAGGCAAAAGGAGCGCACATGAGGGACCTGAGACAATGTTTTTTTCTTAGCACTCACTCACCATCAGTACTATTACGTGCTTCCTTGTCTGACTTATCAGTAAAAGTTACTTCCTTGCTTGAAGGATTTACTGAAAGTGCAGGCAAGAGTGGTGATCACAGAATCCAAAAGATTCCCCTGCTGAAATGTAAATATTTGTGAGTGTTTTGCAGCTCCAATTCCAAAACCTGGGTATTGTTTAGAGATAAATAACATGATCTTTAAAGCAGAAGTCAATGTCCAGCCTCATGGCTTCCATGGAAAAATGCTATTTTAGCATATGCCACTCAATGTTTTGACTAGTTCATATACTAAGAAATTTTCTGGATGCTTTATGCTTCATAAAATACTTCTAAGTAAATTTGGGATTCTTCCTGGTGTTCTTCCCGGCGTGCAATACCTGTGTCTCCTGTCTCTTTTTCAGAATGAATTTTCAAAAGTAATTGAAGAGATTTGGAGATACCTTCTTCCAGCTTCTGCACGTATTTGATGTCACGTTGGTCCCATCAAAACTGAACTTCGGTTTTTATACAAAGCCTTGGCTCAGACTGCATGTAAATATAAACTATCCCATTGATCTTAATCAAATTCATATGCTTCAAATTAAGCACGCACTTATGTTTTCTGGTGAGTTAAGACGGACTTACTGCTCTTTCCATTTTTGTCTGAACCTACTGATAAAAGCTGGGATTGAAATAAGGTAAGGACCTCGCAGGCAATGAATTTCTTTTGACACCACACAGCTTGGAAATAAGAAACTTCAGGCAAACTAAGTGTAACTTGCTGATATTTAATTTATTTAAAAAAAAAAAAAAGAAATGAAGAACAGCTACACTTCAAAAATGTGAGAGCGTCGAAGCAGAGGTTTGAAAAAACTGAAAAACTTTCTATGGTCCTTAACAATTATTTTGCAGTTTGTTGTACTGCATGACTGGAAGAAGAGAGGTGCAGTGTCCTCACAGGCAATAACATGGCAAGGATTCACGCCCTGCTGGGGAGGACGGATGGCAAAGGCAGACCAGCCCCATCCTAGAAAGGTGGCAGCTCAGCTTTCCTGTTGCAGATGGAGCAGAATAGATATCTCATCAGCCAGTGCCAGCATGAAAGCCAGCTTTTCCCATCCGGGAAACTCACTTATGCACAGGAATGAATTTATCTCAGTATTTCTGTGTTTAAATGTATGTATTATACATACAGTTGCGTAACATTGAAGTGAAAATTGATTTTAGGGTTACATTGTTTCTTGATGTGCTTATTTCTTTTTCTTAAATGCCTTCTTTTACTATCTAGCTTGACGGTTTCAGCTATATTTCTGTCTGTTTATGTTTCGGAGAGAGAACAAGAACTTTTCTCATGGGATCACTTTCTGTGTTTGTCTACAATTTGTAAGACTCACAAAACCATCCTCCCGCTGTCCTCAGTGTATATCCACGCAGACTGGGCTGGTTTATGTTTTGTTGCTTTTGTTTGTTTGTTTGTTTTTAAGTTAGCAGTCTAGCTCTCTGTCTGAATGAAGAATTAACTTTTAAAACTTTTAATACACTTAATAAATTCATTACTTAATTCAAAGACTCTTCCATATGACTTTCAAAGGTCCTGAACACCTACACTATGTAGGCTAAATCATTCATATGTAGGTATATTTTCTAGCAGACAACATCTATCTTGGAGAGATATTTTTATTCACCCAAAGCAGTCAAAACTACTGGCATTACTCAAATGTAAAAAAAAATATGCATACACACCCATTTTGAAGGAAGGCCTTCAGATTTCTAACTTTAGGAAAAGGTTAGACTACACCAAGTGTTTACTCTACAAAAGGATTATAGTTATCTTCACACTATGTGCTCTTATTAATGCTAATGGGAACTGTGCCTCCAAGACTCGCCTTGAAATGCTGGCTGTAAATAGCATCCCAGTTGGATAATTAAAGATCTGATGGTAATACAGCAAGTTCTAGCAAACATTTTCTCCCATGGTAAGTGATGATGGAATTTGGAAAAAAATAATCAGCAGTTTGCCTGAGATGGATAGTGCATCAGTTTTACAAACAAGCACATGCACAAAATATTTTTCCAACTTAGTTGCTACATTTTGTTCTGTATCTTAACCTGCTTGTTTTTTCTTCATCTCTTTAATTTGACTTGACCCTGAAGTTGAGTGCTGGTCTATGTTTGCAGTTATTACAACTAGATTACCTATTCCCATTTCTATTAACCATCACTGTCTGGGAAAAAAACAATCAAATCATTGGCAGAATTTCCTTTTTTTTTTTCTTATTTAGAATCATGGAGTAGAATCATAGAGTCACCAAGGCTGGAAGAGACTTCCTGGATCATCTGTTTGAACTGTCCACTAAACCACATCCTTTAGTACAACATCTAAATGCTTCTCGAACACCTCCAGGGATGGTTACTCCACCACCTCCCTGGAAAGTCCATTCCAGTGCCTAACCCACTCTCAGAGATTTTTTTTCCTAATATTCAACCTCAACCTCCCCTGGCATAACTTGAGGCCATTCCCTCTAGTCCTATCACTAGTTTCTTCTGCTTAGTCTTAACAGAAATCTATGTTTCATCACTGGAATACGATTGCTGGAAGGTAGTCTATCTCCTGCCAAGATTAACTGAATCTTCTAGAATTATGAGGAGGGATCAAAAGATAAAAACAACAAAAAAACGATCCATCTCATTTTCTTGTTATGAAAAGACTATTGATAAGAGTTAATCTAAGGATGAAATAAAAATAATTGCCTGATACCCCCAAAAGACCAAACTTCACTGTCAGAAGGAAATAGCCTCTGTACTTGCAACATCCCATAAGTTATCCATTTTGAGGTGACGATGTTTGCCCAAAGAGCCAAGTAAGTCTTGGGAATGTTTTTTTTATTGCACAAAAGTTTTGAAATTTCTAGACATTATTAAAGACCTTGACACACTGTCAGCTGATATAAGACATTCGCACACAGGTTCAGTTAGCCAGGAATCTTTGAATCTCCACCACTGACATCAGGATACTTTGGACTTCACTTTCTCCCCTTCTTTGTCTTGGTCTGAGAGAAAAAATGTTTCCTTGCAGTGTTATTTGCCTTCTCGATATCCTTGCACATCAGTTCCTGTTCCTTCTGGAAGTGTCTTGGTGAGAAAGTGAACTCTTCTCTTTAAGAAGTTTTCATTTGTCTACAGAACAGGACTTCTCACAAAGAGCAGATCAATCACCTGTACAATTCCATTGAGACCAATGGACCCCCCTCAGAACGAGATTCAACAGATTGACTAAAATGTGGTCATATTTCTTTATACGTCACCAGGTTTAAAAGTAGCGACATGAGAACTGTCCAGAACAACTCATTAAAAGCAGTGGGATTAAAACTGCTCCTCGAATGAGTAGCACATGGATTCATGATGCACAGGTTTACAAGATGCCTTAAAACACACCTGCCTACACAAGCTCTTTGCGCAGTCATTGTCACTGTGCTGCAGTACAAACTACAGAAGTGTTTTAAGTACTACCTTAACCTCAAGGTGAAGTGATAATTAAATAGAAAGAGATCTTCTCTTTCAAAGTGACAGAAGGAAAAACTATAAGCACTGCTTTAACTCTACTGCTTGCAGACCCAGATGTCATTCTCCAGCCCTGCATAGTTCCAGTGCTCCTTCTGCTACCAACCCAGTATGTGAACTGAATCCTCCCACAGCCCTGGAACCGTCTTCTCCATGACTCCAGTGCCATCTGTCCTTCCAGGGCCTGCCAAGCACACTTGCAGCCCCTCTTCTTCAGCTCTAATGGTTGCTGTAGTCACCTCCTTTCCAGAAGTTAACCTCTGGAAAAGGATAGGCACATTCTTCACTGGAAGAGTGGTCAAGCACTGGAAGTGATTGCCCAGAGTGGCTGTGGTATAGCCATCATCTTTGGAGATACTCATAATTAGACTGGACAAGACCTGTAAATTCAAAGTTGGCCATGCACCTTCAGTGGTAGGAACTGAGCCATGTTCCTTTCACAGCTTGTGAAACATTTAGTGACCTTGACAGTATTCTCAGTTTCAAATCCATCAGAACTCAAAGCATCAGCATTTGTAAGTCACTTGGCCTTGCACACTATTCACCAAGTATTTCCAGGGAATAAACTGAGATGTTTGGGTTGCACACTGTTCATATTGTTTCTTTGAATTGTGTGTTCTGTTAAGAGAAACAGGCATAAGAGTGGAACAGGAGCCTGCTATACAATGAAAAAAAGATGGAAACCACAGATGTTTAGTGCGTATGGAAACGTCACAAATATGAGCTTAGAAAAGGATTTGTCTTCAGATGCTTTTTAGTGGCTCATATATTTATCAGGGCTATGGTCAGCATCAATGAGGAAAAAAATAGCTGTTTCCTGAAAACTGTACATCTAAGAGTACTGAACTGCTGTGTATTCAATTGCTCATATTAAACAGCTGTTGGTGTATCTGAGCTTATATGCTGCTTAAGTACCATGACTCAATTAACTCTGACTTCAAAAAGAGTGACTTCCAAAGAGTTCTTTACTGTGATCACATTCATTTTTACTGCAGTAGTAAAAAGTTGACTTAAGGAAGAAAAATGAATTCGGCCTTTGTGCTTTCTGCTTAACCACCTGGTGCACTGATTTACGCTCATAGGAAGAAAAGGTGAAATGAGACCCATCAGTTCAGCCGCCCTGTTCTTTAAGGCCAGTTCCCGCAGGATGGAAGGGTTTCCTAAAGGGCAAGGCAGTGGAAGGGCAGAACCGTTCACATGACCCACACCTTTCTGGCCTGGACAAACTTGTCATGTCAGGGTTCATTTTCAGGATTAGCTTAACATTTTCTAAGATTTCTGCTGAATGGGTGGTCCTACCTTTCCACCATCACTACATGCATACTTCTGCTACCATGCCTAATATTTGGGACAAATGGAGGTATGGGTCAGCTTACTGAGTCAGATAAATGTTGATCTTTGTTTTTTGTTTGTTTATTTATTTAATGACCTGATTTGTATGTCAGACAGCTGTACAAGGAGGTCCCGCAGGTCTGAGTCTGCTTAATTGCCAGTGCTAATGAGAGAGACATGGTGGGCACACACAACTGCAGTACGCATGACAGCACACGCATGTCTCATGGTAATGGCACTGGCCAAGATACTACTTGCAGGAAGTATTTTGTGAAGTCAAATCTGACTTGGTACTAGCATCACCATCTTGTTTAAAGGATGCTAAATACACAGTACTATATACTGTTGATCAAAGTGCCTTAAAGCTACAATATTTTAACTCATTTCATCATATTAGGTTTGTACTCTTTACTTGATAAACTCACTTTCTTGAATAAATTTCAAAAATTTAATTTATTGTGCTAAAATCAGCTTATCAATCATAAATAGAAGCACAGTATTCAGTGTGAGTTTCAAAGCAAATAAGCAGAAATACATCTCGATAAAGAAACAGCAAGAAAAATATTTGTCAACATCAGCACGCTTCTCAAGAGGTGTAGGCTTATCAAGTCCAAGAATATTCAAAATTAAATTTGATACTAGAGTACCCTCTCTTCCCTTGAGCAAACCCTTAAGTGAGCACGCAGTTTTCGTGCTGGAGTCAGTGAGAACTGATCTTGCAATTTGACTTCATTGAAACTGTGAGTAGATTTTTTACAAGAGATTTGTGTTTTATTTCCAGAAAAAAAGCTGACTGGGCAAGACTGCTTCCTGCTGGTTTATCACTTTTTACACTTAAAGTATGGTTTTGGCATTTTTCATTTCAACTTTAATAGAAATGAAGAACAAGCCTGACTGAGGTGTTGCCAGCTCTCAGAATTTCATCGCAAGTCTCATTGTGTCTAATGTTTTTTCTTGAAGCCTCAAGATTCTGCCTGAAAGCTAAAACTTTCCTATTTCATAAGAATGTCATTTTGCATAAAAAGCAAAGCTTCTGTCCTTTTCACTTGTGGGCAAGGTATGAAAAGAATGAGATGGGTACATTCTCAGAGCCTATAAGTCTCAAGTCACTTACAAATAAACAGTGTTTTTTCTTCTTCATGACTTCTAAGCTATTTCAATGATATGATTGTTATATTCCTGTTTTCTTTATGCTTGTAGCTGGCAGAACTGCAAATACAGCAGGAAAAAACATGACCATTTTTTATCTATTTTCAGCGTGACCTATCAAATTGATAAAAGTAAGACTGGGATTTACGAAGCTGCCTCCACAATTTGGACAGCTAATAAAAATGGAAGGAAATGGTGCAGATAAATGAAATTGCTTTTGTGTCATGGGGAAACAAGATAAATACTCAAATTGTTGATATTTTTAGTTTATTTCAACTTAATATTTTTTAACCCTAGAACATTGAGGATGGCAGCCTGTGAATATTACAAAGGACTGCTGGGAAACTACTAGCTTTTCACAACTTTATCTTTTGTCAAAGGTACTTCATCTAATAGTAAAATTTTCATATGCAGTGAATGATCTGAGAATAACAAAGTAAAAAAGATAACTAAGTTAATAAACAATCCTCCCTTACCTGTGTAAAATACAGCAATTGGTTGGTTAATAATGAAAAAAAAATGAAAAAGTGATTTTGTCATCCTATGACATTAACAGAGACATCGTACAGTTCATATTGTCTTCAGCATTCAGGTTTTAAAAATTGGATCATGCACAAGACAGGTATGAGCATAAGCCAGAATAGAAAAATTGGTATTTCAAACATTCTTTGTTGTTATTTCCCCTCTCCATGTGACCTGTTTATAGATAGACACGCAACCTGGAAAATAATAAAATTTTATTTCCTGTCTTTAGGTGTTCCACCTAAGTCACACAGCACAAAAATCCAAAGACCAATTTGCTTACTCTGTTCCATTAATGGAATAATTTACATGCTTCATTTCTCATGAGGCACTTATTTTCTCTGCCATTTAATTTCAAGTAAACAAGCACCAAGAAAGATAATTGACATAGTTATGTAACTAAGCTAAAACTTAATAATCAGTGGGAAATATTTTTATATTTAAGCAAAGTTAAAAATGCTACAAAAGTAGGATATGTACATGGTTTGTTATTATTTATTTAATTCAGGGCCTGTAACTCGGTCATAAATATGAGACCTGACACACATAGTGTTGGCCTTTAAAGCAAACCAGTTGATAAAAATGAATGTTTACTTAAATTAGAGAACGAAAAACTTGATTCTGTTGAGATTTCACATTTTTAGCCTTCAAAAACTGAAAATGTGGGTCACTCAGATATATTTCTTACTGCTACGTCATGCCATGGATTAAATATTTTAAAATGTGATTTTCTGGTCAATCAAATGTTCTAGTTCTCTCAGACAGAAAATGGCATCTATTAGCCCTGACGGAGGCAGCTCTGCCTTCTCCATGGCTCCAGTGTCTGCTTCTCACTCTGTGCTGTCCCCAGCTACGTGCCAGCTCACAGTGCCTTGCAGCTCCAGTCTCAAGGCCTGGTACGACTGTACAAGTGCATAAGTAATCTCTAATGCACCTTGGTGACCCACTGTCTTAAACAGATCACTTGAAACTCAGGGTTTATGGAAACTTTGATCCAAAGTCTGAGAGGAATTTGTTCATTAGCTCTGACATGGAGCTGAAAGCCTGGAGGTAAATGTCGAGCAGTGAGACCTTCTCACTGAGGCCTTGACTCCCTGTCCTGTCAGACAGCCCACAGCAGTCTGGTAGCAAGCCTCCTCCTCCAGCTTGTTGGGCCCTGTGTAGCAGTCTGTCAGGGATAATGGTCTTCAGACATTTCTCCTTCTTCCTGCCTCTTCTTCTGGCCACGTATGCCGTATAAACAGGGAGATGCAGGAGGGTGTCCGGAGATTTTCTGTGATGAAAAGAGTTTTTGGGAAGATGGGAGATGAGGTAGGAAACATAGTTCATGCACTTTCTTGAAAATTTTCCCATTTGTAGTGTCTGAAGATTCTTGTATCTACCTCCACCTAAAACATTGTTAAGTCTACCAGCCCAAGAAACATCAAAGACTCATTTTACCATCCCACAGAATTCTTACAGAATGGCCAGGTTTGGAAGGGACCTCAAGGATCACAAATCTCCAACCCCCCTGCCACAGGCAGGACCACCAACCTCCCCATTTAATACTAGACCAGGTTGCCCACGGCCCCATCCAGTCTGGCCTTGAACACACCCAGGGACGGGGCATCCACAACCTCTCTGGGCAGCCTGTTCCAGCATCTCACCACTCTCATAGTAAAGAACTTCCCCCTGACATCCAACCTAAATCTTCCCTCCCTCAACTTAAAACCATTTCCCCTTGTCCTGCTGTTATCTACCGTTTCGAAGAATTGACTCCCCTCCTGTTTATAGGTTCCCTTTAGGTACTGAAAAACTGCAATTAGGTCACCCTGCAGCCTTCTTTTATCCAGTCTGAACAAGTCCAGCTCCCTCATCCTGTCTTCATAGGGGAGGTGTTCCAGCCCTCTGATCATCTTTGTGGCTCTCTCTGGACCCTCTCCAACAGCTCCCTGTCTTTCTTGTACTGGGGCTCCAGAGCTGGACACAGTACTCCAGATGGGGCCTCACAAGAACAAGCAGAGAGGGACAATCACCTCCCTGTCTCTGCTGGCCACCCCCCTTCTGATGGAGCCCAAGATAACATTTGCTTTCCGAGCTACAAGAGCACACTGCTGGCTCATGTTAAGCTTTTCATCCATCAGGACCCACAGGTCCTTCTCTGCAGGGCTGCTCTCAACGGCTGCTCCTTCCAGTCTGTATAAATGTCAGATTCCTCCAGCCCAAGTGCAAAACCTTGCCCTTTGCTGTGTTGAATCTCATTAGGTTCACCCAGGCCCACCTTTCAAGTCTATTGAGGTCCCTCTGAATGGCATCCCTTCCTTCCACTGTGTCAACCGTACCACTCAGCTTGGTGTCATCAGCAAAAGTGCTGAGGGTGCACTCAATTTCATTGTCAGTGTCATTGATAAAGATGTTAAAGAGCACCGGTCCCAAGACAGACCCCTGGGGGAGCTGTTCATTACCACCCTCTACCTGGACATAGAACCATTAATCACCACCCTCTGGCTGCAGCCTTTCAATCAATTTCTTATCCATCAGGTAGTCCACACATCAAATCCACACCCCTCCATCCCAACTCCTTGGTCTGAGCTCACTAAACCTCATCTGTTTTTGTTGCCACACTGGACCATGCTTAACCCAGGACAAACGTTAGGTCTGCAGAGCAAAGAACGCAGTCTTGCTGAGCCATGATCAGAGGAACCCTCTCCCTGCTGAACTGGGAACGTTTTCAACTCTGTGTGCAAAGACAACTGCTCCAAACACATTCTCTTCTCTTTTAGTTTTCATAGATTTTATTGTTTTTATAAATGGAATGAATTGAACTAGATTCCGCTCTACAGATGAATCCGTTGAACCTTCATTTTCAAGTGCTCTGGAGGCTGCAAAACTGGAGCCTACATGGAACAAAATTTTGCTTGCTTTTCTAGGATGATATTATCTCCTTCTTCCACAGACTGAGATGAATGGGATTTGTCCCCTGTCCTGCTTGGTGTGCTGTACCATCCTGTTCAACACAGTCTGTACGTTATTTTTATTGAAGATCAAAATGGGATTCATGTAAATAAACCATATCTCCGTTAGTCTTTTTGGAACACATTCTCATGAAAGGAGTAGAGGTTTTCATAACATTTACTAGAAATATTTACTTAAACTTTGTAGGCCTTCAGCACGTACAGTTTTACTGTTAACATTTCCCAGACATTATCTGCAGATCACCTAGGCTAATTTTATCAGTTCACACCATATGTGGTATGATATTGGGGTTTTTACAGGCTGTTGCCCATTTTTATGTATTTTTCTCACTGGTAAAATAAAGCAATTCTAGTTGTATGGTTGCCTCCACTGTAAGGTTTGTTTTTTTTATTAATTGTTTTGTCCATACAAGGAAATGTTGAAGGCTTTAACACTGAGACCAAAAATAGAGGGAAAGAAAAAGGGTTGCCAAAGTTGTGACCCACTTTTTCCTTCATTTATATTGCAATCCTCTTAAATACATGAGAAGAGCTATGCAGCTCTTTTGACTAAACTCTATAAACCAGATTCAGAAGGCTGTGGAATTAACTCTAGGCTTCCATTACCACAGAGGAATTTGGATCTGAGAGTTCATGTTGTATTTAACATATGCCCTTCATATGAAGAAAAACATCCAACATGGTTCCTGAAAGAAATGGCATTCAAATAAGCTGCAAATAAGATGCCAGACCACCTTTTGCAATATGCTTTCCCATGACAAAAATGTTGCCTTTTCTCTGCAGGATAGCAATTAAGAACTTCCATTCAACTTTATTCTGGCATATAGATAGATAGATAGATAGATAGATAGATAGATAGATAGATAGATAGATAGATAGAGCCATATATACATATATATATATATATATAGTGTTCTGGACCAGTCTTACACACATGAATGCTCCTAGCACAAAAGCGAATACTTTCCAGAAGCAGTGAACGGTTCCTGCAAGCATTAGAAGTGGGCAAAACATTCCCATTGTATATGATTCTTGTAGCACAGCAGACCTTCAGAAAGATGTGTTTCAGTCCAGCCATGTGTGGATACATCTATGGTCCACTTTCTTCTCGCCAGGTTCCATAGCTGTACTGTTTCTCTGAGCAACATACAGGGCAGATGTCTTCCTTCTCCTAAAAATATATCCTTTTCTGTATTGCTCTGCCAGTAGCAGAAAGCTTGCCCTACTATCTAGAAAATCAATTTGCCAAGTTGAAAAATATCAGAAGGAACTTCTTAATTTGATGTTTGAAAATGTCAGGGGATCACTGAGGGTTTTTCAGCCGCTGTACTGAGCTAACTTTTCTGGGTCTGTCTTTGTCCAGGTTGAAGCTGACATAATTACAAGACT